>CM032637.1:20306846-20633736 GCA_019097785.1 Fraxinus excelsior
CCACTTCCCAGTTTACCAGTTAAGTAACCTTACTCGAGCTTCAAATCTGGGAATCTATTTCAGGTTTTCAAAAATTATTTTATTTAATTAAAAGGACTAGGGCTCTTTGCTTACAGATAGTTTATTACCAATATAAATTGAATAAATTTTTGATAAATTTAAATTATTTACCCGAGCATTAAAAACTAGTTTGAATGGAGTCTGGAGACAATTCCAATTGGCTATGAAACTGGGGAAAGTACTACTGTACCAGGCTACCAGCAGACGTACACACTGCTGACCAATCGACGGTCGACCTCGAAGAGCGACTCACAGTCGTCGTCTGCGCGGTTAGGGTTCTTTTGAAAAATGGACCGCAAGATTTGTGAAAGACTGATGCATAAGAAGTAAGAAGGGAGGGAAAGGAAGGAAGGAGAATGGAGAGATCGGCATCCACGGCGTCGCGGTGGTTCCCGGTTGGACGTGGAGTTGAAATAAAAGGGGATGAAAACAAAACAAAAAATGGGCCAACAAAATGAGGCCACTCCAGTTTTGGGCCCGAGGTGCTGGCCTCATCCGCCTCGCCTTAGGGCCAGCCCTGCCTTTATTTGCATGGTTGTGCCTCTGCTGTAGCTCTGCATGCCTTGTGTTTCCTGATCATGAAACTATTGGAAATTGTTTTATAAAATATTGATTTTATATGCCTGCTCAAGCGGCCGCCTCTCGCACAACGAGTGGTCTGAACGGCTGTTACATTTCATGAAAATGCTGAATTTTAGGGTAAGTCTTTTCACCCACAATCCCTCAACTTCTATAAATTGAACTCCCTAGTGGTCTAAATTCATTCCATATCATATGCATTGATTGTATTACTCCAAAATCATTGAAAAATCAAACCTTTGTTTCATTAAAAACTATTCAAAGTAGAGAGTGTTTTTCAATTTCGAGTTCGTTGATTCTTGTTGTTTGAAATTCTTCCACAACAATGAGGAAATCGTTGTATCTTGGGAGACGATTATCAAGACTCCATGAGCACTTTGGCAAGATAAATTCGTTTTAAAGAAATAGTGTTAAACACCAGCTTTGATGTACAAACTTCATTGTTTCATTTTCATTTCTGCAACTTATCTTTGTCATTCCAAGCAAGTGTAAAACTTTGTTTAAGTTATTTAAAAATACAATTAGAAAATCCACACACATATACCAACAGAAACTCTTCCTTGATTAAATCAACTAAGCCATCTTAAGTCTTGGGTGCTTGGTTGCATGTCTCTAGAATTGAGTGCTCCTGTCTAAATCAAAACTCAAGGCTTGAAAAGCTGCACACTGTGGAGTGTTTTCTTTAAATGTTATGTCATAGGTTCAATTTGTCTATTGACATAAAAACTTATATATATATATATATATATATATAATTGATCCATGTCATTTATGGCAGATCTATTATCTAGTTGAATTAATATTCTAATAAATCAAATAATAGAATCCATAGATTCACGTTTTGGTAATTTTTTATTTATAAGGAGTTGTGATCGTGAGATAAAAATTATATATGATTGAATTTTAAATTATCTGTGATCGTAAGTAATAACGAGATACATATATCATTATTATAGATAAACCATCACATATTGCATTTCTTACTTGTAAAGTGAATAACTGATTTCACAAGTTAAAGAATGGTGACACTTAAATGAACATATGAATATTTTGTTATAGAACAAAACATTGGAAACCCATTAGGGATATAACTATCTGAGTATTAGTGATTAATCTCTAACGTTTGGTAGTAAAATTGGTATTTGAACTTGGATGTCATTATAGTGCCTTATATAAGGACAGTTATACTTTGATGATGTTGAATGTTACTGTGTCAATGGTCGATAATACATCATCATTCAGATATGTCAAGAATCATATGAAAGTTGTGAATGATCAATAGAGAATTCATCACTCTTAGATAGTAAGAAATAATTTCATTCAATTAAGTAGATAATGAAATCATTGGCCAAAGTGTATTCATAAGTTGAAAAAGAGATTTCAACTTACACAGACTTAATAGTAGGATGAAAGACATGATCGGTGATTAAGATTGACACATATCCATATCTTGTAATTGATCGAATCATATTGATGAAAAGATTATAGCTTCACTGTAAATGAATAAGTTTGGTTCTATCGTACTCGTGACATTTTCCGTCACATGTATTGTTCGACACGTTGCTAGATGTAAATCTGAGACTACAGATGTGAATTGGTGATAAATTAAAAGAGGTATTGTAATTTATCAATTTTGATTTGATCAAAATAATAATTCATGTCGTTAGATATCGTGATCAGAGACTTAATGGTCACACACAAAATGAGAACTACAAGAATAAGATTCACTAATTAATTAACAAGTATTTGATAATTAATTAATTGAGTTGCTTGTTAATATGCCTAAGTTAATTAATTAATTCATAGACCAAATTTAATTAATTAGATTTATTAAATATTAGACTGAATTAAGTTTAAGAGACGAGTCAAACCCACTTGGGCTTACATTAATAAGCTATTAGGGTTCAGAAAAACATAACACGATTCATATTGTTGTTAGCACAAGAAAAGAGAACCCTAGTTCTTTTAGTCTTGTTCCCCGAGTAGATTTTCATTGGATGTTGGACAATTGTATGATTGTAGATTGCAAATCAGAACGGTCTTCAAGGAATTCAACATAAGGTATAATTCTTTATCAGAGTTTCTATCTAAATAAAAAGTAGATCTATGGTGGGAATTAAAAGTATTTTATTTTCCACTGCGCATGATTAAGTAAATTCTTAACACTTTCTACCTCCATCATTCCCTAGGTGATTGATGATCCATTAGTGGGAATTGGGTGTCAAAGAATAATAATTGCTAGGATTATTTTCTTTATTTCATGTAAGGAATCCGGTGAATTTTCTTAACCTTTTAGCTATTTAATTTTAAGGAAAAATTGTAGTCACGGTACCAAACCTTATAGATTTTTGCAGACTTTATCCAAACATTTGTTTTGTGCTAGTAGAGGTCCTGAAACGTTTCAAAAATATATACCGGAGGTCTAAATAGACGGTTTCTGTTCAGTTGACCGTTAGTTGATCAATAATAGTAGATTTAACCAAATTTTAAAAGAGCAAAATGGTAACTTTCCTATTTATCCCCATAAAATAATTGAAGTAATAATTAAAAGAAAATAATATTGTTCATCTCCACCCCACCCACCTAGCCCGTGCATCCATTAGAATCCACTAACCACCAAAACGCCGTCGCACCTCCCACAACCACCAACAATGAAAATGTTTTGAGCCACCAACAATGAAAATGCTAAACAATCCTTTGACAACCACCAACAACGAAAATGTTTTGAGCATTCAACAAGCTTTTTCTGGCCTTTTTCAGTGATGGGTCGTAATGTTTTGAGCACACTAATCTCTTTCTTCACCCTACCTTGCCTTGTCCTGCCCCAAACCAAAAATTTGAAACTCAGCCACCATCTTCTTCACCACCAGATCACTAGCCATCTTGTACCTCCGTTGACTGGTGGACTGACGACGGCACCATCTCCTTCACCTCTTGAACCCAGTTTACTACTAAATCACCGATCAGGCTTAGAAACCTTTGCAAGTTCAAATTCACAACCCCAAATTCAAATTCATCAATCAATCTACAACAACAATAAACAAATCAATCCGATTTCATTCTCGAAAGAAAAAAAAATCAATAAGCAAATAAGATTAATGACCATTTTCAGTGAATCCAAAGGGACAGCTTTTGATTCACCAATTTTGATTCGACCTCACAGGATTTAGGTGGGTTTATTTTGGTTTGATTGTGGTGGTGGCGGCGTTTTGGGAGACATTGGTGAAAATGGGGTTGGGGAAGGAGATAGGGGTGGTGGTGTCGGCATAGAGGCGGTGGTAGTCCCGACAGTATGCTGACATTGTTGCCTGAGAAGAGAGGTGTCTGCCGACTTTGTTTTTTGGGAAGAGAGGTGCCTATCGGTTTTGTTTTGTTTTTCTTCTTCTTTTTACTCGTTTAATGAGAAAATTGTATAGTCCCCTTTTAATTTTGTCAAAACTGGTCAAAATCTACTATTCTTGGTCGACTGACGATTTTTGTCAATTTGGAGTTCGAATACAAGTTTTTAAAGGTTTGGTACCGTAGGTGGTACAAAACAAAGGTTTGGGCAAACTTGCAAAAATCTGAAAGGTTTGATACCGTGATTGTAATTTTCCCCAATTTTAAGTATATATTTGGCTAAAAATTAATTGTTAGGATACACCACGTTGCTTAGGTTAATATTTATTTAATTAAATTAATTTCATTCAACTTTAATTAAGTGTGAATTACTTATTGTGCGTTTAATTGACATTCAATAGTTTGATTATTAATTGATTGATTTAATGATAATAACGAGATTGAGAGAATAGTTGTTTGTCTTGTTCATCAATAATTGACATATGTTTTATAAAAAACCAAGAGATGATTATAGACTATGCAATCTTGCTAGAATTCCTACAATTGAATACTCTTATATTTGTATGAATTTATATAGAGATATAGTAAATATAAACATATGAAAATGGTTAGTTTTGCTCTATAGAGATTACTAACTAAATTGGTTAATTTGATTGTTAATACATATGGAAAAGGTATTGATTGATATTAAATCGATTGAGTATTAAATAGTTTTAGTAAAATCGAAATCCCTAATCACTTAATCCTCCTTGCTCTCTACAAAGTAGAATAGTTAGATTAATTGCTTAGTAAAAATTCTAAATCTTGATTTGATACATTAGCACCACATTAATTTAGATTGAGGTCAGATTAAAAAAGTAGTAAATATATATATAAAAAGATATTCGAACTTAAAAATCCACTTTATTACTTGTCATGATTTGTACACTCAAAAGACTCATCGATCAACAAACACAACCCTTGCAATCGTACAGGCTTGTCCCTTGTGATCACAAGTCATAACTATGTTTCTAAATCCATCATTTTCCGAGTTTTTTCACTTTTGTTCCCATATTCCAAATTTTGCATAGCTTAAGTCCTTTTCACCCCCCTTTCCCGTTCATTTTCTTCAAAAGTCTCTCCAATATCAAGTTTCTCCTAAACAAGCAATACATTCACAAACTTAAGTATTAATTTCACGAAAGCATTCTCAAACATCCACTTCCGATGGCCTAAATAAATTTAAGAATTACAGTTATCACAAGTCTCGAATGGGACTGCTATATTCGAGTTTTTCGGATGCCTAAGCTGAGAGAATTGGAACATTTGCATGAGCGCTTAGGTCAAGTGGAGAACGCAAGCGCGGAGCAGCCACAACTTGTTCCACAAGCACGTGGGAGAGAGGGAGCTCCAATTAGAGAAGAAGTTAATAATTACTACGGGGATGATATACTCACAATAACAGATTAGAAATCTCATTATAATCACAATGCCAACAACATTAGACTTCAATGACAAAGCTCAAAGTTCACAGGCACAATTTAACCATACATTTACAGTTAAAGGTCTTCAACTCATCAATACAAGCTAGCATAAACATAAAGCATAATAGAAACCATAGAATTTGAAATATGAGGACTGAAAATATAAATTGACAGAATGTTTACTCCCCTTTCTCACTGGCCGAAAATGGTAGATACTTTAGGCTCAGGAACAGCTTCCATGTTTATGCAAATCACCATCCAGAGAGAGATTAGAACCGGCCAAGAACACTCCACTTGACTAGGGTCATCGATCCAAATGATCTACCAAAAATAGTCAAGTTCAAACCACCAAAAACCAGGCCCAAGACCTTCGAGAAAACACCAACAAACTCAACCCTATTTCAGGTCTAAGCTATATCCAGGTTTTTCCCCCTTCTGCTGGCTTAAAAGGATTAATTTCTTGGTGCAAGGAAGAAGAAGAATAATGGAGGAAAAGATGGACCAACTCTCTGCCAAGTGAAATGAAAAGGGGATGGTCAAAAATAGTGAGAAAGAGCGAGAAACGTATGGAGGAAGTCTAATTTTTCAAAAGTCATGGTCAAGTGAAAATATCTCACAAGGACTAATCATAGCCCTCCAAAAAAATCTAATGGCCACAATTGATTCAAAATGGTACAACCGGGTCAAGCCCAATCAAATAATGTGAACCACTTTAAGCCAACATTCTTCACCTTGGTTCTCATAACACTCTCTCGGTTGCGAATTTGCACATGGAAGACTGTTCATCATCATCGCCCACTACCTGCAAGAAAAATTAACTAGTATCAATATGCAGCAAAGATAAGTATAATTTAAATTTTCCTACAGGTAGAATTTTAGTTCCCACATCAGAGGGATTCCTATCAGTATGAATCTTAACAAGTTCAACTTCACCTTGAGATAGTTTCTCACGAATAAAATGATACTTCACCTCAATATGTTTAGATCTTTCATGATAAACAGGGTTCTTACTAAGTGACAATGCACTTTGACTATCAGTAAACATAACAGGTGTATCATGCATGAAGTTCAGTTCTTTTAAGATTCCCTTTAACCAAATACATTCTTTAACCGCTTCGGTTATGGCAACATATTCCGCCTCAGTACTAGACAAAGTAACTAAAGGCTATAACTGAGATTTCCATGTTATGCAGTTATCACCTATGGTAAAGAAGTATGTTGTAGTTGATTTCCTACTGTCTTTATCACCAGCAAAGTCAGCATCAACATAGCCTTTAATAGTTAACTTTTCAGATCTTTTTTCATACACTAAGCCTAGATTTAAAGTCCCAACCAAATACCTTAATAACCATTTCATACCAGCCCAGTGCGGCTTACCAGGATTGGACATAAATCTACTTAGTAGGCTAATGGAAAATGCAAGATCAGGTCTGGTAGTAATCATAGAAAACATGACAGAACCTATGGCATTAGCATAAGGAACATTTTCCATCTCTTTTAATTCAGACTCAGATTTAGGCGAATGATCACGAGAAAAATTCATATGATTAGCAAGAGGCACATTCACAATTTTACTATCTTTCATACCAAATTTTGTCACAACTTTGTTCAAATAAGCTTCTTGTGAAATAGTCAACTTATTCTCAGCCCTGTTCCTTGTTATCACCATCCCGAGAATTTTTCTAGCATTCCCTAAATCTTTCATGTCAAATTCAGATTTTAAAAGATCTTTCAGTTCATTAATTTGAGACTTGCTAGGTCCAGCTAAAAGCATATCATCAACATAAAGCAGCAAGTAAACTTCACAACCACTCTTCATGTCATTAAAATACAAGCAAGCATCAAATTCACTTCTTTTAAACCATATATTTAGCACATAAGCATCAAATCTCTTGTACCATTGTCTTGGGCTCTGTTTCAGCCCATACAAAGATTTCTCTAACTTGCACACATAATCAGACTTGCCTCTAGCCACAAAGCCTTGTGGTTGGCTCATGAAGATATTCTCTTCCAACTCTCCGTGTAAAAAAGCAGTTTTTACATCTAGTTGTTCAAGTTCCCAATTGAATTGAACAACAAGAGCCAACATCAATCTAATTGTCTTGTACTTAACCAAAGGTGAAAATATCTCATTATAGTCCACACCCTCTCTTTGAGTATAACCCTTAGCCACTAACCTCGCCTTAAACCTCACGGGATCATTAGGACTCAAACCTTCTTTTAACTTGTAAATCCATCTACATGGAACCAATTTCTGATCTTTAAGTTTCTTAACAAGTTTCTAGGTTTTGTTATCACTCAAAGATTTCATTTCTTCCTGCATAGCTTTTAACCAATTTTCAGAATAATTTCCATTAATAGCTTCTTCATAAGTGGCAGGTTCTATCTGTTCAAGGGCTTCACCTGAAACTAAGGCAAAATCAGTCAAGTTTAGGGATTCATATCTCGGATTAGGCCTGATTTGCCTTCTTGCCCTATCCCTAGTAAGCTGATAATCTTGATTAGGTGGCTGATCATTAAAATGTTCAACTTCAGTTGGTTCAATGTTATCTTGATGTTCAGTCACTTCTTCAGGTTCAGTTTCAGTTTCATTTTCATTTTCATGATGTATAGGGTCATTATTGTCATTCCCATGTGTAGGTGAATCAAGCTTGGTCAGCTTCACCTCAGTCTGAACACTCCTCTCAGTTTTAGATTTGTTAACTTCATCAGTTTTATGTTTTAGACATGGCATTTCCGATTCATTAAAGACTACATACCTGCTGTTAATAATCTTAATACCTTGAACCCCTAAAACCCATAATCTATAGCCTTTCACACCCTCGGGATACCCTAACATCATACACTTGACAACTCTAGGCTCAAGTTTCCCTTCAGACTGATGTGCATATGCAGCACATCCAAACACCATCAAATGACTCAGATTTGGAGGCTCCCCCGTCCACAATTCTTGTGGAGTCTTAAAATCTATACTGCTGGACGGAGACCTATTAATCAGATAAGCTACAGTACTTGCAGCTTCAGCCCAAAAACCTTTAGCAAGGCCAGAGCTAATCAACATGCACCTAACCTTGTTCATTATGGTCCTATTCATTCTTTCAGCGACCCCATTCTGTTCAGGTGTGTATTTGACTGTTCTGTATCTTGTTATCCCTTTTTGCTTACAAAAGTTATCAAATTCGAAATTACAGAATTCAAGTCCATTATTAGTTCTTAATGTTTTAAGTCTCTTATCTAACTGATTCTCAACAGACTTAAGCCAAATTCTAAATTTCCCAAAAGTTTCCGACTTAGCCTTCAAAGGATAAACCCAAACCTTTCTTGAGTAATCATCCACTAAGGATAAGAGATACTTACTTCCACCAAACGTGGAATGCTTCTCCGGGCCCCATAGATCAGCATGGACATAGTCCAATGGTCTGCTGGTCCTATGAGAGCTAGCTTCAAAGCTCACCTTATGTGACTTACCCAAAACACAAGTTTCACAGAAGTCCAATGATTCAATATCATCTTTTCCAAGTAATTTCTGATTACTTAAAGATTTTAGCCCTTTACTCACTGTAAGAAGACTAGAATCAGTTTTGCCAAAGTTCAGTTATGCCAAAGTTCAGTTTTGTCTTTACTCACTGTAAGAAGACTAGAATCAGGTGGTGTTTCAGTTTTACCCTCTAGATAGTACAGTCCATTCCTCTTAGGTCCTTTCATAACTACCAGAGATCCCATCATAATTTTCAGAATTTTATTTCCAGATTTGAAAGTATAACCCTCATCTTCAAGAGTACCTAAGGAAATGAGGTTCCTCTTCAAATTAGGGATGTATCTAACATTTCTAAGTTGCCTGACAGCCCATCATACATCCTGATGGCTATGTCACCAATCCCAACCACATTCTGAGAATTATTATCCCCCATGTAAACTTTCTTAGATTCGGTCTCTCTGTAGTTATAGAACCAAGACCTTTCAGGGCACATGTGAAAGGTGCACCCTGTGTCTAGGATCCGATTTTTGTCAAATTCTTCCTCAGACACATTAAGGACATGTAAACTATCAAACTCTGAAACAATAACAGCATTGTTTTGTTCATTATTGTTTAAGTCTCTTTGTTTCTTTTTCCAGTCAAAACAGTGTCTCTTGAAATGTCCTAACTTTCCACAGTTATAACATTTCTTACCACTTCTGTCTTTAGATTTGGATCTCATTTTAGATTTTCCTTTTCCTTTTTGTTCTAGAAGTTAAATTCTTTCTTTTCTGGTCTTCCCCTAACAAATAGGCTTTCCTCTCTCGAATTAGTTCTGTTCTCTCTTTTTAGTTCCAATTCTCTCGATTTTAAAGCATCTATAACAATGGCTTGTGAAAGAGCGTCCCTACCATATTTTATGGCATTTCTGATTTCTTTATAAGATTCGGGCAATGAATTTAATAGTATGACATCTAAATCCTCATCATCAAATTTCTTATCATTGTGAGCCAGACTCTTAACAATTATGCTATTTTTAAACATGAGAAAGATCAGTTTTTGTTGTTTGTCGATAAATTTAAAAAATGGCACGTATTATTCGATGTCACAAAACTAATGATGCTTCACATGTTGCAGAGCCTATTCTTTAAAGAAAATTGTGCGTTTACATGGCCTACCTAGAACAATTGTTTCTGATAGAGATGTTAAGTTCTTGAGTTATTTCTGGAAGACTTTATGGGGTAAATTAGAAACTTAGTTGTTGTTTTCACAGAAGTAGTAAATATGAATTTATAATATATAAAAAAAAAAAAAAAAAAAACGTTAAAACATGGGAATATGTTTTTACAACATGTGAATTCTGCTTATAATCGTTCTGTTCACTCTGCTACTAAATTCTCACCATTTGATATGTTATGGTTTTAATCTGTTAACTCCTTTGGATTTATCTCCATTACCTTTGTCTGAGCATATGAATCTAGATGGAAAAAGAAATGCTGAACTTGTAAACCAGATCCATGTAGAAAGTAAAACTTACAAAATTGAAATAACATGAGCAATATGAAAAATAAGCCAGCAAAGGCCAGCAACACGTGGTTATTGAGCTTAGAGATTGGGTTTGGTTTCACACGCTAAGGAGCGGTTTCCAACTCAACGGAAATCCAAGCAAGCAAGCACGTGGACGCTCATTGATGGTGATGAACGAAATCTCCAGCCCTTAACAAGTGTGATTTAAGTCCAAGAAAGTCAATAGGCAAATTTGGGAGTTGATTTGGGACTGAGATTAATTGTTTCTTTCTTGTTGCACAATTCTAAGCTGAAATATTGAGAAATTAAAGTCAGGTTTGACTTCCTTAAATTGAGGCCGAAATTATCTTAGTTTAAGAATATTTTATTTTCATCTTTTTCTTTTTTTTCGTTGCCTTAAGCACATTTTTAGGAATTATTGTTGCAATCTTTGGGATTTCTAAGGCTGATTTTCTATGGCCTTAGTATTATAAATTCTACTCTTTTTCTTTCAATAAAGGGCAATTGTTTTATTCATAAACTTGAGAGTAATTTCTCTTTTGTTCTTTGAGAACTAAATTGAACTTATCAGATTTCTCTATGGCATTCATCCTTGAATTATCAATCAAGTGTTCCATCCTTGATTGTGGTGTCCTCCTTTATACCAAGATTCACATCTCTTTATAGGTGTTGGGTCGCGGTTTCCATTTGAACCTGAGTGTAGAACAGTCTTAGGCAACAATTCTTGATACGAGATTCGTTACAACTTGACGGGGTCCTACGTGAATTATATTCTCAAAACGTACATTTTACTTGTGCAAAACCGAACATAGTTTCGACTTACCAAAATAGAATTTGAGAAAACGAAATGATAATTACTGAAGTCGAATACGTAACGATGGATTTAATCCTTTCCATTCTTCGACGAAAAACATAGTTAGTTTTTCTGATATTAAATCTCAAATTCAAAGAAATCGGAAAATAAAATAGGAAATGCAAGTGATTGGATTGATCGAGGCAAGTGTTTAACACTTTCTCGATAAGATGAATTTGCTCTGTATCGATGCTAACGGTTTTTCAACAATCATATCCTATGATACAACGAACACGTCTTGCAATAGGAACACTCCAAATTATGTAGACCAACGAACCCTTAACGGAATTCTTTCTCTACCGACCCATGTTTTTATGCAAGAAAAGACCACTTTTCGAAGTGTTTTTATTCAATGCAACTAAAAGAAATGATATGGAATTATGAATTGAATTAATAAAATCCAAACACATGGGATCTATTTATAATAGTTGGAAATGTTTGTCATAAAAGACACAACCATACAAAAGGACACACATCTTGAAATATAGATCTATGCATGAAGAGACACACTCATTGAAAAATAATCATGTCAAAAGTCATGATCTCTCATATGGAAAAGACCCACCTTTCCATCAAAATACTTTCTAGAATATTTCATAATATTCTATACGATTTTCTAACAGTTCACGTATTTAAACAACTAAAATTTGGCTTAATTTCTCATTCATCAAATAATGAATTTAACTTAAAAAATGATTTAAAAGTGGTCAAAACCAGTTTTCGATAATAGATTTCAACAATCCCACACATGAATGAAAATTAATGCAAATGACTATGCAAACACTAGTAGAGAGAAAGCGAAAAAATATTGCATTAGGTAAGGTAGTTTCCGGTTTTGATCCTTTCTTAGTAAAATACTATCGAATTTACTTGGCTATTTGGTGAACGCAATGTCTTGAACCATTTAGCCATTTGTGTAAACCAAGACAACAATACTCATACAATGTCTTCTTTAACCGTTCATGGTTCTCATGATTTGGTTCATTTTGGCCCTGAACCATCCTTGAGTTTCATAAGTGTTTGGAGAATTGTAACCTCGAACAATTCTTATTGAAGTGACCTCACTTCGTACTTATATAGGTGACCTACATAAGTGACCTCATATTAGGAGTATTCTGCCATACTCAACTTGACCTAATCAAGATATAAGAATCACTAAAAGAGTATCTTAACCTCTAACATTCTGTAGAAAGTACTTTAATTATCATAGGAATGAGTTAAGGAAATATTTTTCCAAGTGTTTCATTCAATCTTCATAACTTAGCTGTCCCCTTGAACCAAAATCTTGGAATCTCCTGTCAACAAGGTATGGTTATCATTACAAAGATCTTTACGTAGTAGGCTTTAATCCAATTTCCTTCAATACGCAGTATACTTGATCTCTTGGTAATATTTTCTTAGTGGATCCATGAGTTTGCACCATTCGAGATCAACTGTTTTATGGTATTATGTTTATGACGAATATGTCCAGACTTACCATTACAATTGACTGAGCATCTTATTAAATATAGCTAGCTATCACAATCTATTCATTTAATAGATACAAATTGTCATCAACTGAGAAATCCTCTTATGAAGCTATATGCTTCTCACTAGCTTTATCTGAAACTTTATCAATTTCCAAACATAGTTGGAGGATTTATATCAAATCATTAGACTAGTCAATCACTTTTATTAGTAAATTTCATACACGGGTATTCAATTTTCAACATTGAACTATTACAATGCATTTATGAATATTCTTCAAATATTCCAATTTGCATGTCCAAACAACCACCATAATCGGATTGCATCCCATTTTATCTATAGATTTAGTGTACATCACATTGTGATCCATCCTCAAACTTCTAAAATAGTATATGGGCTTTCTACCTTTTTACTTTATAAGGTGTATCAAACTCCAATTCATCTATTAGATAGATGATGCTATGTAAAAGTCTAAGTACTTTCAATTTAGTGGTCGTCAATTATACATTTGTACTTCAATCAAATTCCCTTATAAGAACAATTTTCTTTCTTAGAAGAATTACACAATCTATGCAGACCATAGTTTTTATCCCTCATCCTAAGGATATTCAGGGTCATTGCCAACTATAGGCAGCATCTATGCCTTATAGAAAATATTCCCAACAATTAGGGTAATCATATAAATTTGCCATCAAATTTTATCTATAGACTTGGTCAGCAAACTAGGCCATTTTTACCAAAAAATATATGTTCGAAATCCAAACCCTTCTATGGGTATGTAGTGGAAAGAAACCACATTTAACCATACATGTGAGAATCAAAATATACCTCCTTGATTGAGTAATTTATTCAAATATTCTCCAACTAAAGGAACATACAATTATCTCCATGCACATGCATTGTGTTCAAAATAGAATAAACATTTGCATGCATCGATTAGTAAATATCAAATAAAATCACGATTCAAATATTCTTATATATTTTAGTATGTCCGTGAATTTTCATATTAAGAAACAAGCAATTTTCTATTGACAAGGTACCATTCGATATACCTCTTGCCACCAAAATGAATTTAGGCAATAAAGAGGCACCTCCTTATGATGCATAAAATCAATTTAATTACAATCAAAACATGTAAATAACTAAGTATTTTATTTTAAATACCATTAGTTGCAATTCATGAAAGTACACAACTTTTCATATTTAATTGTTTATAATAATTGTATAGATTCAAAAAATACAATGCATAGCAAGAAGAAATTCCAATCATATGAATGGAAAAATTAAAAGGTGTATCAACCGATTGAATACAAAACCGTATGCACAAATTATTTATTAATACCACCATTTCATTGTTTGGTCAAGAGGCTCCTGATCATTCATTGAAACTATCAAATATATATTACCACTTCATTTATGTATATATCATTGAGTGAACACCTCAAGAAAATCATACACTTTCATATGAATAAAAAAAATCTGTAAATAAGTTAAGCATATTTAAATCATCGCATCTCAATCATTCATAGCCAAACTAAATAAGTCTTATGGTTTTTATTCATGCAAATATAGCATATAAAATACAATATTCACTGTACAAAATTCATCTTAAGATTGTTAGAGATATTACACCGATAACATGCATGAATTATATTCTCAAAACTTACATTTTACTTGTGCAAAATCGAACATAGTTTCAATTTACCAAAATAGAATTTGAGAAGACGAAATGATAATTACTGAAGCCGAATACGTTACGATCATTTCCATTCTTCGACGAAAAACATTTCTTAAAATAAAAAAAAAATAGTTAGTTTTTCTGAAATCAAATCTCAAATTCAAAAAATAAAATAGGAAATACAAGTGATTGGATTGATCCATACAAGTGTTTAACACTTTCTCCTTAAGATAAATTTGCTCCACATTTGTGTTAACAGTTTTTCGACAATCATTTCTCAAGATACAACGACCACATCTCGCAATAGGAGCACTCCAAATCACATAGACTAACGAACTCTTAACATATTTCTCCCTCTATCGAACCATGTTTTTATGCAAGAAAAGACCACTTTTTCAAAGTGTTTTTAAGCATTGCAACTAAAAGAAATGATATGAAATTATGAATTGCATTAATAAAATCCAAACATATGGGATCTATATATAGAAGTTGGAAATGTTTGTCATAAAAGACACATCCATACAAAAAGACACATCTTGAAATTTATGTCTATACATAAAGAGACACACTCACTGAAAAATAATAATGCCAAAAGTCATGATCTTTCATATAGAAAGACACATTTTTCTATCCAAATATTTTCTAGAATACTTCATAATATTCTATAAGATTTTCCAACAATTCACGTATTTAAGCAACTAAAATTTGGCTTAATTTCTCATTCATCAAATAATGAATTTCACATAAATAATGATTTAAAATTGGTCAAAACCAATTTTCGATATAAGATTCCAACGGTTAGATTTCCCAACTATATATATAATTGAGCCACTCTATAATTCAACATTTCTAATAGTAAGATATCAAATACATTAATTTTTTTGTAACTTTTTTATAAGTTTGACTATGTCCCCAACTCCAAATATATATGTTCGCCACAGGTTATATTACTTCAAATTAATTTTACTGCCAATAGTCTCAAGTCTCGGGAGAACCTGACATAAGAATTCAGGTTCTTCATTCTTGATTTGGCTCTCTTTGTCCCTTTGTTGTATTCGTTTTCTTGAAGGATGGATTTTGTATATTGTATCCTTGAAATATATGGATTGAAAAGAAAACAGAATAGAAGCTTATAACAGTAGAAACAGCATTGGTAAGGATTAAATGCACATCCCACAGCTGAAATTTTGGTTAAAGAACATGGCAAAAAGAGTCGATTTTCACTACTATTACAGGAGAAATTTAGTTTAATTATCACGTCGGCTTCAAATTCTGAAACATTGTATCCCACGTGATTTCTTTGACACTACTCGACCAAATCTCAGCATTGTCACTATCCACTTTTTCGTGATCCAATGCGTGTTTTGTGATACGCGAGTTTTTATCAATTCTGTTCAAATTTCGATATGAGCCAGAGCTTTGAGAATCGACTATGGGGCTCCCATTTGTGAGCATCAACAATTTTTGGCCATACTCAGCAACAGAATCTCCATTTGTTATCATCATTTGCCTTTCTGACATTGTAGCTCTCAACTTCTTTTTCCTCTGTAACATAGCAACCTTCCATCTCAAACTGTAATTCCTTTTCGGTACAAGAGCTGAATTTTCATGATGAACCGAACCATGAATATGCTTAACAAGAAATCTCTTGGTATGCTTAATGGCGAAAATGAACCATAACATTGGGTGTATTCTACCCTTTTCTTTTATAGCGAGCTTGAGAATCTCGAGCCGATGTTTTGCCACAGTGATTCCCATGCTTTGTAGCAATTCATGGCTAAAATAAGCTATATCATCTTGTTGAAGTTCATTGTGAATAAAAGTAAGGGCGTAGTGATTAACAAGACAAGGCTCAAGGCCAGTGTTCGATAGCCAAGAAAACCAGTCCATGGCTTTCGTTTCATAAGAAATCGTCCCTAAATTTTGAATCCAATATGGAGGCAGAATAATAAGAAGAGGAAGAAGATCGATAAAAGGTGGTTGATGATATTGCTAGACGACTCGGGATTTTATTGGTCCAGGAGGTAGTTGAACTTGAGAGTGACAAAAGATAAAAGCGATGTTCCCTTCACTAATAGGCCAAAGTGCAATCTCACTTTAAATTTATAGGCGTGAAGCCTAAGGGATTCTTTTTGATGAAAGTCACTTCCATCCTCCTAGATAGGAAAAAAAGTTACTTGCAAAGAAATAAACATTAATTAAGTAGTTTAAATCACACAACTAACCATTTAAAACTTTTTCAATGGATAGTTGGCCTAATTTACAAACTAGTTTTGGCTAGAAAATACCGCGTTGTTACCTTACCTACCTCTTTTGGAGATAAAAGAAGTCAGTCCATAGTCAATGCAACTGTGTTGATGGCAAGTTTTTTAATAAGGGAGTGTTCCGACTCTAAATATCACTCTTGTTCCTTCTCCAAAGAGGTCACTAAATTTCATTTGGCTCACTAAGATTTAATTTGCCTCAGTTAGGTTATTGAACTTTAAAATATTTACAAATTTCGTCGGTCTGTCACATTAGTTAGGCACATTCAATCATGAGTCTGAATCTATCATCCACCAAATTGACAGAAATTGTTTAGTTCACACATACCATAATCAATGCTCAACCGTCCTCAGTTCGGATTGCAGGCTGCAACTCGCTTGCATGAACCTGAAATCGCTAGTAATTGCCGGTCAGCCTACAATGGTGAATTCGTTCTCGAGCCTTGTACACACTGCCCGTCACACTATGGGAGTTGGTCATGTCCCAAGTCTTTACCTTAACCGTAAGAAGGGGGATGCCAAAGGCAAGGCTAGTTATTGGAGTGAAGTCGTAACAACGTAGTCGTACTGGAAGGTACGGTTGGATCACCTCCTTTCAGGAAGAACTAATGCTTGTTGGATATTTTAGTTTGACACTGCTTCACACCCAAAACAAAAAGAAGGGAGCTACGTTTGAGTTAAACTTGCAGATGGAAGTCTTCTATGTTTCTCGACGTTGAAGTAAGACCAAGCTCATGAGCGTATTAACCTAGGTTGGAACAAGTTGATATGATCCCCTTTTTCACGTCTCCAATGATAAAATTTGAAATTAAATTAAAGTTTAATGAGTCAATTAAATCTACTAAATTTAGTAACCCAATTGAGTTTTCACTAAAAGATCAATGACGGCGGAAAAGATTTACCATATGTTTCCATTTTAGAGCTTTTATCGCTTTGCTGCAAAGCTAAGTAAACTTTGTCATCTATTTTGCATCAATTCGTTGTACCAGTCAATTTCATAAATATAAACTTGATGATCGTGACGGAGCTAGGATATTTAGTTTGGAGTGTAGTAAGTGAAACAAGGATCGATGGCGGGTAGCATAGAGATAGTCGACAGAGAGGGTGGTGTATGAAGAAGAAAATCATAAAGCTATATATTTTGTTGATAAAACTTTGGTGAGAACGTATAATCAATTTTAAATTATCTTACTTAAAGATACACATAAAATATTGTTTTATCAATTTATCCCTCAAAAATTAGTTTGTATATCTAAGGCGAGGAAACATAATGATTAAGTGAACGAAATTATGTAATATGTATATAGCTAGGAAAAATCAGAAATGTTTATTCTATAGTAGGGACCTTAAAAAGATCTGGGTAGATAATTAGGTTGTTTTCTTGACACGTGAGTTGCACGAATTTTGTATTTGTTGTGTTTTTATCAGTGTATAGTTTAAGATTTATTAGATTATTCAAGATGCTTGAAAATATATTATTGTCTCGCTAATGCTCCATCTAACAAGGTGATTATTTCAAAAGCTGATATTATTACACAGATAAACTCACCAAAAATAAAATTGAAAACATCATATGTATGTAGAACATGGCAGTAAATAAAAACGTTTGACATATGTAAAGATTACAGGTTAACATGAGTAAGACATATTTGATTCATTAAATAATAAAGCATGCATCGAAAAATGAAAATGTATAGCAAAAAAGTTGTAAAAAGATACCATGCAACATTTACAAAATATATAGAGCAATAGATCTGGCGAGCCTAGGTTTGAGCAAGAAAGAGAAGTTAGTTTTAGGCTGTGAATTAAGTACACTGCTCTATATTGAACAACCAAAATTATTACAAGTGTCTAGTACATGCGAATTTGAAACACATAACTTGAGCACAATTTAAACATAAAACCAAACCATTCTACTGGAAAAATTGTTCAACCAAATAAAGGCACATCTAGCAAAATTTAGAAACTTCTTTGGTAGTGAGATGACATCAGGAAAAAATCATGAGATCAACCTCTATGTTATGAACCTTATATGATTTCAAATGGTTGTGTCGTAAAAGGTGATGATTCTACAGATGAAAGAATGTAACAGATTATTGTTGCCGCAGTAGACGAAATACAAATTAACGTTTCCGCAATACAATAGACACAATTTAATCAAAATTGTGATCAAACTTTCACAACTTGCTTTCCATAAGAGAATTCATCTTTAACTACATTGAAAAATAAAAGGAAAACTTTTCTTAGATTCCACTAAGTAAAATAAAAGGAGGATTTCCCAATTTTAATGTGCCTTTAAAGCATATTATGACAAAGTGTTTGAAGCCCTATCTGTACACTTAATAGTCAAAGCTTGCTTATAATGAGACAATAATGTGAATCATTCCATATGATTGCACCTATGTTGAATTGCAAGTGGAATAAAGAATTTTTAATTATGTAATGTTTAGAAATGCCATACTTACCTTAACTTTGCAAAGTAAAAAATAGCACCACTTTTGTTAACACGATCAATGGTGAACTCTTCAATTGGAATGCGTCAATTGAGCAACCTAAATACCAAGCTATACAAGCTTATATGTTTCTAAAGTTATACCATAAGTAAAAAATAAAAGCTAAGCAACAATAAAAACTTTAAAATTGACATAGATATAACATGGTTAAACAAGTTGCTCGACTCAAAAGATCCTAAATCACACATGTAGTAGTCAAAAACCTATTTGCTTGTATTGAGTACGAAATCAATCTAATACAAGAACTAATCAAAAACATGTCTAGAGCTGATAAAACAGTAGTTCAAATAGATCACATGACAAAGTAATCAGTGAAGAAAGTTAATATTAACGCATTGTATAGTTGCATACCTAACCTCTGAACTGTGAGAATGCTAAGTCATAGATCAAATTGGAAAAAAGTAACATAAATAATACTGCTATATAGTCGATGGGAAATTAAATTACCTATCATGTGAACTATATATCAAAAGAAGCTAAATATGAGGACTAAGTAATCTCACTCATTCACATCCACATTATAATTTTTGAGATTCATTATATGTATGGAAACTTCATTTACAAAACTCAGAGGAAACTTGCAGTTATTTTTACAAAATATTATTCCAATTAAATAAACCTATAAAATACAACATTCACTATTTATCTCCAATTATGCATTTAAACACTTGCAAAAATAGAAAATGACACTTACCACAATTCTAGATCCCATTGGCTTTGAAAATGCTTTATCTCTATTAACACAAGATGGATTATATACTTTTGGGTAACCTTTGTGAATTTATAGGGAACAATTATTGATATGCCCCATAAAACACGAAATCAACAAAGCATTTTGAGAAATACGTGAACAGATTTTTTTTTGCATACATTCTTAATATTATATGTTACTATACAAGAAACTTACCTGCGGTCACACATGACAAGGTCCCACTATTGAAACAATTTAAACAAAATATCATCTCCCACAAGCTTCCTCCCTGAAGCTTTTGTTGCAGTCTTAAAACTTGATAGAGTCTTTGATTTCTTTCCTATCTTCTACTTCCATCGAGAAAGTTTCCTGTAGTCAACTACATTAACTTCAGTCCTCACTTAAGTGTCTTGAGTCACAATCTCGTCCATGGCAATCATTCCCTCATCTTCTTCATCCTCTACAACACAACTCCTCACTAAACCCACCAACATTATCATTTGTTTTCTCAATCTCCATTTCACTCCATTGCCAATTTTGTGTCCTTAGATGAAATCTTCTTGGCCAAGTTATCACTTTTAGCCTCCATCTCCATTTTTGTACATGTTTCCATTTTTGTAATGACCGTAAAAGAAGTGTAAATAGATTTTTTAAGAAAATGGGTAAATTTTAATGTCACTGCTTAATTCAATCCTAGGTTGGACGAAAATTTGCAGAAGGGTTTTGTCTCTACTATTGCATTTTGATTCTACAATTACAAAAAGTGAAATTACAAGCATGAATATGAAGAGAGTTTTCATGGTGTAATGTTCACTAGTTCAAAATTTCATGGTGCTGGCGTTTAGTTTAGAGATATTAGAGAGTTGAGAAAGAAATCTTTTCTTGAGGGGTGTCTAATATACAAGAAGAAGAAAAGCTCATCCGCGTTGTATGGAGCGGAGGCAGCTTCCTTAATTTTCATGTGTTGGGGTTGCGACATTTACAAGTAGTTCCAAAATTGTTCCTGGAAAATTTTGAGAATCTGCAAAAATAGTGACCACCATTTTTGCGCTGTCCACAAATTGAATGTCTAAGCAATGGGTTTCACCGTACTATGGTTTCAAATTCGAAGAAGATGAAGACGAAGTGGAAACTATGTAGATTATGATTCGAACAACAACAGTATGAACAAAGGGTAAATCGTGATTACACTAAGCATCGATTCTCTTTCATTCAGTTTTCAGGGGTTTTAGTTGAACATTTGTATACTTTACTTGGTGTCGTTGTGATTTTTCTGCTTTATTGATTCAGTTCTTAGATTTGATTTCTGAATCAATGTCATTTTAATTGTTCTTCAATCACGCAAATTTCTTCTTCGAGTTAAGTCATCGAGGTTGAACATAGTTGCCGTGTTCACAATCTTTATCTGTTGTTTTTGAATAAAAATTGTTGTTGAGAGCTATGCTTGTGTTGGATTCTTCCATTGATTCATGAATAATGAATAAGTTGTTTCGATTTTCATTTTATGGGCCCCACGATTGATCTTTTTTCGTTCATCTTTTGTAATTAATTGATGATTGTAGGTTTTTAGTCAAGAATGCTTGTTGGGTTTTACCGTTATTGATTAATCTCCAGTTTCGATTGATGTTCTTGATTTTGGGTCTTTCAATTAGTAATAAAAAAGAAAGAACATTTTTGTCTTCTTGAATCGGAAAGGGGATACTTTTTCTTATAGATCCGTTCTTTCTGATTCTTCAATCCACATTATTGTTAGCTTTTTTTGCGTAAGATAAATATGGTTTGATTTAGATTACACTTTACTAGGAAGGGTACAATTGGATTTTATGGAAGTTTCATTTGGTTGTTGTTTTCTTATGTTGGATTTGAGATTTCTTTTGGTCTTAAGAATATGACACTATGAATTAAAAATTGAGTTTTTAATTTCTCTTGGAAATGAAAGTTTACGAGTTTAAAGATACCAAAGGAACTTTTACGTAACTTTTAATGTTTGACAGACATAGGCTTGATGTTCATAACCAACTTACTAATGTCCCTTTTTATCTCTGTTTCACACTTGATGGTGGTGAACCATCTCATATGGAGCCTCTACCTGATGGTTCAAAAAAGAAATGAAGCCTTAGATTATGATTTCAAGTTCAAGACTAGTTCCGCGGACATGGTTAGTTCTTTGTTCAATTTTCTTCCTTATGTCATTCTAGATGATGCATGGTGATCTGATATTTATTAGATTGGCAAGTATCAAAATCTGCTCGTAGGATATAAAATAGATTATCTATCATAATGTCCTATACGAACTAATAAAGGGAGGAAAATGGGGGTTTGAGGTGAGGATTTTAGTCAAATTCAAAAAATGACCCTAGATCAAAATAAACAGCATCCAAACTCAATATTAGTCTACACCATTAGACAATATATATGAACCACATTTACCATTATGATATATATATATATATATATATATACGCATTATGTCCCCCCTCCCAATTTATTTTCTTAGTATCTTAACATTCATTGAATAAATCTACTGGAAGAAATTTCTAAAAATATTCATTTTTTATTCTAAAAGTTTTTTAATGAAATTAATTTACTATTTAATCAACTAGAATGAATTTGTCAAATGTACATTGATCATAGCTAAACAATTGACAACATAATTCATGATAATATTGTTCAAATAACTAATTAAATCAAATACATATTGAAAGACGACGTGTTAAATGTACATTCATTATAACTAAATAATTGACAAGATAAATAATCATAATATTGTTCAAATAATTAATAAATTAAATACATATTGAAAAACAAAAAATAGTGTATTATTGAAATAATTAAATGTATATTGAAAAATGAAAAGTAAGGTATTATTGAAATTATTGAATTATAGTAAAGATAGAATCATTCTAAAAATAATTCTCCACTTGATGTGATACTTAATATATTACAATTATAATATTGTTTGAATTATTAAATAAATCAAACACATATTAAAAAATGAAAAGTAAATGAATTTGTCAAATATAGTTAAATAAATAAAACATTCATTATAACTAAATAGACAAAATAATTAATGATAATATTGTTCAAATGATTAATAAATTAAATACGTATTGAAAAATGAAAAGTATGATATTATTGAAATAATTAAATATATATAAAAAACGAAAAGTAAGCTATTATTGAAATAATTGAATTATAGTAAGGATATAATCATCCAAAAAATAATTTTCATTTGATATAATATTTAATATATTATAAAGCACCTACGGTGAGTGGGCAAATATGTTTTAAGGAAACTGTATTTACGCATGTCTCGATTTTTAAAGTTCAATTAAATTTTTTATTCTCTATTATTTAGATTATTTGTTCTACTTTATTATGATTTATGTAACTTATTGTTTGTTGTGAATAGCAAATTATTTAATTTGTTGTATCTTAGCTATTATTCGATAAGTTATTGTCTACACAGTAAACTGTATATACGGTATGTTGAATATCCAATATAGTATGTTAGTTGCATATCTCATAAGGTGCATATACGATAAGTTGCATATCCGGTATTTGTTAAACCGGCATTTGTTCACTAATATTTTATTTAATAAAATTTTCAAACCTTCATTTTCTTGTTTGTTTCTGTGCATTTGTGTTTGATTTTCCTACGGTGGAATTTTTTCGGTCATTGTTCTTTCTTTTTTTTTTTCTAGAGAACCATAATTGTAAAGGAGTTGAAAAGTGGCGTTGTGCATTGTAGTATGATCCCTGCTTTAAGCGGTACATGGTGTTGTTGGCGCCGGAAATCAAGCACCTACGATAAGGGGTGAATCCAAATGGGAACTTAAAACTATACTTTGACTTAAAATTTTAACAACTTTTTATAATGTACCAAATGAGAACTTAAAACTAAAAAAACATTTGGATATGTACTAACAGATCCAGGCTTTAGATCCAAGGGAATGAATATTATTCTGATGTAATTAAAAGTTCTATTCAAACTCATAACTCAAACGATAATAATTTAAACAATAATAATGTACCAAACACATCATTCAAATTTATGGTCATGATTTCAAGTTCAAAATTGATTATCAAGTGTTTAAGCAATCGTGGTGTCAAATGACTTTTGAGTCCATGTACATACAAATTGTGATACGAGAACTTTAGAATTTTAAGAATTTGTCAATTGTAATTATCAATGAATTTTTATTTTTTAATTTAATTCGTTTGAACTATGTATAACAATTTCATACTTTATGAAAGAAAATGAAATGTAAATATTTTAAGGATACATTGCGTTAGAGTTGATTATCCAATTTGTGCGAAACTCGTTGTCGATATTTTGATGTAAGAATTTATGTGGCCCATGTTTCTAATTAATGAAGTTAAAAAAATAAAAAATAAAATAAAATAATGATGATGACGATGATGATGATGATGATGATGATAAATGAACGGATGTAATGAAGTCAAATGAATTCGTTATATTCTTGTCTTATGCATGGTACAAATAAATGAACGTGAGACAAATACCTGATTTATAACATATATATATATATATATATATATATATATATATATATATATATATATATATATATATATATATATATATATATTGGATGTGCAACTTACCGAATATACAACTAACATATCATATATGCAACTAACATATCGAATATGCAGATTACAAGTGCATCTACGGTAACTACGAAGTACCCTTTTATACAATAGGGAAAAAATAAAATAATAATAATAATATGATTTAATGAAGTCAAATGAATTCTTTATACTCTTGTCTTATGCATGATACAAATAAATGAACATGAAACAAATACCGAATTTACAACATATACCGGATATGTAACTTACCAGATATACAACTAGCATACCGTATATAACCGAATATACAACTAATATACCAATTATGTAGATTACTATTGCATCTACAGTAACATCTCATTGGTTACTATTGCATCTACAGTAACTACAAAGTGCCTTTTTTATATAGTAGAGAAATAACAAAAGGATATCAAAATAAATACACCCACACTAAATAATTCATTGTCAATTATCTTTGAAAATATGTGGATGTAAATGGATTGTGAACCCATGAGTTAGAAAAAAGTTGCTACGCGGGATAGTTTGTCGACTACAAGATCATGGAAAGATCGATTGACCACTCCACTAAGTTGTTCAACCACATCAGGTTTGAAGGCAGACCGTTAATCAATTGATATTGACTTGCCCAATAATTGAATGACAGTTATACTCTCCGCTCACCAAAATGCTAGAAATGATGGTGTGGATCAAAAGATTCTTAAATCGGCTGGCATATGAATAATAATTGCTTAGCGTGTGGACGGAATTGACTACTATAAATACCTCCAAAAAGCGTGTGTATGGTGAGGCCATCTTTTATCGAAATTCTTACTTTTGCGCTATATCCTTTTCACCTATATCGTCTTCTTCATCTACTTCCTCTAACGTTGAAGGTCAAGAAGGAAGATAGCTCCATCTTCTTGTTGTAGGTATCTGGATTGTAGGTGTGATCGGCGCCATGTTAGCCCACTAATTTAAAAAGTGCTAATAGAATAATTTGAATCATGTTAAGAAGAATGAAGTGGTCATCGAGCATAACACTTATGTTAGCAAAACCCGCGATCAAGGCTATTCAGCTAAAACTTACAAAGAAGCTAAGAATGTAGGAATCATCTAATTCTATTCTATAATTTAGTATTCATATGATCATTATTTAATTGAAGTAATATGCTTGTACACTCAAAGTTTGTTATAGAAATCCATTAAGATTTTGACATGTCTCGAACAGACATATTTTGTTTGAAATGACATATTTAAAACACCCATTTTCTTTGAAGAAGGGACACTTGTCGATATATGGAATGTCATGTTAAACAAAGCTGATGAAGAACTAAAATAAAACTAGCAATAAGAAATCGTCAAAATAGAAGGTTTGAACACGATTATGAATCGTTGTCCTCAAATGATATTTGACGCCACCGGAGTAAGTGCTTCAAGGTTCCAATGACAAACAGTTTGTACTTGACAAATAGTTTGTAGGAGTAAACAACTCTTGATCCAAGTTTGAATCGAGAAAACAAAATTTGGAAAATGAACTTTGAAGAACAATATAAAAAACTAGGTTTGATCTTTGATTTTGGATATTGTTGAATGAATTTGATGTTTGCGATATATTTTCAATCATGAAAACCACTCATTTATATAGAACTCCATCAACCATGTATGAAAAAGTGCAAAAACCAAGCCAAAATGGTGTAAAGCCCTTCAAACCAACACCATAAATTCAAACACAATGGTTTGAATTTTTATGTATTGGGAAAAATTGGGCACCCGCCCATATGGCCACTGTAATTGCAACACAAGGCCGGGCATCAGCCCAAACTATTTTTCGACTTTCACCGTTTTTTGTTTCTTCCATCACTTCCAGAATCAATCCTCATTATTAATTTGAACAATATCTAACAATCTCCCACTTGTTCAAATATAAAATGAGTAAAAACTCAAGTTTGGTGACACTTATGCATAAAGTATGGAGATCTTTCGATTTGAGTCCAACGTTAGCATAAATCTCACAGTATGGATATCTTTCGATTTGAATCCAACCTTACCATGAAAGCTTTGTATCCATTATTCCTTGTAATGATACCTGTGAAATTACACATACAAGTATCAAGAGTTCCACATAATCTTGTTTAGCGCTTTTATTGCCTTACACTTCTCGTATTTATAAACTTTTATGAGAGAAACTACAACTCTTTATTAAAGCGGCACCACCTCAAAATTTATATAGGCAAAGTTCTTGCAATATCTTTGTCACTTTTAGAGATAATTGATCCACCTATTTGAACTTTATTAAGAGTCATAGAAACTCAACCCTCTTATTCGTAACAACCAGCACTTGTAACCTAGGATATGGTTTAAAAGAAAAAAATAAGTGCTGAATCTATCAACTTATCGAATAACTTGTTGTTACTATTTAAATCCGAAGTATACTTGTTAATATAGTTAGGTTAGGTTGTTGTCGTTGGTCGATTTAATTACAGAGTTTTCATCCCATCGTTCTAGTTGTTCGTACTAATTTCCTTATGAGCGATTTAGTGAACAGATTATCCAAATTCTTATTTGACTTCACAAGAGTGAAATTATATCGTCTTTGATTAATTTCCTCACATAATCATGTCTTAAACTCATATGTCTAGTCTTACTATTATACACTTCATTGTATGTTGTAGCCAAAGTGGCCTCACTATTACACAAGATAGATAGGGAACAATTATTCATTTCTCCCAATGGAATTTTGTAGATTAAATTCATAAGCCATTCAACTTCTTTTTTTGGTTTTAGCCAATTCCATAAATTCAAATTCCAATGTTGAGTGAGTAACACATGTTTGTTTCTTGGATTTCCAAGAGACCGCACATCTTCCAAGGATAAATATCCAATCTGAAGTTGATTTATTCTCACCAATACTAGATATCCAATTAACATTTGTAAATCCTTCTAAAATTGCCGAAAATTTAGAATATTGGAGACTTAGATCATTGGTTTTTTTTAAACAACCAAAAACCCTCCTGATAATTCCAATGTTCTTTACTTGGATTGCTAGTAAACAAACTAAGTTTACTAATTGCAAATGCTATTTTGTGGCTTGTGCATTGTGCAATATACATTAGACTCCTGATAGCACTTGTATTCTTTCATCATTTTTTTACAAGTTTTAGACTTGGATCAAATGGAGTGTTAGCCTCTTTAATGTTCAAGTGTGTGAACTTAATAATCACATTTTAAACATAATATTATTGACTCAACATATAACCCCACTAGTCTTGGTGACTTTGATACCTTATATGTTATTCACTTAACCAAGATCTTTCATTTTAAATGTGAAAGATAGAAACCTCTTTATTTCTTTTATAACTTGCATTTAATTGCTCACAATCCACATGTCATCCACGTATAAATAAATGAGTACAACATGATTATTACAGACTTTTTAATATAAACATTTATCAACACTATTATGTTTGAATTCAAAAGACATTATTGCTCAATCAAACTTTTTCGTACCACTTCTTTGGTGCTTGTTTTAATTCATATAAGAATTTTATTAAATTGCATACTTTATCCTCATTTTCGGGTAGAATAAAACCTTCCAATTGTTCCATATAGATCTTCTCATCGAGATTTCCATTTAAGAATGTTGTTTTAACATCTATTTGATGTATATTCAGATCATAGATTGAATCTAAAGTGAATATAATCCCAATTCACATAATTATTCGTGTAACTGATGCATATGTGTCAAAGTATTATATTCTATATTTTTGTTGATATCCTTTAACCACTTACCTGGTTGTAAAGATATTAAGAGTACCATTCGCATTGTACTTCCTCTTAAATACCCTTTTTGCAGCGTATAGGTTTCGATCCAGGTAGTAAATCAACTAATTTCTAAGTGTTGTTTGATATTATTGAATTAATTTCATTATTTACAGCATCCTTCCAAAAGGTTATTTTTTAGATGACATTGCTTCTTAATAAGTTTTAGGATCAATTTAGACTTGAAGTACTTATGGAGTAGTTCTTGCGACACTCTTCTCGAATCACCTTGCTGGAAGGATGCCCCAACCTTTGATGCCAAACTTTCTTATCATCCTTATTTTCTATCTTCATTGCCTTTTCCAACTCCAAACTCTTGAGATAGTAGAGCCCCTCTTGTTCCTCACCTGCTCGAATCAGCATCCTCGTATAGCGGTCCTGTACAAAATAAGATGTATCAGTGAACTTTATAGTACAATTTGATTCTTTTGTCAATTGAGATACTGATAACAAGTTGCAATCCAAATTAGGCACATATAAAATATTGTTTGTCTTCAATTGTTTATCCAATACTATGGTTCCTTCTTTCTCATCCAAAGTTACATTTCCATCAGGTAGTTTGATCGAATATGTATGGGCTCTCCGTACATTATTTAACAAATCAATGCTACTTGCCATATGATGTGATGCTCATGTATCAATTATCCATTCTTGTGTCTTACCATTCAGTCTCCCTGTAGTCGTTTTCTTTTGTGCATTTAACAAATTCAGCAACTGACTCCATTGTTCACTACTGAATCCATTCAATCCGCTTTTTTCAGATTTGATGTTCTGGTTTTGTGGATTGTTTGTTGTTGCAGCGTTGGCTCGAATCAGTTCGCTACCTCGTCCCTTTGCACTTGAGTTGGCTCCAGATTTTCCTCCTTGCCATTTCTTGTTCCGCGCTTGTTTCTCCTAGGTCGATCTCCCTACCAATCGAAATAACCAATCAATTCGAAACACCCTTCTACAGAGTGCCCAATCCATTTGCAATAAGAACACACATCGTCCTTCTTTTCCATCTTGCCTTTCGAGTTTACTGCAAATGCCATGGCCTCACTTCATTGTTCTTTCTTGCGGGTCATGTTGCGCACACATTCCCCTTGGACAATTATTGTATAAGCTCGATTCAAATTTGGAAGTGGATCAGGCTTAGAATATGAGAGCGCATTGTCCCATAAATCGAGTCATCTAGACCCATCGAAAGTTGATGCAATCTCTCCTTGTCGCACCTTTTATTTAGTTTGGTTCCTATGTCACGGGTGCATCCACTACATCGAAACGTTGGAATCTGCTCATAATTTCCCAAATCGATTTCAATCGACCATAATAATCCACAATCATCATGCCCCTCTGCTTGCATTCGGCCAACTTAGTTTTGAATTGATTAATTCGGGGTCCATTGCTAACAAAAAAAAGCTTCTTGATATCTTCCCAAAGGTTTTGTGCAATCTCCACATAGGATATGATCGATCGGAGCTTTGGCTCGATGGTGTTCAAGATCCACGACGCCAACATAGAGTTAACAGTCCACCGGTCTTCAAGCTCAGTTGAATCTTCCGATGGCTGCTTCACCGTCCCGTCAATGAAGCCAAACTTCTTTTTGGCTCGCAAGGCAGTTCTGATTGTCTTTGCCCATTCATCGTAGTTTTCTCCTTTCAACTAGACTTGAGTAATAATAGTTCCAGGATCGTCATTGGCCGAGAGATAGTAAGGAGATATTATGATCTTTCCCGTCCCATCTCCTTCTCTACTTTTTTTTCATTGTTTCCAGTCATGGCTCTGATACCATGAGAAGAAAGATATTTTCTGTGTCTTATTCCAAGAGTTTACATCCATATATACAAAGTATAGTCTTGGCCAGCAAGAATAAGATTTCCTAACTGAACGGAAAATCACCTATTCTATAGGAAAGCATATCATCTATTCTAGGGAGAATATTATACAAAATATACACAATATACATATACACTAATATCCACGTAATAGAGTGGTGGTTGTGATGACTAAATCCACCACATTTCTTGACGAAAGTAATTGACAAGGATCATATAAAAAATACGGTTCATGTTCAGCCAATTATTTTTTAATTGATCCCTTTAATCCTAACCAACCTTAACCTAGCGATAAAGGTGGAACATAAGGCCATTTAGAAGGAACTACTTTAATGTCCATATCTTCATGTCACGGTTGCTAAGTTATGATGTTAATTAGCCAAACTTGGCAAAAAATTATGTAACGTTATTTAACTTTATTGAATTAATGGGACAAAAAACTTTAAAGAACCAATTGGCTCTTTTACTTAAAACTTAGATGGGTAATAAAGTAAAAGTAGAATACAAAGAGTTTGATAGCTGAGATTGTTTTGACGTGACTTTTGTCTTTGCTTTTATTTCTTTTAGAAGAACTTTACGAGGAAGCTGTCTAAATTTTTATTTGAAAACCAATTTCTTCTAAAAACTTTTATAACAAAAGAGGCATTTTCATAAAATTAGACAAACAGATCAAAAGTCATGTCAAATGGATCCTTAATAACTTCAATAAATTTAATTTCTATCCGGAAACTCTTTATGTAATACCCAAAAATAAAAGCGTTACATTTTATATTAACACTTTTCCCAAAGCATGAAAAGATCAGCATGCTCATAAACAGGACTTGATTTGTCAGCTTCACACACAAATAGCCATTACTGAAAGATTTTAACTAACAACTTATTGCTTTTAATAATTAAGCGTTGTCTCTTTCGTTGAAAACCATAGATAATAAGTGTTACTTTAATTAAAGAATAGTGCTATTTAGTATTAGTGATGATAAACTGTCAAACTTTATAGGTATAATAAAATGAATCATGTGATATTGCATTTAAGTGAATTCATCATTTAATATCATACAATTGTCACTTAGACTGCATTTAATTAAATTACTAAAGCAATAAATGATGTGTTTGCCTCTGATAAATTTTAAAGATGCTCACACTCGGCATCTTCCATTATAGCTCATTTGTATTTTTTGCGTTTGTATTTCGCATACCTACTAGTAACAATACATAACTTGTTTTAGTCGAAAATTAATGTCCCGATTGCGAGATCAATGCAAGCATAGTAGTGAACATATTCCAAATTGTAGAAATAAAGTTTTTGAAGTAATAATCACAAAGTTAACAAGAGGAATCATCAAAAGAAGTGGAGACGGTCTCATTACTGCTAAAGAGTAAAGACCCCATTGTGTGGACCTACCCATCACCCACACTAATATCATGTGGCTTGTTCTACTACAACAAACATATCCAAAATTGTACAAGAATGCGAGGAAGTGGTTTTTTCGCTCGAAATTGACAAAATTTTTGGGTTTCTATCGACAGTAAGACCCTTCTTATTGTCGAAATAAGGGCTTCGTTTATAACATAAAAGCTAGGTCAAACATGCTCTAAGAAAAAGAAAAAAAAGAATCAATCTCTAATACAGCCAAAGAAAAACCTATGGTGAAAAGTGCCTAATTAAAAAATCCATCTCTCACCATTTAAATTCACACAATCATACGAGAAATTAAGTTGGTTTCAAGTTGTGAAACATTGTATCCCACCTCTTATCTTCAACAGCAGATGACCAATATTCTTCATAATCTTGATGATTCATTTTCTGATCGTCTTTGCGAGGATCATGCGACATCATATATAGGGGGCTCGACAAGCTATTAGCTCGCGAATTATGCATCAACATAGGACTACCATTTGTAAGCAAAAGTGGTGTTTCTCTACTTTGTTTAGCTGCCACCAGTCTCTTGTTCCTCTTGACCATAGAATTCTTCCGTCCTGCGCTATAGCCATGCCTCGGCACGAGTGCGAGAGAAGAGTCCTCACGACGGGTCCATGTATGAAAATACTTAGAAAAACACCTCTTCGTTCTCTTGATAGCAATAAAAAGCCTAGACATGGGATGTGGTACGCTATCTCTTTCTTTTCTAGCAAACTTGAGAATTTCAAGCCTATGTTTGGCTATCGAAATTCCCATGCTTTGGAGGAGTTCGTGATTGAAGTAAGCTATATCTTCTTCTTCGAGCTCATTGTGAGAAAAAGCTAGGCCATACTCATAAATAAGGGAGGGTTCTAGCCCTGTTTTTGAGAGCCAAGAAAACCAGTCCATGGCCTATATGTTGTTTGTGAAATGAAATGAGAGCGTTTGTACATGTATATACATATATAAAGTAGTTAGAGAGATAAATTGACTTACATTTTTTTTGCTTATTGTGACTTGACTTTAGTGGGATGGTAGTTGAAACTTGAGAGGGACTAACAGGAAAAAAGGAAAAAAAGAAAAAAAGGGGTGGGGGTGTGATATGAGGACTCTTAACGCCAAAAATCAGCTACTGTGAATCAAAACACGACTGAGAACTAAGAAAAATTGCCATCAGTCACGGCTTGGAAAAGCAGTCCATGAATCACACACTAAGAGCCTATACCACGTCAACCTTTTGTTTTTGCTGTATGGAACACGGCATTTGCTGCATTTCCTCTTAGACCCTAATTTAGTGGTGTCAAAATGGGGCGCCGACCGCCGAGGTATGGGCAACTCAAACCCTAAAAGACCGGATTAAAACACACCTGTTCAAATCGAACTCATTTACATGTTGATCTACCATAATAAGAGTCGTGTTAGACTTAATCGTCCAGCCCGATGATAGTTGGCGAAATTATTGAAACATTAAAATATTAAAATAAGGGAACATTTCACAAACAACACTAATTCTCAATACACTTAATTTTTAAAATATTTTTTATTATTTATGGTTGGTAATAATATGCATAAATTATATTCCGCTAACTAAAAATATGTGCATGATTTATATTCTATCGACATATAATTTATCTAATAGAGTTGCGACTATCGAAATCATTGTACATGTATAATAATGAGCAAATAACGACAGAAAATGCATAAATTCGAAGGAAATAAAATGAAGGGAGATATGCAATTGCAAATTTCCTTAAAACAAATTTCGCCTTTGCACTAGGACTAATATGATCAAATGGATGTATATTTTCCAAGATACAATGCTTCTTCCAACGTTAATATAACACAATATTAATTTCTTCAAACAAATCAAAACCGGATTGTATTCTTCTAAACATGTTGATATTAAATACTAAAATATCGAATACAAAACTTTGACTTAGGGTGTGTTTGAGCCACATTATTTTGGAGAATGTGTTCTGAAATAGTAGATTGATGGAGAATATGTGATTGAAAAAAAAATGTTATTAATGTGATGGAAAATATTATTTTATTGAAGAATGTGTGGTTGAAAATGAGTAGAAGAATGAAAATGAAAATTTTAATGTGTACCAAACAAGGGCTTAATTTGAAATTTATTTTGACGTTATTTGGAGAATGAAGGAAATAAAAATCAATTTAATTGAATGATTTAGAGTGAAGAAAATTGAATGAACTAGATTCAGTAAGTCTTTTCGGAATGACCGCATCTTTGGGCACAAATTCATTAGGATCAATAGATCGCACTATTTCAAATTGATATCGCACTCTATCAAAATGCCACGACTATTCATTATGCACCTATTGCACTTAAAGAGACTCACTTATTAGAGACTTATTCCAATTCAAGTATTTTAATATTTATATACCCGTTAATTCCAACATTTTCTTATTAAATATTGTAACACAATGTGTTATGTTACACATGCTTTACCACGTGTTCCCACCGTCACTACCACCATTTGTATTAGAGTGTGTTAAACACGTTTTGTACTATCAACAAAAGAGAATGTCAACATGCCGATGGAAACATTCTCACTCGATGATTCTCTTTACAAGTGACATTCACCAACATTAAACATGATCGATAGAAGAAGTCACAATTTGTTGGGGAGGAAAACAAAGACGACGACGGTGGTTGTAAAAGGGATGGTGAAAAGAATAGATGGTGATGGTAAAAGATGGTGGGTAGGTTTGGAACAAATTAGTCGGTTCTTTGATTTCTCCTTTTTCACAGTACTTTCTAAATTAAAAAAGTTTGAACAAAATGGAATTGACAAATTGTTACAGATTCTCATGTAATGTAATTATCCTAAAAGTAAAATAAAAGACTTCTTGGCTTTCACTTCTTGATCCACTATTTTTTTTCTCAATGTATTATTCTAATCTATATATATTGATTTTTGCTTGAAATATTTATTTCTCTTTTGCATGTTTTGCACAATTTTCCATCTCCTACAAAACATTCTTTTTTATTGTGGCTTGGTTTATATATATATATATATATATATATATATATATATATATATATGAAGATTGTCATATTGGGTTACACCCACGTAAGTTGAAAGATTTTGGTACATTGATTTTAATAATACATTTTCCAATCAACTACTAGATTTTTAACACATAAGAGGATGTTAATCAAGGTTTGCACATTGTGTATACAAGTAGTTTAACCCAAAAGATGGTGGGTGGGTTTCGAATAAATTGACTGGTTCTTTGATTTCTCCTTTTACTGTATTTTCTTAAAGAGTTTTGAAAATACGCGTGTACTAACTAAGTTCGATTTTACGTGCAGAATTGTACTAACTAAAGCAATAAATCACTTTTAATTACCGTTGTTTGTAATTCTAGATGGTTAAACAAACAGTCCAATTTAATCATATGTTGAATTACCGCAGTTTGTAATAATTGGAAAGCAATAAACAACACAGAGTTTGATGACGGAGAAACCAAATTAGGTAAAAATTCCAGTACCAAGCGAGTTACTTCCACAATAGACAATGTGTGTTACAGTTCATTTCCAACCTAGCAAATTTCACAAGTTCTTGCTGTTGTAATTCCTGTAATCTCCAAGATCTGTTGTTCCTCCAGACTCCTGATCTGCTACCGAAGATACTATCTAACCACTCTGCTAGATTTCCTGATCTATCTCCTATAGCTTCCAAGATCTGCTGTAAATTCCAGTCTCACAATCTTTTGCAATTGTTTCTTCCAAGTGGATACCTATGAATTACCTATTTTCATTCTTCTTCCTGCGCTTGTAGTCCAATTTCTCTCAACCTCCAAAAACTTCTGAAATCTAACTAAGAAAGTACCTTCCTTGAAGTGTTAAGAAAGTCAGGTGTTTTGGATTCTTCAATTTGATATTTTTCCAAACCTTAGTTGCCGGATCTTAAGAATGAATAATTTCACCAATGAATTTTGTTCTTGGATCTTCAAAAAAAGAATAATGTATTTTGTAATGTAGCACAATGAAACAACCTCTTGAAAATCGTCTTAGAATCTGTATTTATAGTTGGAGACGTTTTGGTGTTATGGATCGTGTAAAAGTCTTTAAAATCGTGAATTGGGTTTGGCCGCATAAATATGTTGCTCGAGCAAGGGAGTCATCGCTCGAGCGACAGCGATGCGGAAGGCGGACGATGATGTTACTCTTTCTGCCGTTCGAGCCAAGTCATGACGACAGTCTAGGGAAAGTCCGATGTAGCGTTCTCCTTGTTTTTAACCTCTAACCCTAACTTAACTTATCTATACAAAATTACATCCAAATCCTTGAATTTTTACAAGTGTTCGATTAAGTCCCTTTTGTTCACAAATATGTCAATTACAATATTGGACCTAACAAGTTTGAACAACGAAAATGGAATTTGACAAATAGTTATGGTACTTTCTCATGTAATTTCCCTAAGGCCCGGTTTGAAAGCTCTAATTTTTCATGAAAAATGAAAAACATTTTCCATTTTCAATTTTTGATGTGTTTGATAGCCTCCAATTTCCATGTAATTCATTTTCCTCTTTTCCCAATTTTGAATGAAAATGTTTTCTTGTTGTTTTGGTGGTTTTTGGTTTTCCACATTTTTTTTTTTGGTAATTGAAAAAAATTCTAGACACAATAGTAAAATAAATTATCACTGTATTGACAATTTTCATACAAAACAAAGTCAAACGAATGGTATTCGATATAATTTTTTTTTATTTTTTGTTTTGACAATTGCAACAAATTCTAGACTCAATAGTAAAAAAATGTATCATTTTAATGGACAATATCCACAAAAAACAAAGTCAAACGGATACCATACTTTCAACATTTCTCAAGTGGAAAATTATACCAATCAAACACAATTAATTATATTTCCCAGTAAAATAATTTCCAAGCAATTCAATTCACTATAATTCATTTTATTTCCACATTTGTAATTAAACGGACCCTAAAGTCAAACAAAAGAGTAGTTAAGCTGTCTTTCACCTCTTTTAATCCACTATTTTTTTTCTTGCTCAATTCTAATCTAATTTTTTTTAAGAATCACATTTTAGACTACAAATATTTATTTCTCTTTACATTTTTCGCAAAATTTCTCATCTCCTATAAAATATTCTTTTTTTTGGTGGTTAATTTAAAAGGAATTATAATTACAAATAAAATGAAAAAAAAAAGGAGGTTGGACTTGTGTATTAAGACTTAAGGTTCCACTTAAAAATGTCAACCGTGTTAAAAAAAATAACCCCGAACTTTTAAACGGTTAATATTCTCATTCTTCTTCTATATTAGATTTATCTCTTAAAATATTTCAAAAAGATAGTGGCTCCTTCAATAACAATAATATAAGGATGGAAAGAATTTTTCCAAGATCCAATCCCCTAGGGACCACCCCAAATGGGGCAGGGATTTCACGCTTAATCGGGATTGTGGGTCCCTATCCCCACCCGAACCCTCTCTATTTATATTTAAAAATATAAACATCAACCCATTTCTACTATAAAAATTGAAAAAAAAAAAAAAGGTTGAGTCCATATTCGTCTCTCATTCTTTTAAAACTATTTTTTCTACATACACATTTTACCAAATTGGGGCCAAAATTACCAGACAGACTTTTATCATATCATTCAAGCCAATTTAGCATTCGTGTACAGTGGAAAACAATTTTTTTGATAAAAAAGCAAAGGAAATAAAATGAAATGGGCTATAAACAAGGTGATGGGGATCTCGACCCGATCTTAGGCAGAAATACGGGCAGGGCTAGAGGGCGAAATTCCCCAGTGGGGCGGGTACAATAATGCCATCACTATACCAATCTTATTATTTGTGTACTCATTTAAGTTTTTGTTAGGTTGAATTGCTCATTCAAATTTCATGGACTCTGATACCGTATAAAAATTTAATATTTTATCTTAAATGTCAATCTTGTTAAGTGAGCATATCAAATTTTCATCTTTATCCATTGTGGAATTTATCTCCTAACAATGGCCATTAGAGGTGTCCAAAAGTCTCGAACTTGAATCGAATCGAGCAGTTCTTCATAAGTTAAATACCCGAACGGGTACCCGAATCAAGAACCGATAGGTATGCGTCCGGTCTCGACCAAGAACCGAAGAACCGAAACTAAATATATATATTTTATTTTTTTATTGAATTAATGAAATTATTTTATTTTTTCTAAATAAATTAACAAATTAATTAAATAAATCAGATCATTTCATAATTTTAAGCATTTGGCTCAATTTTTTAATATGGATTACCGACATTTTAATATTAATATCTATTTTTTTGTATTGTATGTATTGAATTAATGTTATTCGACAGTTAGTTATTTATATATTTTTGAATTGTGTTATGTTAATTTGTAAAAGTTATGAATGAAATGTTATTAGTTATATTTATATAGTATTGCTATAAATGTTAAAAAAATTAATTATGGTATGGAACCGAACCGAACTGAACCTGAACGGTTTCATAATTATATTTGGACCCGATGAGTCCATTTATTAAATAGTCGAAAATTTTGGAACCGAACCGAATCGACCCACAGACAACCCTACTTGCCATGCTCAGGCTTGTTATCGATCAAATCTTCCAATTATTAAACAATCTTGTTTTGATCCCACGGTGGACCGAAACTAGGTCTAGTAGTAGGCAAATCAGTCTAGACTAACCAATTAATTTTAACTCCCCTATATTGCTCGGAAGAGCCTAAAAGTACACGCGAACCAGAAATGGGCTTAGAAGGGAGAACCTTAGATATATGATGCTAACCACTATACATGAGCGAAAACATAAGGATTATGTTGGTGAATAAAACATAAACAAGATAATATAATTAATTAGAAGGCATTCAATTAAAGGTTGCCACATGTCATAATAAAAAGACTCATTTATCCCCTAATGTCTAAATAGAAATATGTTAGAATTTGAGTATAATCCAAATTGTATTTTGAAAGACTATTTGGAAATTGTATTTGAAGCCAAGTTAGTATTCAAGTTGGAATTCAATTTGAGAGTTGACTATAGACTTGTAGAGCTTTTGAAGGAGTTCAAGTTGGAATTCAATTATAAGAAAGATGAACAACTTTACAAATATGAGAAAACTCACAAGAAATTTTTTATTCAATTAAAAAATTATTCTCTCAAAGGGCTTACAATACTTTAAATAGTAGACGAAATACCCGTGAATAGTCGTATTCAAGTTTGGCCTTTGACCAAGAAATAGCATTAAAAAAAAAAAATCAAAACCTAATTTTAATTTTTTCCAATTTTAATTAAATAATATTCATATTCTTTATTTAATTTTAATAATTTCCTTTCGTTTGAATATTTTTAATATAAATAATTAAATAAAGAATTTGAATTTGATAATTACTAAAATGAAATATTATTTTTTGACGAACTAGCAAACTATTTTTCCCCTTAATTTTAATTAATTTAAAATTCTTTAATTAAATATTCATTTTAAACAAATCTTTGGATGTGACATTGAGACAGTTGCTCAACATGTAGATCTTTATCATCGGGAACCACACGTGAAGAATTAGATGACACTTCGCTTGTTTCGACCCCTGAGCTCCCACCCTGCTCATGTCTCTGACGGGATAAATCATCATTTGTAAATTTATTTACATTATCGCTATCCTGAACTACCGATTGAATTTTGTGCGTCACAACGATGTGACGATGAGAAACAATTGTATCAGGAATATTAGCTTCATCCTCACGAGTTATCTCCACCGTATCCTAAAAATCATTTACATTATCATTAGATCTATTTGAATGTTCATTTCTACCTTCCGCGTCGTCATTCCTCACTAAAGTCACGCAAATCAGTATCATTTGCATTTTGCTCAACTTAAACAAATAATTCACTTCAAAATCAGATGTAACATTCATACGTGGAATCGAAAATGGCAAATGCTCTTTAAATTGAATTCTTAGTACCATATCTTATCGAGATGAATCAACGTTCAGCTTGTTCTGTGTATTGAAGTACTCAAAAGTTGTGTTGAAGCTCACGATGAAGATTCGAGAATGTTAGGGGTCAAATGGAAACAACTCAATATCAAAATGGGTGAAAACAAATTAATTTTCAAATGCACAAGGATATCCAAATTTTCAGTGGGAGAGTGAGACTCATTTTTGGCCTAATAAACGTTCAAATTGAAAACGAGTTATTTCTAGCAAAATTGTAGCCTTTTAAGTTATCTTTTCAACGCATTTTGAATCTCCTTAATCGAATATCGAGAGAAAAAGTTATGACAAAAATACTAAAACAGATGCAGAGTGGAACAGCCAAAACAGACGAAAATAGTTTGTTAACCGACCATTTTTTATCTGATAATAGGTCGCTTAACCAACCATTTTGGTCTGTTAAGAAAAAATGGTCGGTTAACAGACCATTTTCACGAATTTGTATTGTCTAAATGGATAGTATTATTTTTTTAACAAAATCATATTTTGTAATTGTTTTATTCACTTAAGGACATTTTTGTCTTTTGAACTCCAATAGGCCAGTTTTAAAATATACAATGAATGAAAAGTCAATTATGAATTATGGGCCTTCGACTTGACCATTTTTAAAAGAATCCCTAAATAATAAAACTTTAGCAAAATTTGAAAAATAAATAATAAAAAAAATGATATTTTTCTATAAATGAAAAAAATTCGAGATAACAACTTAAATAGAAACTCCTAAGATGCAAGATCGTCCCCCAACAAACGGAATCCGAATCCGAGATTTATTGAAAGAAATATTACCAAAATAAAAATTATCATAAATGGCAAAAACGTTTAATCGATGGCGTAAATGATAGAATATGCCCAAAATCAGACGTACATCATGGCCAAAGGCCATGAGTTGTGATCTTTGGCCTGTTTCCAACCGAATTACACTAGTAATTCGTAAAATACGAACAGAAGTTATCAGGAAATCATTATTTTGTCTTGCGATCCTATTTCATCATAAATTCTAACTCCTTATGTACTTCATCAATTTGGCCTCCAAGTAAATAAGTAAAAGTAGTTCTGCTCCCATTTAAATATGCTTCTTTTGTTCTCGTCACCCCTTCGATATCGGCATGCGCATCCATAAAACAAAACTATGCAATTTCACTATCATTTGTAAACTATGACGTTGCGTGGACATATGGATGTTAACATTTTTTTTGAACAATTAATTGTGATTCTACAACGTTATCCGAGTGTTAAAATGATTTTTAATTATCGAAAGAGGTGCTAATACTGCAAGGGTGGAACGAAAAAAAATGCTATATACTTATGGAGCTATTCATAGATTGTCGTCCCAATATCTTTTTGACACTTCGTCACGTTGCATTTTCTTAACAAATAGGAAGACGTCAATGTGTAATGTTCTGCGTTGCCATCTATATACACATTTTCTAAGAAGTGACGTGTCGAATTGTCAAGAATACTTATTCAAGCTAATCCGTAATTATGAAGTAGTCTTTGCTAATAACTATATAATAATGCATCTCAAGACACTATTAATTATTCAACTGTGCTGAGATGAAGTTGCATCATTGAACAATTGAAAATTAGTTAGTGATGATGGAAGGAAAAACCTAACACAAATTTAAATCAGGTCAATTGTTTACCTTTTGTATTACCCTAGTAAAGTAGATTCTTATTAAATCTTTTCTGCGCCTTCAGTCCCAAATTGTATGTCAAAGCCACGGCTTATGGGTATCGGGTTAATATCACTAATTACTTTGAACTTTATACTTTGGGTCACTGTGGCCACTCAACTTTACAAAAAGGTTCAGTCATGCCACTATGTTAGTTTTTAGTCCGTTCATTGTCGAAAAATCATAGGTGAACATCTGCCAAATCGACAAACAGTTATTCCATGTAGGATTTTTTTTTTTTTAATTGAAATATGCTGCAAAGTTTTGGGAGGCTCATTATTTCAATTGAGATAATGCAAAATCATTTCACCTTTTTAGTTGGAAATTTCAGCTGTTCTCGAAAAAAGATTGTGAAAAAATTATCCCTAAAGATTTCAGTTGTTCTCGAAGAATGTATAAATCAATGCGTCCATAGATTTGATCGTGGTTTATATGATACCTTTCAAATCTTTTGTTTTTTGTTTTTTCAGGAATCATCTCTCGGATAAAGAAAGGGTAAGAGTTAAAAAAAAAAAAAAAAAACAGCAATTCAAATCCACTCGAATACTCTATATATAAAAAAAAAAAAAAATATATAGGTGAAAGAGCAATTCAAATCCACTCAAGTACTCTATATAAAATTATCGCCCAAAAAAAAAAAGAAAAAAGAAGGAAAAAGAAAATATTGGCTAAAGAAGTGATAAACAAATTAAAATTCACGAGCCAAAGTAACATTAAATCAACCCATAGTTCAAAGCTTTATCACTTCACAATGATTAATTTATGAAAATTGACCAAGCAACTGCTTCGCTCGAGAGTATTAGAACTTGTGGTGGTGGGGAAGATCAAAGAGTATTTTATAAATATCATGAAAATTTTAAAAACACACGTATACAGGATACAGTTACACTTCAAATAAGTTTTTAATTTATTCAACGTGTTAAAGGAAAAAGTTAAGTCTCTGAAAAATTAAGAAAAATTTAAAAAAATACGACATGTATTGGTAGATTTCTCAATAAAACTATTGAGCTTATTGAAACCCTATCTAGCCCGCGAGTGCCATCGACAAAAGAGAAAGTCAACAGACTCGTGATGAAAACATCACCACTTGATTATTCTCAATACAGTTTACGTCTTGTAGATTTCTCAATAAAAATATTGCACTTAATGAAACCTATCTAGCCCGCAAGTGCCATCAACAAAAGAGAAAGTCAACAGACACACGATGGAAACATCATCACTTGATTATTCTCCTTACAAGGGCATTGACCAACATTAAACAAGATCAATAGAAGAAGGCAACTTGCTATGGAGGAGAGCAAAGAAGAAGATGAACTAAAAAACTGTCGTGTGCATCCCCCTATGGACTATTAATTTGCACAAGGACCCAGCAAACTTGGTAACACATGGCCTACAGGTACAGGATCAGTTTCCAAAACACGTAAAACCATTAACTTGCGACTGAACTAAGGGGAAGAGTTGTTCATTCATATAGATATTGCAGCATAAGATCCAGATGGCTGACCAATCAACATTCTCAGCTAATAAACCTTGAATATATACGTCCCCATGCATCGACTGGAAGCTTTTTCTGCTGGTTTCACCTCATCAAGCAAACCATGATCATGATCTGTACCTATCTCTAGCTTCAATCCATGATATAATTCAAATAGAACAAAGCAAGACTGAGAATTGTGGAATTCTTTACAATGCCATCCTCTGCTAGTACTTGTTTATACAATTACATTAATCCTTTTTATTCATTCCATCTGGATCTCCCGCTATTTCTACTAGAAGATTTAGTGCAACTAGTTCATTCGTAACCACAACAAGCCTTGTTTATTCGGTCAACCTCTCCCCTGTTCTAATGCATCAATTTAGAGCTCACTTGGTTGATGCAAGACTCACCCTGACTACCTAAGTTGTCATTCCATTTTAGCACCACTCCAATTCATCTCATCTCACCAGTTCTAATTTTATGCATAGTATCCTCTTCAAGCCCTCCTTACTAATAATAGAATCCATATACCTAATACACAATCGTTCTTCAGGACAATTTAATCGCAGCGCAAAATATACTCTGAGGTTAACTGATATATTTTTTTCCTTCCCGAGTGATCAACTATTTTCCTACTATTACTAAAGGGAATTCCATGTACTCCTTAGTTCTACCTAGCCTAGAACTGTTAGATTTAGGGGCTGTCTGAGCACAATTTTCCAGAAATTTTAATGTAAATTGGAGACGTTATACAGTAAAGGGGGCCCCACTACAACTTTTTTTGACTGGCTTCTTATCAATTCATTAAATTGTTTTATAAAAAGACGAGAGTGTCCCTTAATGATTGCATTAAATATTTTGAAATGGGTGCATTTTTGGTATTAGGACCGTTGCAATCTCCCAAAAGCCACTTTTGTTGACTTTTTGCATGGCAAGGGACCCATGTGCCTGTCAAATAACGGTCCAAAAATCCATTTTCGTCAAATAACAGGCCTGTCTGGTTCCGATTATTTCAATACGAAAATGGATTTTGGGGGGATTGCAACGGTCCAAATACCAAAAATGGTTCCGATTATTTCAATACGAAAATGGATTTCTGTTCATGCTGAAAATGAGAAAAAGAACATTGTCTCAAGAATCACACATAGTTGACATGAAAGCCATATCTGATTGCTGAAATCTAAGATAAGGTCTTTGGAAAAATGTTCTAGGAAACTTAAAAAGGTTAAATAATTACACTGCACCAGTAGCAGAATTATGAATGGAAACGACATAATATACTATAATAGAGTTGATCAAGTCCCGACTCATGCCTGCATACCTAGAATATACACATAAAAATGCATATAAATAACACTATAATTTCTGTACTAAATAATAAAGTTTGTACCTCTAGAAGGTAGAAAAGTAAAATCTGTCCAATTACTTTTGAACTGAAAAACCAAAATTTCGGAGAACAGAATGCATCCATTTCTGTGACTGGTAAATGAATCAGTAAACAACAACTTACGTTTGGTGGAGCCTAATTTTTCATTTAGCACTCTTCCAAGATAACCAGTTTCTGAAAGCCAAAAAGTAAACCGTGGCAGGCTTGTATAGAAATCATAATCCAAAATATTCCGGAACTCATTTTTTCCCCATCTAGCTGACAAGAATCACAAGTTGGCACATATGGAACAGATAGCCTCACCCACGCTAAAATTTTATGGTAGCAAACAAAGACAAGGAACTTCTAAACATTGTTCATTCTGACATTATCCCACCAAATATTGTCCTTGTACAACAAATCCTAAAAGTACAGAGGGTCATTCAGACTGGCTTTGGATGCTATATATATTGCCAATAACTCCAACGAGGCTAACAATGATTGCTAATGTCAACATCAACCAAGACAAGAACCGCTCCCCGTGGCTTAATCCGTTCCCTTCTTTGCTTAACCTCAATGCTATGAGAGAGGGAAATGTGAAACCCAAGGAGACAGCTGTGGTCGCTCCAGTAAACTTAAATGCTGTCCAAATGTTGGGGATCATAGTGGAGCCCAAATATACAAGTCCTAAGAGCACCACAGTTAAGACCATGCACCTTTTCTTGCTTTCTGAGAGTGGATTTAGTCCTTCAAAGAGCAAGGTATCCACTGTTTGTCTTAAGGAGAAATGAATAACAGGGAACACAAGAACCAAATGGAAAACATATCCAATTCGGACAATGTAGTTTAAAGCTGTGCTGAAACGAATCCCAAGATCCTTATCAAAATTAGTTAGGACATCAGATTCAGTATCCTTTCCAAAGAGTAAATAGCCAGCTATGGCAGTTGAAGCATACACCAAAACACAAATAATTGTTGTCATCCTCCCCACTCTGTAAATTTTGTGAGGTGACCGTCCTTCAAGCTCATTATAAATAGGTTGAACATTAAAGTGACAAACATAAGCATTTGACATGATAGGAATCACAACTACCAAATCCAAAATAGCCTGCTTGGATCCGAAATCTGGTGCCATCCTCGGAGCCTCAATTTTCCCTTCAACAAGCTTAATAATGGCTATTACAAATGCAACAAAAACAAACAGCACTGCTAGAGCTACAGAAGCAGCAGATGTCATGCTCAACGAATCAATCTTATCCAAATAACATAGTGGTGCAAGAAAAAGCACCATTACAACCAGAATCACCAGCTTCCTATGATCCCACACACCATGACCCAACAATTGATCAGCAACCCCGACATGACGGATCGACCCGGACATAACATCCCCAATTATGATCAAATACACGACCAATACCCCAGCATTATTCACAATTATGCAAATTTCTGATAAAATCCTAGCTGTCCTCCCCAATGCAGCCTGAACAACCTCCCCATACGATGACGCATTACATTGGACCGAAAATCGAACAAGCAACTCAATACTTATCTCTGACAAAATACCCATCAAGAATAACAAACTTACACCTAAAACCAAGCCCAAAGCCTTCATTGTTGCAGGCAAGGCCATGATGCCTGCCCCAATTATAGAGGTGGTGAGATTAAAAACAGCACCATAAATCCCAGACCCAGACTCACATACCAAAAATAAGGGGTAAATCGTCAAAATCAACACCATCTAAATCATAAGCATTTTGATTTAGATACCCATTTCCATTATCGGGAGAAATCAACCTCAAAACTGTATTAATATATGATTTTATTTTTTTTGGCGAATTATGTTATTTTCGGTTCGCCTAATTCAACCCTGGTCAGTGGCGGAGCCAATGTGAGTGGATGCTGGCACTCGTGCTGACTCCGTCAAGAGCAGGGAGGAAGCTTGAAGTCTTGAAGTGCAGAGCCGCAAGCTTGGAACTTGGTGGAAGAAGGTGAAGTTAAATGGATTTGCAAATAAATTGTTTGAAGGATTAACAAACTATCAATTGCACATATCACAAAAATTAAAGTAATCTGATCATCAGTAGTATGGAAATAGTTCAGGTAAACAACATTTGGAAACAAACATGGTACATTTTATGTTGATTATGGTTTATATTTTATTAAACCTTTGTTTTATAGTTTATTTAAACTGAAATGTTGGCATTACTTGGTCATATAAACTTTGGAAGGATAAAAAGGTGAAAGAGCGAAAGAACCTCTATAAAGCATACATACAAATGTATGTGGGCCAAACGTCAAAGCAAGAGGAGGTTATGAATAATTCATCACTTTCATTGGCGACCATTCAAGATATAGATATGCATAGTTGACGCAAAGACAATTTAAAACATTTGAAAAATTCAAACAATTCCTTTAACTTCAATAAACTCCTACACGTGTACTATAAAACAAATCCTTTTATATAAAAAAAAATTAGCAACTTACCAACCTTACACGTGTTACTCCTTTATTCTAAACTCATTATCTTATCTTAACTATATATATATATATATAGACACATAAGTTAGTCCCTAACTTTCCAAAATATCAACAATATATAGTATATAAAATAAACAATTCTATTTTATGAAAAAAAATTGGGACTTTACAAAATCTATATCAAATGACTAGATCTTCCCATTTCCAGGAAGATCCGTGGCTCGATCTGTTTTAATACTAAGGTGATTCTGTTTCTCGTTGGAAGCAAGACCCATTCGGAAACCAAGCAATGCCTGCTCCACAAGCTGCCACGATGAAGTGGGAACCCATTTGTGGCGGCCATAAAACTCTCCAAAGAGTGAGTTGCTGATCATAATGCCTGCCCTTAGTAGGTGAGACTAGCACCACTACCCTGTCAATGAAAGAAATGAACTCCTCTTGGCTTCAATATATCATTGGATGGTTCAAATCTCTTGAATATAAATTGTTTTATAATTTTAATAGTAAATAATATAGTGTGATAATGATTATTATCTGCGACATGGAGAGTTCGGAGTGTTCATTTAAATTCAATCACATGTGAATAACAATAAATAATTAAATTTAATTGTATAGTGTGATAATGATCACTTTATTATCTACAACATGGAGTGTCCATTTAAATTCAATCACATGTGAATAATGACAAAATAATTAAAAGTTAATTATTTAAATTCATTTTGAATTGTTATATGATAAGATGATATGGAAGAGAAAGTATTTCTCCCAGTTAAATGGCACCTCCTCATCCTAGTAATAGTTGTGATTTTTATTTTTTAATTAAATTGTTAATTAAAAAAAATTAAAACAAAGATACATTTTTCAACTATAAATATGACTCATCAAATACTTAGAAAATAACACACAACACAGAAATTTATGTGAAATACTTTTTTGAGAATTCTTTCTTTTATTCTCACTTTGTCTCATGTGTTGAGAACACAAAGTGAACCATAAAATATGAAACTTTCAACTTTCAACGACATATATCTTGAAAAAAAAATAAAAATTTGTTACATAATTAGTAATTAAATGACCCAATTCATAATACTGCCCCCAAGCCCAATTAATTTTGCAAAGGAAAAAAAATTATGATTTTATTTTTTTGTAATGAAGTTTTATTTTTTCAATATATCAGCCAGTAAATTTTTTATTTTTTTATTTTTTTGTCCCCCTGGCTATAGATTAATCAACATCATGCGCAAAAAATGGAAAAAAGAGAGGAAAAAAGGCGAAACAATGAAGCTGTTAATCAAGGTGAGGTTAATTTATTTCATTACCACAAGGTTCGAGTAATGTATATTATATCCTTTTTTCGCCCATACAAAAAGGATATTTGCATCCCATTGTCATTGTTCTTTATTGTCCCACAGAGTTTAACCTCACCAGTGTATTTCTTAATACACCGTTGCCTATGTATAAAATATTAGCCATCCTCCAGAATCTGCTTAAAATTTAAAACCCATTTACTGGATTTTCTGCGCCTTTAACATAAACTGCTTCAGAGCAGAAGCTTTGTTGAACTTCAAGGGCCAGTTCCTCCACACTCACTTGACATCCAAGTCCAATCTGTAATTTGCAATGTAATTGTCAGAAGAACGAAACAATTTATTTTATTTTATTTTATTTTATGTAGGGAATATGAAGTATTGAATCAAATTATTATCATGAAATTTAATATATGTTTGTCAGCATATACATCTGTCAAAAGGGAAAGAATTAGTCCATGTTTGAGCCCCATTCTTTTTCTCTTTTTTTTTTTTTCTTTCCATTCATTTTTTTACTGTACTTATTTTCAACCACACATTCTCCAAATAAAATAATATTACACATAAATCTAAAACTTTTCATTACTTTTTCACCACACATTCTCTCAACAATCACTGTTCAAAAACTAATTCTTTCTAAAAAATGGGAGCCAAACACACGCTTAATGTTATTTCGTGGGAATTTTTATGAAAATTGTCCACCATTCTAGATTTAAAAGTAGCATGGTTAGAAAAGGGAGAGCGAATTGATATATGCAAGAAAGCACCTCTTCATGAATCATACTTTAATCAAACCTTAAATCTTCTATTTTAGTGCATCAAAAAATATAAAATGGTACAAATTTAGTGCATGTTATGAATCAAACCTTGAACAAATATTGAGAGCAATAATTAACAAAAAAGAATAATAAATTCACAAACAAAAACGTACAAATTTATAGTGGTTTATTCTTTCTGTGATGCTATAGAGTTTTGAGTATCATTTTGAAAAAGAAGTTCTCTCGCACTCCACACGCAAAAGGGCCCACATAGTCGAGCAATGAAGGCCTAACACGTGGAATTTCATTATATTAGCGAGACTTTAGTCCGTTACTTTTGTGAAACACCTCATCTTAAACATTCAACTACATTCAACTATTAATCCTTAATTGCATACAATTATTTAAAACTACATTTAATTGAATCATATTATGAATTTCTACCATGGCAAAAGAGAATTCTGAAATTTGATGGAAGAGAGTAATGTTATTTTTCATGTTACATGTACCTTTACCAGTAAATTATCTTGCCAATTCTTCTTTGTGATCCTGTTTATGAGTAATTAGGTCACGACTAATTCGCATGCTTTAAATCATCAATCTGTAGTATAATTAAGTAGAAAAAATTTATTATATATCTACCTTTATGACAAAAGAGTATAGGACAGTGTCTTCCATGCTACTGATGTTCAAATGAAGAATCTCAAAAGAAAGTTTCTCCAACACATTGATTATCCTCACAACTTGCCCCGGGATTCGCCCGGATATTGTTCGTAGGAGAACATTGGATCCCGAAATCTTAGCTTCAACATCTGCAAGGGGAGAGTTGCAACAGTCCCAACTTCCTTGAATTGATCAGTATTATATGCAAATGGATTGTCTGGTTGAGAACTTAACTGAAATGGCCTTGGACTAGGTCCAAGGCTAGGGCTTAGACTACTACTCTTTCTGCGTTTTTTCGACTCCAAGGATTGAACAACTTGGTGCAATTCCTTGATGAATTCTATTATACCACCTATATATTGGTGCTTGATCTCCCTTCATTTCCATATCACATGGAACAAACATCAAAAGTTGACACGATTATTGAAACTAGATGAAATTTCATTATCATCCATATACACGTGTCTAATATGCGTAAAAGGGAAGATGTATGATTTCCCTAAATTTTCATATCCAACGTCAAAAGAACACCAAATTAAGTTGATGACTGCAAAAACTCCTATAAACGTCTAAAAACACTTACAAAGAAAAACACGTCAGATACAAATGTCTTGATCTCCTCTAATTTCAATATCATAAACAAACACCAAATTAAACTAGTAAAAATGGATAAATTTACTGCACAAAATGCATTTACACGTCTAGTACACTTGTAAGGAAAAACATGTCAGATACAAATGTTTTGATGTCCCTTAATTTCCATATCATAACATGAAACAAACACCAAATTAAGTTGCACTTATCAAAACTAGTTAAAAGGGAAGGCAAATTAACTCCGCAACAGGCATCTACATATATTTGATACGCATAAAGGGAAGGGAAGTTTTGAGAATTATAAACCATAATTGTATTCCACCGAGAGCAATCAATTCAAAGAAAGATAGACAAACACTCAAGAACATGCAATATTTATAGAAACTCGTTTCAATGTGAGATTATGACATCTCCTACAGCTGCATTAATTTACTATGATGAAAAAATGTTTACAACGGAAAATTGCATATCTATTTTTTCTAACCTCTCTCTCTCTCTATTTGATAATAATTATAAAGCTTAAGGACGTCTCTTTATAAAATAAATTAAGGCAAAAATCAAATTTTAGAAGGACTCCAATTTCATGAAGTAGTAATAATTATGCTCCAAAACTTAACAATTCCCCATGTTTGATACACATTTCTTGATCTTCCTTAATTTCCATATCATAAACATAAAACGAACACCAAAGGTAAAGATTATCGTAAAGAGGAAAGAAAATTGACTATATAAACGAGCATATACACATGTTTGATTCGCGATACACGTAAGTCACTATATATTTTGCGCCGAATGACAAACACGAGAGAGAGAGAGAGTACCCTCTTGATGTAGAAACATGGAGTCAAGGAACGCAAAACCTTGAGATGTTCATTCATTTGTCTTCTTCTATTCCTCTCCACAGCTATGTGAGACATGGTTCTGGATGAAACAAGAGAAACGGCTTATGAGTTTGTTCCTTTGTTTTCTCTCTCTTGCACACAAACACTCAGTCTGTTTCTCTCGCTATATATAGGACAGCACACTACAAAATATCTACATATAGAGGGCTATCTCTCTATATTCGTCGACTAGGGTTTTCATTTAATGCTTTGCTTTACACTCTCGTGAGGTTAATTAGTTTTACTCTTTTACTTCTCCTTTCTCTCTCTAGACATCCGTCGCTTTCTCTCTCTACATATGTCTATTTTGTGTGGATATATTATGTCTCACGTTTATGATCTTGGAACAATTACGTTCCCCGCGTACAGATAAAAGAGAAAGGGTAAGTCTCATGCACAATACCTGATCCTATTGCTTCTCTTCATGCATGCCACGCTCGATTCTTCATCAATCCAATTGAATCTGTATACCCACACACTTGAGGTTCATCTTGTTATAATGAAAAACTCAAGTTCTTAAATGATACTTCGTTGAGAATACCCAATCTTGGAATTCGACTTTTCATTTGAGCTTTAATCATTTAAGCTTTTTGGATGTTCATTGATATAATTTTCCGCAATAGTATATAAATTAATAAACTCTTCGTATTTGTTTTTGTTAATGCATATAACATAAATTATTCTATAGTTAATCATCTCATTCACAGTTTAATGCCCTGGTTTGGTAGGAATTAAAATCAAGTTTTTTAATAGATTTTAATAAAAGTTGATGAAATGTGTAATTAAAAAGTTTTCAATCCCATAAAATATTTGATTAAAATTAATTGTTGTTAAATTAAAATCTAAATTTTAATTTTTACCAAACTGAAGCAATATATCATTGGTCATTTGGTCTCATGGTTTCCTAATATCGAACAGAGGTTGTACTTATGTACATGGGTTTGATCTCCTGCTCCACGCCAATGTCATCAATATGGACACGAGATCAGATCTGATTATGTATAATTTTATAAAAATCGCATGTTTGATAAGATCACCCATGAAATAATAAATGGCTAGTTAAGTTTCAAAACCTAAAACCTAGTTTAATATAATCTCCAATTGCATTCAGTATTGAATACCAAAACAAGTAAAAGGGTACGAACAGTTCAGTGAATGTAGATTCAAAGTCGAGGGGTTGACTGTTATGATCAATTTATCAACTCATCAGGCAAGACAAGACAAGTCAACCCCACTTAAGTTTTCACGTTAGAACCCCCAAAAAGTTACCATAAACAAGTTGAATGGTCAAAGACAAAGTTGAAGACAGTACTCAACGTTCAGAAAGGAAACTGCACATGATCACAGAAAAGTAACAAGTTGCATGTTTGGTGTTATTATTTATAAACAGTTAACAGCATTGACTAAATAATTTTTCACATTGCATCTGTTTGATAGAAATTCTATAGAATCAATGTAGTTTGCGATTTTTGATGTATATTCTTGTCTCATTTACAATAATTCTAGTGAATTGCTGAAGTTCTATGCTTCAGCAGCCTTCCCGATCTTCGATCCCGCATTAAAGAATATATTAGTATAGTTTAGAACGATAACTGAAATAAAACTGCACTTTACAAGGAAATTTAAGGGAATAAACATTTAACAGCAATTCCCTGCAAGAACACGTTAACCTCGTGAGTGAGGCAAAACAAAATGTTTATATTGTGTATATTGTCACCGCATCTAGCAAATACCCGAGCAGAATTAATATTATATCATATGTCTTGAACTTTTTCCCAAAACCATAAATTAGCTATCGTGAGGTGCTAATTTTGTGGAATAATAACATCGTCCACTTGTGCATAACATTTCTCTGAAATCTAACACAACTATGACAAACCAGTCCATTACATGATTGATGCCAAATGGAATGGTCATACTTTCTATTTGTATGGACAATCCGCATTCTATTGCCTTGTTTTCATGGGTGGACGAGGAATAATCGTTGATTTGTATCTGACTCGAAAGAGAATTTCTTCAAGTGATATGCGATTCCCTTCGGTTGCCCAACTAGAATTGGATATAACTTGTATCCATGAGGATCTGTTATCTCATTAATGCATCATAGATGATCTTTTACCTCTTCCCCACCCTCCCAGGAAAAAAAGAAAGTGTTTGGTAGAGAGTCAACCCTTATCCAATGAGTCGTGAGTTTTCTAAACATTGCCATCACAAAACATGTCATCTTCACAAAAGGGCACGAGTCTAGTAACACCAGGCACTGGACTCAATTATTTACATGGAAAACTACACCAAAAAGAGCACAAAAAAAAAAAAATAAAAAAAAACACAATACAATAAATCATTTTTTACTATTTAACTCTTATAGCCAAAGTCAGTATTTATTTGTATTAGAAGTTTTCTTCAGATGATTTGATCTCTAAGCCAGTTCCATAGATAGTATTGCATGGATAGGAGCACAATGCACGTCTCCCAGGAACCTCTACGACAACATATAAAAAAACTTGTAGTAATGGTGACAATCCACAAAAAAATGGGAAGAATATATTGAGGCATCTTAATTATGTTTACCAATACAACTGACATGGACATAGGTGATAAATTTGATCCTCATATGCATAGGCAGAAGGAGGTGGGGCATCGTGGACCCACCAATTTTTTTTTTTTTCTTTTTTCTATTATTATTATTGTTATTATTTTTGAAAAAATCATATAAAAGGATATAATTCCATATATTTGGCCATTGCCTTTTAGTTTAGTTTCGGGAATCAAATGTTGGCGGTTGTCACTTGTTGTTAGTGGCAATGGTGAGGGTTCTGCAATTGTTGAGGAAGCCCTTGTTTGGGCTCCATTAAAACCTATTTTTGAGGAAAAATGTATTTTAGAATAATGATTTTTTTGGAGAATTTGTAATTCAAAAAGAAGAAAAAAGTTTCGAATTTACATGTAATATTATTTTATTGAAAAATATGTAGTTGAAAAAAAAATGCATTAAAATTAGTATATGGAGTCCATGGAGCGAGGCATTTAAGAGAAATAAATTTTATCGAAATTTGGAGGGAGCTATGATGAAAAGCTCGATGTTATTGTTCATTCCGCCAATGACGAGGTAATTTAGATTATAGATGTTTGGATTTGTTTGTATTTTGTGTTTGCTTAAAATGTTTGGAGTTGTAGCTTCAACTTGGAGAGGACAAGAGCTATTTATTGTTGGTAGCATTCCATTATTTGGAAAATCACAATTAAGGTACAATAGAAAAATCAAATTAATAGTTTTGAGGAACAACAAAGGGTTAGAGTATTCCATTTTTTTATCCATACCTGGAGAATACATATGCAAAGTCCCATGACATTTACTATTAAGTAACCAATAGGCCGACGACAATAACTTAAAATTTCAATTTTTTTTTTCTTTGACCAAAATTCAAAATGATAGAGAAAATAGGTTTGGATTACATTTATAGTTTGTTTTCATTTTGTCCGATTTATGCTCATGAATGAATTTTGAATTTTATATAATGAATTATTTCAAATTGATTTGGAATGTGTTTGAAATGATTTATGTTGTATGAATGATTTTTGAATTGTGTATATAGAATAAGTCCGGAATGATTCTGTCCACTTTGGCTTACATTTTTTGAATTGTGTTTATTTGAATTGATAATAAGTATTGAATATTGGTTGGAGGGTTTTTCCTTCCATTTAGTCGAATTGATTGTTTGTATCAGTTATGGACAAATTCTTTAAACATAAATATGCATTTTCTTGTTTAAATTGATTGTTTGCATCAATTATGGAACATGATCTAAGTATGAAAACGCGTAGAGAACAACTATAACAAGATATAGAGTGCTTTTTATATTTTTCACAACTTTTTTTTGCAAGTTTGATTATATTCCCCTAACTCAAAATATCTGAGTCCGCCCGCCAATGTTCATATGAAACCACCAATGATGATCTCGAAACTACTTTTGTATCTACATTTGTTCAAATATTTTTCTTTATTCTAGTTTTATTTGCAATTCTATTCAGGTTCTCATACAATTTTTGCTCCTCAAAAACATGCCTTGTTTAAAAGTATTGCTAGAACATCTCAAGTGAACAAACTATCTTGTTTAATAACAGTTGCATGATGAGCCAACTCAAGCAAGTACCTTGAAGAGATCTCTCAAAATTTTCCAGCTGTGAAATAAAGCCAGAGTTGGGAGATACGACCGGTCTTTTTCTCTTCACACGTTCCAGAGCTTTGGATAAGCTAATACCGTTCTTCATCATCAGATAAGCATCAACAATGGTCACACTGCAATGTACAACAACTAAATCAAATTCAAAACAAACATGGAATACATTTCTGAAGTAAAAGTTTGATGATCAAAGTATATTCAGGAATAACATGGAGAAATCAAATCCAAGGCTATGGCAAGTTCATTAATTCAGTCATCAGAAATTCTGTTTCTTAATAAAATAATATTTTAATAGAAGCTAAGATTCTCCTTGCAGAACTCACATTCGGTGTTTCTTTTTGCAACTAACCCACTTATCATTGCAGCCTCACGTGTCAATCATGCAGCATCAGTAGGCTCGATTTTGGGGAAAGGATGTGCCCAAGAGATGGGGCTGTTAATTCTAGCCAGCAAGCTTTTAAGACAAGTAGGCTCACATTCAGCCTTTACTTTTGCAACTAACCCACTTATAATTGCAGCTTCACGTTTCTATCACACAGCATCAGTAGGCTCGATTTTGGTGAAAGGGTGTGTCAATGAGAGGGGGCTATTAATTCTAGACAGGCCAGCACTGAACTGTAATAAGAGAAACAGTTGGATAGAAGGTTAAAAATTTTAGCAACGGAATTTAACTAGAAATTTGGTGATGAAAAGGAAAGGTTTCAGAACTGTTTGCAGAGGTTGTGATGATGGAATGATAATAGGGTGAAGAAGCAAAAGAGAAAGAGAACCTACTCTCAAAATATGAAAACATCATAAAAAATTTATTTGCCCACTCTATACTAAGTCCAGCTCCTACTTCAGACATATATAGGCAGACTAGACATGGTGGTCTAGATAACATTGCAGGCTAAGAAAGATTGAAAGCACCTACACAGCCTCTTGGATGACACTGTACATATATTAACCATCACAGTTTAATATTGGATTTTTCACATTACATAAACAAAATATCTACAATGAGTTTTGCATGATAATTACTTTTGAAGTGAGATTATGATATACTTAAGGAATTAATACTTGAGATGTCACAAACAATCCCCATTGGAGGACCATATTCGGGATTTTCTAGTGAATATAAGGATATTGAAAAGGTCCATGTACTGCCAACTCATGAGTCAATAGTGCTTGAACATAAGTACATGATCCAGCCAACATTCCAACATCTTGAATGTTAGCCAAATTTGGGGGTGTGGGAAAAAAAAGAAGGTCCACAGTGTTTTATGAGGACTCTTAGCGTTGGTTTGGGAGACAAACTTTCAAGTGAAAATGAATTTTTTTTTTTTTTTTTTTTTTTTTTAGAGAATGTTGGTTGAAAAGTGGGGGAAAATGTGGTCTCATAGAATGTGTGGTTGAAAATGATTTTTAAGAAATCTCCCCAAAACAAATCCTTAGTTCATTTCTAAATTGATGAAGAAAAGACCAAAAATAGCTGTATTGCATGGTAAGTGGTTATGTTCACATTGCCAATAAAGCAAGGATGGTGGTATACGGAACAGCTGATCACATATTTAAGGCATTGGAGAACATTCCTATGTACATTTGCCCACAACAAAACAGGTCAAAACTCAACATTACTCGAATTGCACCCGACTAAGCAAACTCTAGAACATCAATAAACAAGCTTTACACCTGTTACTCTTTAAATTAATGCAATTGCATTAAAGCTTGTAACTGAACATTTTCAAATTTTACTTATACCGAACAGTTGTATAGACCATCATTAATGTAACTCACTTAATTTTTAAACTTTTCTAAAGTCCCCTCCCTGATAACTAAAGTTGGAACAAAGATTAATTGTGGAAGATGGTACCACTACATGAATTTTTATTTCAATCTAGTGATACGAAGAATCTACTAATATCCACAAAAATGGTAAGGATTACCTATTACTTAAAATTACTACACCGCAGAAAATGTCAAAATAAATAGAGTAAATGCAAACCTTCGGGATCTTCCAGCAAAGCAATGAACCAAAACACAACCACCCGTCTTTTTAGCTTCTTCAATAAAACTGAAACACTCGCTAAAGCACTGTGATATATCCACATCTTCTCTATCCATTACTGCTCAAATTCAGAAGGAACATCATAACTAAGACGTTCACTAAGTTTTTTGTGTAAAAAGAACGAAAAGATTCACCTGGGTTCATTTATTAGGAAGCTAGAACACCAGACATAAAAGTAAAAAGAAACACAGCATTGCAACAAGCTATAATTCATATTTAGAAAGGTCGAAATAAAACCTCAGAATAGATAAAGTGATCTCAAGGTGGCGGTAAGTGTAATGCTCGCAAATACACTTTATACTTCGAAATTAAATCCACTGACAGCATGGTTGGCCAAGCTCAAATAAAAGGCAAAGTTACTTAAGAAGTTATGTTTCAAAACATGTTTGGATCAACTACTTTTTTCTTGCTTTTAAATAAAAGAACTTATGTACATTCAAATTAACTCATAGCTTGCTATCAAAATAAGTAATTTATTTCCAACTTTAATTAATGAAAATTACTTATTTTAAAACTTAATTATCTAGTTATAAGTAAACTCTTCAGACTTCAAGCTTGGCCAACATGCTCAAACTCACTTTGGCCAACTATCATAATAAACGAGAAATTCTTCTATACAACAAAAAGCAATGAATTATTGTACAAATTTTCGGAAAATGGATGCTATATTGAAGATTCGACTCAGCAATTCTTTACCAGGAATAGTTTTGTATATAAAGTCATTTGGATGAACAGGGGACAAAGAATGGGCAACCGTTAATATCTGTGTGATATTCAAGCTTTTCAAAGTACTCTTGTTATTGGCAGTTCCAAGTGAGCCCAAGTAAAGACCCTGAGAAAGTAGAAGAACAATCTCATAAGTCATGATGTTAAAAATTAGTTTCACCAGCTCAAAAGTAATTGCCTCTTCAATTTTGCATGGAATATTATCCTCTTTAATAATTTTTGTTGCTTGCATAACTTGCAGCAATGCTGCAATGCGATCCTTGAAGATGGTATCATTCATTGTTAATGTGGAAAACTTCTATATCTTTACAATCTTTCCAGATGGTATTGTGATAAGCCTCCCATACGGTTCACATATCAAAGGCGACACAAAAAGGGGCATAATGGGAATTAGAAGGCAAAAAGGGGTTTGTTAGTAAAATGACGTCTTGTTTGTTAGGAGTAAATAAATAGAGAATAGTAGGATCTAGAAAACCATTCAGCTGAGTAGCAATAGTCTGATAAACGTGAGGAGAGGGCTAACTCTCGAAACCTGCCATGTTATTTTTTCTTATTCTGTTTTTCACTGAATTAAAGTTCAATCCAACAATATTCTTCATTACCCATCCTCTGTGAATCCAATTTAGCATGCGCAGAAGGTTTAATTGCATAACTGAGGAAATTAATTCTCTAAAATTCTGCAGGATCTAACATTATGGTATCAGAGCATTAAAATTATGGGAGTCGAATGCCAATCACCAGGATGGACAGCCGAATTGAAGCATTGGAAAGTTCAGTGGAGCGGATTCCATCGTTGAGTGCGACGGTGGTCGAATTGAAAGGAGACGTTGAGCATTTAAACGTAAAAATGGAAAAAATGAACGAGAAGCTAGAAGTGAGTCTCGCGATGGGAAGGCGGGAGCTGAACGAAGGGTTTCAAAATATAGTTAAGCTGTTTAAGGAGATGTCATTAGACCCGTCAATTAGGACAGGAGAAGCCCTTTATGCCGGAAAAGATCACCGTCGCTTCTGCTGAAGGTAGTTATTGCAAGCTAGAACTACCGCTATTCAGTGGAATTGATCCAGATGCGTGGATATTCAGAGCAGAAAAATACTTTAGTATGAGCAGTCTCTCTGATGAGGTACGGACGGTGGCTCGCAAGTATCCTTAATCAAGCGCGGACCGAACAACGTACCATTCCATGGAATGTTCCTAGATGAGCTACTTCTTCAGAGAGGGTGGTGAACCCTGTGCCGAACACCACCCTTGGATTTCAGAAACTGACTCGGGCTGAAATTCAATCTATGAAGGAGAAGTGATTATGCTTCCGATGCGATAGGAAATATACAGTGGGACATCAATGCCGAAACAAGGAATTACATGTGCTGTTAGTGGATGAATAAGAAGAGAGTGGAATAGAGGGGAAAATGAGGGATAAAACAGCTGATGGTAACGAACTGGAGGGAGTGGAACTCTCCATGAATTCAGTAGTGGGGCTGACGTCACCGAAAACTATGAAAGTAAGGGAAACAGTGAATGGGCAAGAGGTGGTGGTACTGATCGATTCCGGTGCTACCCACAATTTCATGTCGTGGGAGTTGATTAAGAAGCTGTACATACCAATCACAGAAACACAAGGATATAGTGTGCAAGTAGGCACTGGCCTATCGGTGAGGTGTACAGGGAAGTGCACAGGAGTAGTATTACATCTACCGTCCTTGCTCGTTGTAAAGGAATACTTGCCCATAGACTTGGGAAGCCCAGACATAATTTTGGGAATGCAGTGGCTCAGTACATTGGGAACCGTTCAAGTCAATTGGAAGAAGTTGATAATGAAGATACCCCTAGGAGAAAACACGGTTACTTTGAAAGGGGATGAAGGGCTGAGTAAATCTTTGATATCATTAAAATCAATGATTAAAACATTACAAAGGGAAGGGGAAGGCATGATGGTGGAGTTATGTGCTATGCAAGTTGAAGAGAAAGCGGTTGACCCAAATATCCCCCAACCGTCCAAGAGCTAATTGCAGAATACAATGCTATTTTTGAGTTACCAGTGGGGCTTCCTCCGGTGAGAGGCCACGAACACACTATTACACTAAGGGAGAAAAGCGAACCTATTAGTGTCAGGCCCTACAGATACCCCCATGCACAAAAAGAAGAAATTGATAAATTGGTGACTGAAATGTTGGAGGTTGGTATCATTCAAGCAAGTATTAGCCCTTTCTCCAGTCCAGTGTTGTTAGTGAAGAAGAAGGATGGTGGGTGGAGGTTTTGCATGGATTATAGAGCTCTTAATCGAGCCACTATACCTGATCACTTCCCAATTCCAGTTATTGATGAGTTGCTCGATGAATTACACAGTGCCACAATCTTTTCCAACCTGGACTTAAAATTAGGTTACCATCAAATACGATTGAAGGCCGGAGACAAGTACAAATCAGCATTTAGGACGCATGAAGGACATTACAAGTTTTTAGTAATTCCATTTGGGCTTACTAATGCCCCAGCAACATTCCAATCCTTAATGAATAAAGTTTTCAAGAGTTTGTTACAAAAATGTGTACTGGTATTCTTCGACGATATATTGGTTTACAGCCGTACCTTAGAAGTAGATTGTGAGCATTTGAGGACAGTGCTTGGTATTATGCAAGAGCAGAAGTTGTATGCAAATCGGAAGAAATGTGAGTTTTCTTGCACTACCTTGGAATACTTGGGGCATCTGATCAGTTCACAAGGTGTACAAGCTGATCCGAAGAAAATTCAGGCGATGCAAACTTGGCCAGCACCTAAGAACCTTAAGGAACTGATAGGGTTTTTGGGATTGATAGGATATTATCGGACATTTGTGGAAGGATATGGGAAGGTGGATAAACCCCTCACTAGACAACTGAAGAAAGATAGTTTTCGCTGGAACCTAGAGGCAGAGTTGGCATTCCAGAAATTGAAGGTTCCGATTTTGGCTTTGTCGAATTTCTCCCTACCTTTTGTAGTGGATAGTGATGCTTCGGGGGTAGGTTTGTGAGCGGTGTTATCTCAACAGTAGAAACATATTGCCTATTTCAGCCAAGCTTTGTCAGCAAGAGCTCAACAAAAGTCCATTTATGAGAGGGAGCTAATGGAAATAGTGTTGTCCATCCAAAGTGGAGGCATTACCTTCTGGGAAGGCACTTTATAGTGCTCACAGATCAAAAGAGCTTGAAATTTCTATTAGAGCAGAGGTTGATTTGTGCAGAACATCAGAAATGGGTTACTAAGTTGCTTGGCTATGAATTTGAGATTCAATATCGACCAGGCCTGGAAAACAAAGCTGCAGATGCATTGTCCAGACTTCTGGGGTAGTTGACTTAGCTGTTATGACCATATCTAAGGTACTGGATTTGGGGAAATTACAGGCTCAGATTGGTGCTGATGAGAGACTAGCAGGAATTAGAGAGGCGCTACTCAAGGAACCCCTGTCTCTGGAAGGATGGTCAGTGGTTGATGGTTGCCTTTTGTACAAACAGAGGTTGGTGTTACCTAAGGAGCCAGGCTTCATTTCCAGAATTCTCTAAGAGTTCCACAGCAGTGCGTTGGGGGGCCATTCGTGACACGACCCGTTCCAAGTCACCCTAATGGACCTGACACGTGTCGTGCGCCGATGGTAGATACCAGCTAAATGCCGGACCCACCACCAAGGCAACTATGACCTGTTATAACTGTGACCCACTTTATAAAAATTTTGACAGAGTTTCCCCTATAATATGGACTAATCCACCTGAAACCACAATCAATATACTCAAACCAATACACACAGATCAAAACAGGGCACACCAGTCCCTCACATTCCAAACTATTTACAATACAATACTTGAAGGTCAACATTTACAAATACTTTACAAAAATATGTCCCAAATGTACTCAAAATACTCAATATGAAATGAGCCCATGACATTGATACATGAATTACAACTTTAACTTTCTGACAACAAATGCATGTACCCTCAAAAGAAGTATGTACTGAGTAAATTTGACAAAAGGAGTCATACGTAAATAGACAAAATGTGGCTCTACACGGTGGATCACTGGGCTCAGATGCTGCTCAACTCATCTACTATCTGATAAGAAAAGAGTTAACAAAATATGTGAGATTTTAACCCAGTGAGTGGATTGTATAAAAATAAGAATATATTTCTTCCAGTTATACACACTTCTTGAAAATTCTTACTCTTTTGAAATTTTGAGAAAGTCGAAAATCTGATAAAAATCTTTAAAACTGAAACATGATAGCATCCTACAATCTTTCATTCTTACTTCCAAATAAATAACTGTAAAACATAATGAATAAAGTTAATTTCATATATACGAAAATATCTAAAACATTTTTGTTGTTCAATGCTATAAGCTGAAAACGTTATACTGAAAACTGAATATTCTGGATTCTATGATCTTCAATCCAATAAACAGTAGGAATATTGAACTATCACACCAAAAAGGTACCCTGAATATCCTTACTCATGTATCGATGAACACCGATATACATGGCAAAGCTATTCTATTCTGAAATTCTGTAATTCTTTAATTCTGAAATTCTATAATTCTGAGTCATACGCGCGCAGAGCTATAATATGGTCATACACTATGGAAACACATTCGCGATAGTGCAGAGCGGGTAAAATCACCATAACTGATCATATACTGTGGAAACACATTCACACCAGTGCAGATTGAGTAAAATAACCATATGATATCATACATTGTGGAAACACATTCACACCAGTGCAGATTGGATAAAATAACCATCTGATATCATACACTGTGGAAACACATTCACACCAGTGCAGATTAGGTAAAATAACCATCTGATGTCATACACTGTGGAAACACATTCACACCAGTGCAGACTGGGGTAAAATCACTTGGGTACTTTTTGGTGGTTTTAAAATATCTTTAAATATACTGGAGTACGTAATATGAATAAAACATGCTAGAGAATTAATATCACTGAACTGAATTTAACTTTAAAAGAACTGACTATAAAATCCATTTAATTCTGAAAATCATGCTATTATACCAAGTATATGGAATAATTAACTTTCTCATTTGACATAAATTACATAAATATTTATTTCTGGAAAATAAACTTCCACTCACTCAAAACAAGCTACCGTCTAAGAAGGTCGGTAGGCTTTCCCAATTTCTTCGTCACCACCTTAATATCAATGTAGACTAAAAAAACCAGTAATCTCAAGCTCCAATAGTCTCCATTTCTCTTAAATCTTCTTCTCCTCTTCCTTCTCTTTTTTCTTCCCTTTTCCCCCTTTCTTCCTCTCTATTTCCCTTGGTTTCACCTCTCTGTCTCGGTCTCTCCCTCTTCTCTGCGTATAGGGTGTGTGTGTAAGTGGGAAGTGAGACAAAAAGCTTGGGAAAAGTCTAGATAAAGGGTCAATTGCAAAGGAAGTCCCTCAACTCTCCAATACCAAATAAGTGAATCCACAACTTCTAATATAATCCATTTTAAAACCTTGTTTTTTTCTACTTTAAAAATAAGTCCCAAGCAATTAACTTATTCTCATTTAACTCCATATTTGACATTGACTTAGACAATTCAACCCTTGACTTTGATTTAAAAGAAATGGGTTATTACAATTCGGGTGTATTGAAAATTTACAAGCGAATAGCCAGGGAATTTTTTTGGACGGGGATGAAGAAAGATATTCAGAATTTTGTGAGTGCTTGTTCAGTTTGCCAATGAAACAAATATATGACTTTGTTACCTGCGGGGTTGCTACAACCATTACCCATACCAGAGGCTATTTGGGAGGCTATAACGTTGGATTTTATCGAAGGGTTGCCAAAATCTCGAGGTTGGGATGTAATATTAGTAGTAGTAGACCGTCTCAGCAAATATGGACATTCTATAATTGTGAAACACCCTTTTACCGCTAAAAGTGTTGCTGAAGTTTTTATCCAATGAGTAGTCAAACTTCATGGCTTTCCTTGTTCCATAGTGTCGGATAGAGACAAGGTTTTTCTCAGCTTATTTTGGATTGAACTCTTCCGGCTCCAGGGTACTCATCTTCGTCGAAGCACCACTTATCATCCACAAACATATGGGCAAACGGAGGTGGTGAATTGTTGTTTGGAGACTTGCGGTGTTTTACAAATGAACACCCACGTTCGTTGTCAAATTGGATTCCGTGGGCTGAGTTTTGGTATAACACATCTTTTCACACTTCTACTAAGACCACTCCTTTTAAAATCGTGTATGGTAGGGATCATCCTCCAATCATACGCTATGGTACTGAACACACTCCGCTAGCTAATCTTGATCTGCAATTACAACATTGAGATGAAATGATTGGGGTGCTAAAGTTACAACTCGAGAAGGCACAGTCGAGAATGAAGAAGGTGGCAGACATGGGAAGGAGATCCGTTCAGTTTCAAGAAGGGGAGCTAGTTTTCCTTAAACTCCAGCCATACTGACAAAGATCTTTAGCTAAATGTACAAATGATAAGTGATCACCCAAATTCTTTGGTCTGTATCCGATCCTCTAGAAACTAGGAGCAGTGGCTTATAAACTCCTACTTCCAGCGGAGGCAAACATATATCCGGCTTATAAGGAAGGCAGTGGGCTCTACAACATCCATCCAACCCCTCCCAACACTTTTTAATTTAGAATTAGAGTGGAGAGTACAACCGACTGGGGGTGTTGGGGATCAGACCAACAAGCGATTCAGAGGGTACAGGGCAGGAAGTACTCATTCAATGGCAGGACCTTCCATCCTTCGAAGCATCTTGGGAACCATTTGAGCTGATTGATTCTCGGTTTCCTGAATTCCATTTTGGAGACAAGGTGCTTGCGTTGGCGAGGGGTATTGATAAGCCTCCCATACGGTTCACATATCAAAGGTGACACAAAAGGGGCATAATAGGAATTTGAAGGGAAAAAAGGTTTTGTTAGTAAAATGATGTCTTATTTGTTAGGAGTAAATAAATAAAGAATAGTAGGATCTAGAAAACCATTCAGCTGAGTAGCAATAGTCTGATAAACGTGAGGAGAGGGGGAGCTCTCGAAACATGCCTTGTTATTTTTTCTTATTATGTTTTTCACTCAATTAAAGTTCAATCCAATAATATTCTTCATTAACCATCCTCTGTGAATCCAATTTAGCATGCACAGAAGGTTTAATTGCATAACTGAGGAAATTAATTATCTGAAATTCTATAGGATCTAACATTTATTATTAGGGTCTTGAAAGTGTGGGATTTCAATTCCCTTAAACCTGGACTTTTGGGAACAATGGTTGGGTCTCCACCAATTGGTATCAGAACAATCACATGTCCTGGGTTCGAATTCCTGAAGAGGCGACCCAAGCAAATTGTCGAATATCAGTAGCCACGTGGATGGGCCGGCTGATAATGCAAAGGTCGTCTTGGAGTGGGCCGCCGTGGACGTCGGATTTGGGTTGTGGGGTATTGTTAGAGTCTAAAAGGTGTGAGATTCCAATCTCCTCAAGCCTGGGCTTTTGGGAACAATGGTTGGGTCTCCACCATATTGATGCTACACAAACCAATAACCTGTACATACAAGACGATATTAAGAACAAGAAATAAATCAAAAATTATCAAACATTTTAAATTCAAGGCACACAAACTAAAACTTTTAGCTATGTAGTACGTACACTTCAATTAGGGTACCGTGTCCGTGTCCGACATGTAGTCGATATCGATACTTCTTGGACACTCTACCGTAATCATTTTTCTTTTTATATTAGAAATATTTTATATTGTTAATTCAAAGTTATTAGCAAGTAACAAATATGTACTCATATTTAAAAGATTTTAACAAGAAAAATTAATAACAAGTATGAAACTAAATTTATATTATATAAATGAAGAATCACTACGCCAAAAATGAGCTTTTGCAACATTCGATAGTTAAGTGTTGCTAAAGAGGTCTATCGCAACATTTTGATAAGTGAATGTTGCAATTGGTTAGTATAATTGAGCTTTAGCAATATTTTGTAAATAAATGTTGCCAAAAAGTGCATTCGCAACGTTTATTGGACGTTGCTAAAAGTTCAACTTTTTGCAACGTTTATTAAACGCTGCAAAATGGTCAACTTTTTGCAGCGTTTTAAAAACGTTTTTTAAAGGTTGCGAAATATTCATCTTTTGCAGCGTTTTTGAAATGCTGCGAAAGATGCGTCTTTTGCAACGTTTTAAAAACGCTGCCAAAAAGCTTTTTCGCAACGTTTAAAAAACGTTGCGAAAGCTTTGTCTTCCGCAAACGTTGCCAAAGACGATTTCTCCCTATATTTTTCTCCCCTGATCGTTTCCCTCTAAATAACTTTGAGCCCTAACTTTTCCTTCTCCTCTCGTCTCCGCCTCTCTTCACTTCTTCCCCTTGCTCTCTCAAAACTTGGATAAAGGGCATCTTCCTTTGTTCGTTCGAAATCCCTCTCATCAATACGAGTCCCCAACCCCTCTCCTCTCGTGCCCTCCATGATTTCCTCTTCTTTTCAAATTTCCAATTTTCAAATTTCCAATTTTCCCAAATCGGTAAATTTTACAGATTCTTCATCTCAAATTGAGGTCAAATCCTCCAAAAGAACTGCAAAAAATGAGAAGTAGTTCATCGAAAACCAAGTTTTTGCAAGAATTGGTTCTCTACACTGCAAGCGCTGCTTTGAGCTGTTTGGTTTTGTTTGCGGGTATTCGACATCTCGTCCCGAACCGCGAAGCGTCCAAGAAAGCAATTAAACACAAGAAGGACATTGCAAAGCGTTTGGGCCGACCTCTCATCCAGACTAATCGCTATGAGGTTCAAATTTATTTCTATATGTGATGTATTGTATGTTATTTTTCAATTATATACCTTAATTTGTAATAATATTGTACGGTATTGTGTGTGTTATTGATTTGTTAAATTTTTTCAGTAATGGATGTGTGACTTTTTAATTAATAAGAAAAGTTCATTGTGATGACAATTAAGTTATTATAACATACATATTTTTTAGAGATTTAACATTCGTAGTGACATAAATTTTAGATATTATTGAAAATGTAATTACATTTTCATTTTGATTTTGGATTGGTTAAGGTTTTATATGTTAGCACAAGGACCCAAACCCTCCCTCCCCTATTACTTCTGTAAATTTCTCGTGTTTGATCTAGATGGAAAGGGGGGAAATTGCTCGAGCACCTTGTAATTGAGACGGATCAACTTCAATTGTCATTTTATTCTTACTTTCTATCTTTATTGCTATTGATGAAGTTTGCAATGTTTTATCTTTTATATGGTTTTTCTTAATCTTTGTATAGCCTTCCTTTTTGGTACCTTAAAAAAAACAGCTATTAACATTATAACTTGTACCTTTTACCTTTATATGTGTGCTCATCACAGGGTCTAGTTGCTGCAGTTGATGAGGAAGATGTTGCCAAGTTCACTGATGCTATCAATGAATCTGATAGCGTGACCCAACTAGTAATGAAGCTATGCCATTTAAATTTATTTTCTATTCTTTTTTAAATTGACTTCTTAATACATGGCTTAGTTTTGAAAGCAGTAGATGCATATTTTCATTGGCATCAAATTCAATTGATTTCAATTAATCTTCGTACCGCGCATGCCCAATATGTTTTATTCTTAAGATAATTTAATGATAAATGAAGCAGAAGTGATGAGAAACAATCACTGGTATAATAGGTTGATATTATTTAGTAGAGGCATGTTAGGTGAATGAGTTTGCTTATAAGGGTATGTTGATTTATGATCTTTTTGAATCAAAGTTTACCTTTTGGGCTACACAAATTTAAGCTGAAGTAGACTTTTGTTGGCTGAAGTGGATGAATTGCTCTTATGAACCACCATACCTTTTACCATTATACTAAGCAACCAAATTTTGATTGAAAACGTAACCAAAATTGATTTAGGGCATATGGTAAACTTAAATTTCTAATATTGGGTTTTCATTTCCTACATAGACCGAGAACAAAATTCATCGATTGGTTAAGCTCATAGTGCTAATCCATCGCATTTGAATTATGGAATTATGAATAGGGTTGACTTATTGTAATTTTCGAAAGAAGACTAGTTAACTGATGAATATTTTAGTTTTCATGTAGGTGTTAAAGAAGGGGGATTTAGGAAAGAATGTGAATACTTTGATTTGTCAAAAGGATTATATCACTAAAATTCATGGGGCAATTTTCATATGCAGAAATTGTACCTGTGAGAACTGTAAATAGCTGTAGCTCAATTTTCTCTATCTTGAATTCCTATTCTGTTCATTTGTAAGGAGTGTAGTGCTATGTGTTAACATCTTGTCAATAATTCAGGTAAAAACAATGGTACACGCTCAAGATTGTCTTCTTCCAATGGGTATTACCTCAGAAAATATTGTTAGTCGTTTTGGCGTCACAAGGAGGGAGCAAGATCAGGCTGTAGTGAGTTGAATGAATTGTCACTTCGGTGGCTAATTTTAGTTTTCAATGTAATTAGTGTCTTTCTAATTGTCTTCTCAGGTTGAGTCACATAGAAAAGGATATAATCCTTTCATGTAGGTGTTAAAGGAGTTTTGGGGAATCTTAGATGACTAATTTAAGGTGTCCAATTTATTATAGTTATCAAATATAGTTTGTACAAGTGGTAACTTCAATTTCTGTGATGCAGTTTTTGGAATGGGTAGATGAAGGAACACAAAATGGATGGTTATGCCATTTCAATTGATTTTGCTGCCTTTTAATGTAGTTAAAATGGATTTGGGACATTTATGATATTGTTAGATAGAGATAGCCTTGTGAAAATGTTTTTAATTTATAAATAAATTACCTTGAAATTTTATAATGTGTAGCAGTAAACTTTCTCCTTTATTTGGTGATAGTTTGCAGGACGTTGTGTATATTGAGGAGAAGAGTTTGTATCTTGTATTTGAATACACGGACTTGGATCTGATGAAATACATTAAGTTCATTGTTTGAAGAGATTTATCAGTTGATGAATTTTTAATTCTTCGATTGTTTCAGTTAGAAGTTAACAACTTTTATTTGAGTACTCTCTTCATTTTAACTGTCATATTTGTCGATGTAATTGATATGTGTTATGAGATCTTGCATGTGTGAATAAGGACCTAGAGAAAAGTAAATCCAGTTGGTAATGTTGATTTACCTCCTGTAGTTTCAATGAAAAGAAATCCCTCAGACTCATAATTATGTCATGTTTAAATTTTGCAGATTAATCATAGTGCTAAAACAGGTGGTTCTAATAGAGATACAATCTCTAATAGACCATTGAAACAGAGAGTTGAACAGAGTGCTTAGTGTCTGGAAATACTAGTTCTCAGGAGTTGAATTCCAGTGACAGAATATGAAAGGAAAGGGTAAAAGATACATCAATGAAGAAGTAGACTAATTTCCCCCGTGGGGAGTCAAAGTTCAAGAGAAATGCTTCTGAGGAGGATGTTGATATCCTCGAAGAAGAGGGTAATCTGGTCAGAAATATATTGGATACGGCAACAAGAATTTTAGATAGGTTGTGTTGTAACTAGTTTATTATAGTTTCGTTCTTTAATCATTAATCATTTTTAGATAGGTTGTTTTGTAACACATTCTAATGTTGTATTGATTCAAAAATTTATAATGAAATTATCAATTTTTATGCAATTTGTGAAAATATTTTGATCATATTTCATTCCTTTTTTACTTTAACTTACATCCAATTGACTCCTAACATTCTTGAATCCTCATCATGAAGTTCGACACAAATTTTAAGTATTTACATTTTAGTCCCCAAATTTTCGATCCTGCCATTTTCCCCAATTTTCACTTCTTTCTTTTAATTTCACTTCTATTCATAGAGTTTCAGATAATAACACCTTACATAATAAGTGTATAAAATACAATTATAACATCTTTGTCGTATCCCTTGACGACGATAACATTTATGCATTAATCTCTCTTATAGCCAATCCGATAAGTCATTCTTGATATTGTTATTGTGAGAGGTTAATGAATTCCTTGACAAAGAATTCTGAAAAATGCGTAGTTCAACCTTAACAACACCTAGAGGGGGGAGGGAGGGGGTGAATAGGTGTATAATGCGAAATTTAAAATTACTAACGAATGAAATAGCAACAAGTCACTTTTTAATTCTTTTATAGATGATTAACCATGCAAGTCATTGTAGTCCTAAGTTTGGATACCGCAGTTTATATGATCAATCAATAAACAAAGCAAAATCAGTAAATCAACACCAGAATGATCATAGAGAAACCCAACTGAGAAAAACTTTGGGCACTTTACCAGTCAATCCACTATAAACAACTTTAACAACTTACAGTCTATCAGACTAGAAGACTTGTACTATCTGATCTCCTGATTACATTCCTTATAGCTCACCCTGGATCCCATGCTCTCATGCACTAATCCTTAGCTGTTGTTGCCAAAGCTCTCCATGGAATCTGCTACCCTGCAGCACTCCTAGCCTCGTGAAATTATCTATCTCCCGTGGATCAACGAAGAACACCTTGTTCTTCTAGACTAGAACTTCAGTCAACTTCCCTCGATCTTCAGAACTCTGACTAGATGTAGAGGAAATGCAATTTGGTATTTGGATTATTGGAACGATGTTTTTCTTACCAAAACAACCAAAATAAATAAATGTTTAAAGATAAAATAGAATAAATGTCTTACATATGAAGCCCTTTCAATGTTCAACTTTGTAAATCTTTTGTGTAGATGTTTTTTGGTATATTGGTATATATATGTAGGTTAAGAAACGAATGGGTGGGGGTAAAAAGCCTTTAAATCGCGAAATAAAATTTTCCTGAATAGCCACGTCGCTCAAGCGAGGGCTCAGCTATGATCGAGCGATAGCTTGTCGCTCGAGCGAAGGATGGGTGACAATCCAACGATGATGTTTCTATTTTTGTAGCTCGAGTCAAACCTTAGTGATAGTCTAGCGAACATCCGAGCCGTTTTCTTCCTTTTGCCATTCTCGGACCGTAGACTTAATAACCCTATTTTCAACTATTTGCACATTGTTCCTTGACTTTTTAAACATAGTACAATTTAGTCATTTTGTTTACAGAATTGCTAATTACAAAATATCTAAAACCTAACAAAGTTTACCTTTGACATTCTATGACAAAACTACTAACTAAGTTAATGCAGTGATAAAAAAATAAATTACATACTTAAAACATATGACAAACTAATTGACTTGAACAATTCTACAGTTTAATTAGTAGCTATTTCCTAAAACAAATAACTTAACACCCAGTGTAAATTGTGTAAAAAATAGTATAATAAAACAGTTTAAGCATTTTATATAATTTATGTAATTTACGAATCAATTAGACTTGTTCAACTTTAATATGCATGCAAAATCAAGAAATAGTACAAATGCAACCCAACATATCAAGAAGACACATTGATACTGCTAAGACATCAAACTAAATTCAGCAGAACTGAAATTAGAAAATCTTATGCATATGATATGTAATGTATATGCTCCCCATTACTGCAAACTTTCAATGATTTTATACAGTAGGCAATTGTATCTACGTCTCTCCCCAACAACCCCATCTGACATAAAATGCAAAACTCAATTTCATTTTTATATATATAGAAAATTTAATCATTAATCATGATGTTGAAATCAATCAAACAAGTTAACACAATGATATGCAGTTTGATAAACTTTCTTTGATTTTTATTTTCTACTCCAACTTTTTGTCACAAAATGACAAGGGATAAAGAATAACATACAACATCTTAATAAAGTAGGTATAAGCAGTCATAAGTATATGTAATGAATAATAAATTTTCCCACAAAACCAACTCAAATTACCCATAAAGTAAATGATATAGGTGACCCATATGTGTTAAGTGTCACTAATCCTCTGATAGTAGGACTCTAAACCTTAATTTTGTGGGAAAGGACTTGTAAAACATCACTGATAATAAGTATATTTCTCTACTTATGAAAGTCAAACCAGTAAAGCACATTAGAACCTACATATGGAAGCTCATTTTTATGGAGAATGTCTTTTCCCCTCCTGATTTTTAGCATAAAAAAACTTATTTTATATCACAACAGTAAACATATATGCTCATATATATACTTTTTCATCTTAAGTGCAAGCTTCCTTTTATTAAGCGATTAACATGACCCCTATAACAAGCTTTAGAAGGTTAACCTAAGTCAGTTAACCATATACACCAAGTTATGAGAAATTCCACAGACTTAATTACTCAAGTCAAGTAGGATTCGTAAAGCAGAATAAGATATTGAGCTCCTTGATTTTTTTCTTTCATATATTTATTTATTATTGCAGGGATAATCTTGAGTTTATGTCTAAATAAATTGGTCAATTTATGCTCAAAGTCACCCTATTAATATGTGACTACCATCCCAAATCCCACATACGAATAAAGCCCCACTATCAAGATTATAGTGTGTGTAATGTAGATGGTATATGAAGAGACATATACAAAACATGATCAGTCAATAAATAAACAAAGTAAAATGAGTAAATCAACCATACAAGTCAATTTAGTCCTAAGTTTGAATACCGCAGTTTATATGATCAATCAATAAACAAAGTAAAATGAGTAAATCAACACCAGGAGTAAATCTCGATGACCCTTTCGTGGTAGGATAACATTTGCAATGATATTTTGTATAACTTTTGATGTAAGAGTCAATTGATTTGCACTAACTTTGTGATATTCTCAAAAAATTTCCCAGTGACTCGATGATAAGTCTCGCTAAGGTTATAGCCGTCTAAAGTGGGATGTGTCTTGTGAAGAAAAATATGTGTTTCACACACCTCAAGTTCTAAAATGTTACGACTAAGAGTTTTGTTGATGATAATGCGTTTATTTTTAATTAAACATGAAATTTCATCGGAACACGGAGTAATGGCCATGTTTTTATAAAATTTCTTCATAAATTGTGAGTATGCATGTTCTTCTAAAGTGGCAATTGAAATCCAACCCAAGTTTTCAAAACGTTCTTCTATATGAAACGCAAGAGCTTTAATAGTAAAATCCGCAAAATCAACATTTTTACTTATTAAGATGAGAGATTGAAAATGAGAGATTTTTCAAATGGGTTGGCCGACACTTCGGGTTTCATGTCGAATTCTTCATCGGAAGAATGTGGTGGAGATCGTTTCACAGTGCTCTTGAATCTTTTGCCCACTCATCTAGACACCGACATTGTAGAAATTTGATGAGAAAAGACCAGGGTTCGGATTTTTGGGGAATGTGAGATTTGGTGGACGAAAATTTTAATTTTGAAAGAATTTGAAGTGTAGAAGTAATGATTTTTTAATTTTTAGTGGTAATTTATGATTTGAGTGGGAATAATGAAGAGTAGAGATGAGATTAGGGAGAGAGTTTGAAGGGAATGGAGAACAAATTGAAAAGAATGAATCTGGCTCGCAAGTTAAGTACCTGTATTCGCGTCTTACCAGATGTTCAGTTCATGGTCTGGACGTTCGGTTGGTAAAAAAACTCTGTTAAATCGAATGGGTTTACTGGACGTCCGGTTGACTCGTCCAGTTCACCTTTTTTTTAATAAACATATTAGATCACGTAAATATGGTGCACATGAAATAATGAAGATAAAACATATAGTAGGAATTTAACTTTGTCATGCACTTCGAATTCATCAGTAATGGCCAAACCTCTTCTAATATGTGAGAACTGATTAAGAGCTAAAGGTTTAGGAAAGATATATGCCAATTCATTTTCTGTGTTCAAAACTCTAACACGATATCACCCTTTTGAGCATGGTCTCTTAGGAAGTGATGTCTAGTTTCAATATGATTCATCCTAGAGTGCAAAATATGATTCTTTGACAAGTTTATGACACTAGTATTATCACACATGATGGGTATATGATCAAAGAACAAGTGATAATCAATAAGAGTTTGTTTCATCTATAATACTTGTGCATAACAACTAGTAGCCGAGATATATTCGACTTCGGTGATAGACAATGTAACGGAATTTTGTTTCTTGCTAAACCATAATACAAAGGTAAAGAATAGAAAATGACACGTTCCGCTAGTTCTTTAACGATCGATGGTGCAACTGACCCAATCAACATCTGAAGAACTAAATAGATCAATGTGAATGCCCTTGGGATACCAAAGCCCTAAAGTTCTAGTGCCACTAAGATATCTAAAGACTCTTCTTACGGCCTTAAGATGTGATTCTTTAGGATTCGAAGGAAATCTAGCACATAGACAGACACTAAACATAATATCGGGTTTATTTGTAGTTAAGTAAAGAATAGATTCGATCATACCTCAATATTTTGTTATATCAACGGAAGTACCTTTGTCATCCTTGTCCAATTTTTTGGATGTACTCATAGGAGTGTTCACTGGCTTCATGTCATTCATGTCGAACCTCTTGAGTATGTTCAATATATACTTACTTTGATTGATGAAAATTCCATTACAAGTTTCACCCGAACTAACCTGTAAAACTTTGTAAAAATAAGTATTTAAAAATACTCAGCAAAATATGTGTAGTTTCCACACACAATTATATAACAATAAATTAAACACTTCATACCACTATTCTCTCATGGAGTATATTCGTGACCAATCGATACATCCATCTTAGGTCATCTTAAATTCTCGTAGGATCTCATATTTCTTAATAAAGAACCCGAAGGTCATTAAGAATCCGAAGGTCCACTAACAATTCATGCATAAATCATTTAATATGAAAGTATAAGAAAACAAACCACTTGTATAAAAGTATCTACCTTGATTTCAAATGGTTGAAAATATTAAAATTTTGCATGTAAAAGTTCTCATATTATTTTTCTATACTTTTTCCTTTCCTTCCCTCTCTCCACCGTGGCTCTCTTCATTTTCTGTGGTGAAATAATGAGAATTCCTATGGTATTTATAGTTGGAATTCTCAATTGAGTTTATATGCAACTAGAATTGAAAAAAAAAAGTCTAATATAAAAATTTTGGTTAAGATTTGATTTCAAATGATAGAATTATGATTACTTTTAAATTTTATCAAATCATAAAGAAAACTATCATCATCAAAATCAAACTTTATCATTTAACACACACGCGTTGTCAAGAGGAAAAAATAGATGGGTTATAAATTATTTAAAATTCTACTTATCCTTGTTTTCTTCCAGTTGGGTCTAACTTAATGTGTTCTTATCCAAAACAGCTTTTTTTCGAGTCGAAGACTTCTAATTAATTAAGAGCTATAAAAAGAGTCCAATATCGATATAATAAATCTCGCTATATCAATATCTAATTTATTTGAACCAAAAATAATAAGAGTATTAAACCTATTTCACTTTAGTCCCTCAACTTTCAAAATTATATAATAAAAAATTTATACCAAATAATTTTATTTTGTAAAATTTCAGAGGCATTACAATTTTCCCTCTTTAAAAAAATTTCGTCCTCAAAATTATTTCAGTTAGTTTTGAATACTTGACTTTGGCATACTCATAATAGTACATAGCATCAAGCAAGAAACTTATAATCATGCTAAAAGAATGACATTTCATTTCATACATTGGATCCGTTAGAGAGTGTCGAATAGTGGGCGCCACGTGCCAATGATTCTTTATAAAATTGTATATTTAAAACTTTAAAAATTTTATATTATTTTAAACTCCTAAAGTTTATGAAAATATCCCTCAATTGAAAGAAAATAAGAATTCTAATTAATTATGAGGTACAAAAAGAGTCAAATATGGATATACTAAATCTCAGTGTATAAATATCTAATTATTTGACCCAAAAATAATAAGAAAATAAAAAATATTTCACTTTAGTTACTCAACTTTCAAAATTATATAAAAAAATATCTAGACCAAATAATTTTATTTTATAAAATTTTCGGGGCATTACAGTTCGAACCTGCAAAACAAATAACGTTGAATCACGCAATAGATTCATAAGTGGGTTTTGGGAAGAACGGATTTTTGTGCAAGAAAGCAAGTTGGGTTCTTCAGATCGGCTTCATTGTTGCAGTTTTTTAGCTATTTAGCTAAAGATTTGTTCATTTCTTATGTAGAGTAATTACTAGACTGATAAGGTGTATTATACATTGTTTAGTACTTTTATTTTTATCTTTTTCTCGATGTTGTGTAAAAGCTTAGTTAACTACGATTTGATTATTTACCAAGGTTGCCCTTCATACTTCTATGTAGTATAAATTCCAACTGCTGTTATTTTGTGGCCCTAGTCTTTTATTATGGAGAGTTTCGTGGAGAAAGATTCGTTTATTGTTTAAGTATTCTTATCTAAATGGCATTGCTTGGGCCATTGTTTTATGGAAAGTTTTTTTTTTTTTTTTTTTTTTTTTGTATTTATCACTTTAATTGGCTTTTTTTATTGTCGCCTGTGCCATCCTGTTTAATACTCTGAATTAAATTGTCATCTTACTAGATCCGGATGGACGGTTCATCATTAGTGCTCATCGAGACTTTAAAATTCGTGTAAGAGAACATCAGTGGCCATTTTATTTTATGCTTTATCCTTTTAGTGAAGGGGTTACCTTTCATTGTTGACGGGTTACTATATTTCCAAAGAATCTAGTAAATGGAGCTCATGAAATACAGACCTGTTACAAAACAAGCCAATACCAGAATTGCTCTGATAACACTTGTTAGGATTGATACCACTTATTGTGATACCAATCAATGGATTGAGATGTTGAAGTTATAGGACAAAATAATGAAGTATGTGATCAAGAACAAAAGAATAAAAGAAGACAAGAATATGGCAGAGGAATTATGAGATTTTATTGCATCAAGAATAATGGAGAAGAGAGAAAAATATTGCAATTATCCTAAGACTAGCATTTATTCATCTCACACTATTAAATTGTATAGAAGAGCCTAGTATTTATAGGAAACATGTAGGGGACATCTAAGACCTCTTAGTAGAGTTGTTGATGAAGTAGGATGCCAAAAACTGAGTCCAAAACGAAGTAGGAGAGAAAAACGCGAACATGTACTGTAGCAGCGCTCAGGCGCTACTGTAGTAGTGCTCAAGCACTAGGTTTCGGTTAATATTCCAAAATATGCTTTTTGTCATCCAAAAGTCCTCCTTCAAGTCAAATTCCTAATTGTCATTGAAATTTGAACTTCATAACTTGACATAGGATTCCAAAAGCATTCCAAACTTGAATTCTTCATGACGTGCACTTCAATTAGAATTCTTTAATTACTTCAAATACCTCAACAAAAGAATTCAGGTCACACCCAAATTCTAACAGTCTCCACCTTGACACGAATTCTACCAAGGAATGAACTGGCTTTTTCAATAATAATTAAAACTTAATTTCTCCAACAAAAATAAAATACAAAATACTCCACCTCTTCTAATGAATCCAAGCACTACTCTGCAGAATTACCTTAGATTCCAAAAAATCATAATGATTTTGAATTAACCAAAATGGGTTATAACACACCCCAAAGTAGAATCATTACCAAATGCTTTTACAGAAAGCCCCTTGCCAGATTGTACACCTTCTACTCCATCTAAAGCATTCTCAACAAAATCAACATCCACATACCTTGTTCTACTTGGTCTGTCCTTAGCAGTTGAGTACAAGGTACCGTAGGTGATGATGGCAAAGCGACATTACCAATATTTTCGAAATTCCACTTAGTTGTATTCTTCAAATATGATCATTTATGAACTCCTAAAGGTATTGTACCAAACTGAATGTCCATCACAGTACTGAACCTGTGTTGATTGACTTTTCTAGATTCTGCACGACCCTACAAGATGTATAACTGAGACTTTTTCTGTCCCTCTAATACAATTTGGGCACTCTTACAAACCTTCAAGGCTCCACCTCCACCAAAGAACTCAAAACCCATTGAATCAAGAGTAGACAACAAGATGAGATTCTTCTTCAAATCTGGAACATGTCGAACCTGGCCAAGTGTTCTAATTGTCCCATTCAAAAGCTTCAATCTGACTATACCAATTCCAGCAATCCGATAAGATGCGTTGTTTCCCATAACTACGATACCTTTGGAAGTAGTTTCATATGTAGCAAATAAGTCCTTATTAGGACATATATGAAACACACATGCTGAATCAAGAATCCAATCATCTTCTGGTTTAGACTCAATGTCAGAAATAGTTAAGAGTTATCCATCACTTACAACGTTGTCCACAAGGTCTGCTTCGCCTAAGGTATCTGAAAGTCTACTTGCAGCCATCCTTTCATTATTCTGCAATTTGTAGCAATCCTTCTTCAAGTGCCCTTTCTTCTTTCAGTAATTACAAATTTGATTACTAAACTTAGTTTTTTGTCTGTCCCTTCCAGAACCCCCATGAGCAATCAGGCCTTCTCTATCTCTAGCCTCAGAAACCAAATACTTTATCTTCTCTTTTGAATACAAAGCATCATAAACCTCCTCTATGGTGAGAGTATCACGACTATACAATATTGTGTCTCTAAAAGAATAAAACGAAGCGGGCAATGAACACAATAGGATCAAGGCCAAATCTTCTTCATCATGCTCTATTTCCAAAGTTTCTAAATCAGCGGCGATCTCTTTAAATACAGCTAGGTGATCTTCCAATGATCCTCTTTCTGTCATGCGATGAGAGTATAAACGCTGCTTGAGGTTCAACTTACTTGTCAGACTTTTAGTCTTGCACAATTGTTCTAACCTCAACCATAAAGCAACTGCTGAATTCTCTTACAAAACGTCATGAAAAATAGTATTTGATAGATGAAGATGAATGTGAGAAATTGTGTTTTTATCCTTCCATAATTTCTCCTCTGTGGTCAAGGTTGTGAGCATCTTGTCAATTCCCAATAATGCATCATCCAAATCTAGTTGTGCAAGTACTGTACGCATCTTAACCTGCCATAGCGAAAATCTAGTGTTCCGATTCAAAAACGGAATGTCATACTTTTTTGGAAACCATCACGAACAAAAACTTCGAACAAATCAAACCTTGCGCTCTGCGGAAACGAACCTTGGCTCTGATACCACTTGTTAGGATTAATACCACTTATTATGACACCAATCAATGGATTGAGTGTTGAAGTTATATGGTAAAATAATAAAGTATGTGATCTCAACAAAAGAATAAAAGAAGACAAGAATATGGCACATGAATTAGGAGATTTTATTGCATCAAGAATAATGGAGAAGAGAGAGAAATATTACAATTATCCTAAAGACTAGTAATCATAAATCTCACACTATTAAATTATATAGAAGAGCCTAATATTTATAGAAAACATGTAGGGGACGTCTAAGACCTCTTAGAACAGTTGTTGATGAAGTAGGATGTCAAAAACTGAGTCCAAAACGAAGTAGGAGAGAAAAATGTAAACAGGTACTGTAGCAACGCCTAGGCGCTACTGCAGCAGTGCTCAGGCGCTACTGTAGCAGCGCTCAAGCGCTAGGTTTCGAGTTAATATTTCAAAACATGTTTTTTGTCATCCAAAAGTCCTCATTCAAGCTAAATTCCTAATTATCATTGAAATTTGTACTTCATAACTTGATATAGGACTCCAAAAGCATTACAAATTTGAATTTTTCATGACGTGCACTTCAATTAGAATTCTTCAATTACTTCAAATGCCTCAACAAAAGAATTCGGATCACATCCAAATTCTAACAAGAGCTTTTGCCTTGGTCGTACAGACTAAGTGCTTCTCATAATTCCTAAGGAGTAACATTTGGTTGGTGGGTGGGGTTGGAGTATAATTTAATTTTATAATATTAATATTAAAAACTTGAATTATCACCTAATTTTTGAACAAAACTTTTGAATCTGATTTTTCAATTGACAGGTTAGAAACCACATTCGAGTGTAATATCTACTTTAGTTTTTCTCAACTCTTTCATCTTAAATTTCTTTTTCAAGTAATACTTTTTTGTTCTTCAAAATTGCCTATTTAAGTTTAAATAATCAACATAAACTACAATTGGTAATAAAATATTTGTGTTTTTTTTTTTTTTTTTTTAATCAATATGCCTGGATGTCTTCATTTTTATATCACTCTTTCAACTAATATTAGTTAATGACATTATACCACATACGTCCATATCATTTATATAATAATCTTTGCAGATGAAAATAGTTTTGGGGTATATATTATTCACTTTTGGCAATTTAAGTCCTTCATAAATTTCATGTATATGTCACTACCAAGGGAACCATGCACATAGGCAGTTAATATATCCATGAGGCGTATGTCAAGCCTTTGTGACATACCCAAACTAACTAAAAATCTAAATATCAGTGTGTATATATATAATTCCTCATCCATAAACTATATTTTCAAGGGAAACTATAGGTCAAAACAATTTGCATTTATCTGATGAATTTATCTCAATCAGTGTGAATTCTTTCTATTTTGACAAATTATTTCTATGTTTATAGTCTTTAACAGATTGTGGTTCAGGATTTTTATTTTGTTTCTATAATTTAGGATATAACAAATAATTTATTGAAATATAATTATTTTCGAACATTTGTGTTTTTTTTTTTAACTAAAATGAGATTTTATTAATAAAGAAACCTCACTTGTGGCGGAGGGAAACAGAAATTACAAAAAGTCATAAAAATCCACACCAATCACCAATCAATATCTAAGATATGGTAATTCCCAACTATCGAACATTTGTGATTTGCATAAATTAAATTGTTTGCTTTTGATTGATCAATATTTTCTATAATCCTTTGATCTGAAGGTTTTTTTTTTTCCTCTTGCAGTTTTCACTTTATTTGGAGTCTTAAGTACCAACTGGGCAATCACGCTTTCGAAGTATTTGAAATTCATTTGCTACACGATATTGTCTTGTAGAGTATTTTCTACTTATATGTATGATATTCCCCAAAAAATTCTTAACTATAAGAAGGGATTTATTCTACATGGACCTATTCCTCGTTGTTTTTGATGAAAAAAAGGAAAAAATAAAATAAAATTGAAACTCCTGAAAAATATACCTTGAAATCACATTCTAGCCTTATTTTCTTCTTGCTTCTTGATAGAAGTATCACATGCGCGAGCGCGCGCACACACACACTATACGTAAAAGAGAGAACACGTGAACACAAACTCATGAATTTCTTGCGAACACACTTGATTAGTTCTTGCGCATTTCTTTGTACAATATTGACAAGCATTGAACCTGCTAATTTTCCTAAAAGATTAGCCATCTTTTTGTAAATTTGTCAAGGTGTTACATAAAATTCATATTTCTTATTAGAGAACCATATTCAAAAACTTGAAGAAAACATATTGGTTATGTTGTGGAAGCTTGCTCCAAGATCTTCGATTCGGTAATTTTCAGGCTAAGTATCACGTTACATTTTTCTAACAACCAATGTAAACAGGCTCAATTCACAACAAATATATCCACTTCGTTTGCTTCTCAATCTCAACCACAAGCAACAAGAAATTGGTTGTGATATGCCACAAAGGCAAAAAGAAAACAATGAAAACAAGGCACAAGTAGGACGAAGAATGAAAGGGCAGCCACCGGTTTCTTCACAACATATACATAGGAATAGGTTAGATTATAATTGGACCAAGAGAGGGGTTAATTGGGCCAAGACTCAAGAGCTGTGCAATAGGTTAATATATAGACCGTGAGTAACATTATTTTCCTAAGCTAATTTCAACGGTTCATGTTGTTTTCGAGTTGTGCTTTTAGACTTGGTTGTTGGTAGACAATTCACCAATCAGTCAAAGCCGGTGAAAATATAATCCAATAGTTTAACGTCGTTGTTTGAGATTTATAGGGTATCAAAACCAAACATGTTACTAGATTACTACGTCCCGATACGAACATGAAAGTAAAAACACAAAGACCTGCAAACTCGTTTATTCAATGTCAATACCGAGTTTGGGTCATCAAGAATAATTTAGAAGACAACTGCAAAAGAATCTTTTCATTAAAAAATTAGCAACTGTCAAAACATGAGTTCACAAGTAGGGCCGAGCGTGGGTTGGGTTGGATTGATTTTGAGTCAAACTCAAACCCAACCTAACATGTTCTGTTTAACAATAGTTTAAACCGAAATCAATCCATTCATGGTTGAAACCAACCCAATCCAAACCGACCAAACTCGGTTTGGTTTGGGTTGGGTTGATTGGTTTGGATTTGAGTCCAATACTTAGAATTTGGGCCTTGATTATCTTCGGTTGGTTTTTCAAAAGGTCCTACGGAAGAAAATTGAATATACAATAAAATAGATAGAAACAAATAACATTAACAATTATATAGGACAATAATATTACCTTCATCCAACTTGTTATAATGCTCAATATCTTCCATATAGAATCCATCCAAGTTTGGAGAAATTTTCAACCAATTTTGAGTGTAAACCAAAACCTCCACCATTTTGAGTGCACACAAAGACCTTCTTTACTATGACCAATAGCTATAAGATTGCTTCATTTCCCTCTTTTTGATTCTCAAAAGATAATATTTTTTACTTCTTATCCTTCAATCTACCAAGATACTTCTTACAATTATTTGTTAAGTGGTTACCCAAAGTGCTTGTACCACAATTGGAGCCACATGCATAATCCGCTCCACAATAGTTACACTTACACCTAACATTTGGATCATTCTTTGGGCCCAATAATGTAAAGTGATCCCAAACATATCTAATGTTGACGGCTGATGTGGAGAAAGACTTGGTAGCATATCTATGTCATTTGATAGGGCTACTTTGTCATTTTCTGCACTCATATTGATATCTGCCAGCATATTCCACGGTTCACCAAAAATATTAATCAACCAAATAAAACTACATAAGTATTAATGCACCATAAGAAAGAAAGAATATAACACATGTATTCATTTACTTTAGACTTCTCCAAAGAACAACAAAACACGTTTAACCTCTATTCATACCACCACGAAAAAAAGATTATTAGTATCACCATGAAATAGACTAAAGTTATAGAATATGTGTTTTATAGACTTCAATAAACTTCTTGTTGGAAGCACACCAAACTATACAAAAAGATAATTCGCCACAATTCACAAACACTGAAAATTAGATTTATTATATTCATGCACTTCCAATTGCAACCTTATGTCTACTCATAATGTTCTGCTATAGCACCACTTTACATTCAACCTTTCTCATGGTACGCATATCTATAGCTTCCATATTCTTTATATATATTCCCATCCATATGCTTACACCATACAATTTTAAGTTGGATAATTAAATATCAATTCCTTAAATTATAAATTTAGCAAACACTACCTTGTAATTGATAATCTCTTCATTCAATCCAAGTGTTTAGTCAAAAATCATGTCAAAAAAACGAGTTGAGAAGTCGAGGCACGAACAACAAATTAGAGGTAGAAGAGACAAGAGGCAAAGGAGAGTTTTGATAATTAAGTTTTAGGTTTTTGGTTGTTGGTTTTAAGTACTAATTTTCTTTTTAATATTTTTCTTAGTTTATTGGGTTGGTTGGATTGTGTTGAGTTTTAATAAATAACCCGGAATCCAACACAATCCAACCTAAAATTTGATTTCCTAACCCAAACCCAACCCAATTGAAATAAAAAACCTATTGAGTTGGGTTGTGTTGTGTTGTGTTGATCGGTTTGACTGGTTCAATTGATTTTTGCTGAGCCCTATTCACAACATTTAAACCACAAAATAAAACCTACATAAAAATAAAATAATAATAACTAAATCTGACCTAGAGACACAAATTTTTAGAATTATGGAAATTAAACAGAGCATTAGATAATTTAAGAAATGAAAAAATGGAAAAATTCCCGTATCCGCATCATTACAAAAACTGATTTCATAATTTATTACGTTACATTATTAAAACCTGAAATATGTTTACATATACTTTCTTCTAAAATAGACCACCCACCACATTTTATAACTTAACCTTTTTCAATTGAGCCTATTTCACGTTCTATATTAATGCCATTTCCCAAATTGAATAAGCAATTAAAAAAACTGATGATGGCCAAAAACAAAACTAATTAACTAGCAACATGTCAAATTAATTATGTCTAGGTGATTAGTCAAACAATCCAATTAAGCCTATCTTTGAATACCGCAGCAATATCAAAACAATAAATAAAGCAGTAAACAACACAAAATTGTTCACGGAGAAACCCAACGTGGGAAAAACCCCGGTTACTTTGCTAGTCAAAGATCCACTATAAACTGTCAATTAACTTACAGACCACCAGCAAAGTTGACAACACAAGCTTTCTGATCTCCTATCTGAAGTGCGAAGCAACCCTTCTGGAATGTGCACACGAAGACCAATCCCGACTCTTCTTTATAAAGCAGTCTTCCTGGAATGAGTACACGAAGTCCAATCCTGACTCTTTATGCAGCTTATCTCCTGTAGATCTTCCCAAATAACTCATTGTTCTTCAGTTCTTCCTTGATCCTTAATGCAGCACAGTTGACGAAACAATCTTGCAGCAGATCCAAGTGAAGAAAGCAATCTGGTGTTTGATTTGGCTCTTTGATGTTTTCACAACTAATAGCGCATGACCAATGGAGGGTTTGAACTTTGTATATGATAAATCATGAATTCTTTCAAGAATGTAATGTGTTCAACCTCTCTACAGAAGACGCGGCGCCAGTATTTATGTGTTGGACGAAACATGTTGTATGGGCCAAGTAAAATTCTCGGAAAAGAAAAATTCGGTCTGGCAGTAAAAACGTCACTCGAGAGAGAAGGTTACTTCACTCGAGTGAATGGTCTGTCGCTTGAGCGACAGTGGGGCGAAGGTTGAGCGAGGCAGTCTCTGATTTTTCCGCTCAAGCAGCACTCTGGCGAGCAACTAGCGAAAAATTGGCGTGATTTCTTCTTATTCCAAACATTGAATCCCGTACCCTACGCTATCCTACCAACTATGAAACTTTACAATTCAGTCACTAAACTCTTATAATTGTTGAAGTTGGTTATTTTGTTTAGATAATCGCCAATACAAAATATAAAACTAACATTATCCAATGACACTAAATAAACTGTGTTTTGCTTATGTTAATTATTGATAGTGTACTTTAAGGTTCATGTTTTATTCTTAACCATATGAATATATTTTTAAGATCCTTATTTGTTCGTTGGACAGGGTACATATCCAAAGAAGTAAACACATGGCTTCAACGTTCCCAAAACAATACAACTAGAAGAACAAAGTTCATATTTTTTCTACTACTAAAAGAGAAATCCATTTTTGATGTAGTTTTACTCCATTTTTCAATTTTATGAAAGAAAATGACCCAAAAATTCTTCATTCTCAAGAGGCTAGGTAATTTACTAATTGCACATGGGAATTTTTGTTTTGATACAAATGATAAGGTGTCCCATATTTAAATTTTAACAAAAAATGGAACTACAAGCGTTGGCATAGAAGGTATAGGAAATAAGGTACGCCTATATGTTAACTTCATTTTCTGGATGCCCTTTTCCATACACCATTATGCCCTTCATTATAGAAAAGTATTCTTGTAATGATTAATTTTTTCCCATTGAAGGAATAACCGTTATGGTTCATTAAATACCATGACGGTTAAGAAAAATATCCTTAAACTCCCTTTTAGCTTCTACATCGAAAGACAATAACAGAAAAGTAGATTCATTATTTACCATTTTTATGGTGAATGAGGAAAAAAAAAAGTAAAAGTATATGTCCTATAAGTTTTTCCATGATTGTTTAGGAATATTGCTTTCACTCATCCAACATGGTCAAGAAAACATTCATCCTTTTATTGAGATATTTTGCAAATGAAGTTAAATATAGTACGTGATATGCTATTTTGTAAAGCAGGAATCAGATCCCACATCCAGAAATTCAAAGGCCGTAGCGATGCTATCCTATGTGTCCAGGTGGCAGACACTGTACACACAAGTGTTTAAATGATGAGTGTGTTAATATGTGTTAACTATCCATTTAACAGCGTTATATTTTTGTTTCGGTGGTATCCAGACAAGTCGTCTGTCTTTGGCAGTGGTGCAGATGATGGTATCTTAAACATCTGGGACTATGAAAAGTGAGGCGTCGCGGGCAATTCCAGATAGAACAAACATTATATTATGGTTGAACAAATTTATGATAAAACACGCAGTGAAATAACGACCATGGAGCGTTGCATAGGTAGCAATCTCAGGAACCTTAATTTGGTCCACCGATCTTGTTGAGTAGGATCAATCAATATCTTACTTGGAGCCCAGATTCACTTTCCCTACAGATGACACGGCCTTAACCAAGATGTCCACCAACATCATCTCCCCAAGACTGGCCTTCTTATCACGACTACTCTACCAAAGAACAATCAGCCCTAATCTGGGCACCACCAAATGGCCCGAAACAATGGTTGTCAACCCTTTTAGTATAATATCAATCACACACTCATAAATACTGTGGAACACATTCATTTTCTAGTGATATCAATTTTCTTTCTTGTTGCACTTTTATCAGAAATTTCCCCAATTTTTTCTAGTGATATCATTTTCTAGTATATTTCATTAATTTTTTCTTTCAGGCTATCCTCATGGGACTGAAGGAGAATCTCAAGGCATTATGTTCCCCAACTCAAGTTGCTAGCCATGCACAGAAGTACTTTCGACGACAAAACAATTTGACTCCAATGGATAAACGTCGACCCAGCATCCATGACATTCAGTGTGTCAATCCGACCACCTTTGATTCCATACCTCCAATCAATACCATCTACATTAATAATATCCAGAGATGGAAGATGGAAAACATTTTCCCTCTGGCAAACATTCTTACCATTTCTAGTAACAAATTTAAACCCAATTTCAGTGGGGAGTTTGATGATTTTAGAAATGTTCGTAACCCTATGTGTCCCCTAAACGAGTCCTCATCACTTATAGTTTTGATACACAAGCTGTTATTTCTCTGATTAAACTCAAAACACAAATAGTGGGCATTTTATAATATGATAATTATTAAATGGTTCCACGTTCTTCTCGTTGTGATCGTTTATACATTGTTATTTCTTTTTTTGCTATATTTGTTGTATGATGTCAAATTTATCTTATTTAGATATAATTACATAGCAGATTATTGACTTTTACAACAATTACACTAAATTATAACTGCATAAATTGATTTTTCAGCGAATCACTGCAATGAGCGAGATCTTTGCTTTGATGATATCTTTAGCAAAAAATAAAAGCCATTTTCCCTTCCTTTTCTCCCACCATCATGTTTATTGTCTCATCATAAACTAGTGATTTTTCACAACCATAAATTCCTTTATTAATTTTAGTTCCATGTTTAATATGAATCTCTCTTTAAGATGAAATATATTTTGAATAGAATGTAACAATGCCTGCTGATGCGAAGGTGAGGTTCATGGATTTAGAACGTCCCAAATATAAAGAAAAAATGATCGACTTCTACATTTGCTCCCATTGCTCCAAAGTGATGTCTTTCCTTCAATGTATTTGAACAGATTTTGACAATTATAGTAGGGATGAAAATGTGTCCAGGAAAGGAAAAATACTTTTTCAGGCTAAAGAGATCCTGTTTCTGCAATTGATCACGTTTCTCTATACATAGCTATGAAAATTCATTTTGCTTATTCTTTTTACTGTAAAAGCCGAAACGAAATTGTTAAGATGCTCCTGGGGCTTAGTAAATATATGTTGGTTTGTACTTCCATAGATCATGTTTTGGCTTCCTCTTGATGAACCGTGTGACACATTTGTTGTCATTTTAGTAATGTTATTGTTTAACTTATCCTATGTATTTTTGTACTCAAGTGTAGTCTATGACATGAAGTGTAACTTAAGTAAGTTGGTCTTGTATTTGTCCAGCTGGCAGACAAGTATGGTAGGAGTGGAAGTTGGTAGAATAGTTGATAGAAAATGCTTTTGAAATGTACTTCAGACTAGTATATATGTTGCTATCGTGTACCTCCATTTCAGAGTGAATGTTTTTGAACACTTTCCCTCATCTTTGTCTTGTATATTCCATCAGTAGTATCAGAGCTTTCAGGCTTAAAAGGGCTAAAAAGTGCTAAAAAATTGTAGAAACTGGTAAGTAATATACATACCGATAAGAGCTGAAAAAACTGAAAATACTGGTAATTGTTGAAGAACTGGTGAATTCGGTAAGTGGTGTAAAAATCGGTAAGCTTTGTGCAAATCGAGTTAGTTTAGCTCTTTGGTTTTTTCTTTCATTTCCTTTGAAAACTAGCAGTCCTAAGAGAAAATCAGTAAGGAACCTTCATACTAGCCAAACGTGTGAGTGAGATTGATGGCTTCACGTAGTTTTTCTGCACCTTTACCTTCAGCATTCACAGGAGAAAATTATAACTTCTGGTCTGCAAAAATGAAGGCATATTTGAAAGCATATGACTTGTAGAAAATCACAAAAAATGGAGTAGAACCGCCACCCTTGAGAGCTAATCCCACCATAGCTCAATTGAAGCCGCATAGTGAGGAGATAGCTAAGAAGTTTAAGGCCCTTTCTTGCATACAATCATCTATCCGAGATGCTATATTCACATGGATAACCACCTGTGAAATTGTAAAAGAAGTATGTGATAGATTGAAGGAGGTTCAGAGGCAATGAAAGGCCTAGAAAAATATAGGTTCTAAACTTCACAAGGGAGTTTGAAACATTGAAGATGAAGGATTCAGAGACGGTTAAGGAGTTTGCTTACATGTTAATGAAAGTGGTAAACCAGATAAGATTGCTTGGAGATGATTTGCGAGACAAAAGAGTAGTGAAGAAGGTGCTAATTAGTTTGCCAGAGAAGTTTGAATCCAAGATTTCTTCACTTGACGATTTAAGAGACTTGGCTAGCATATCTCTGGCTGAATTAGTAAATGCCCTTCAGGCCACTGAACAAAAGAAATTGTTCAGACAAGAAGAGCAGACTAAGGGTACTTTGTTTGATAAAGAGAAGTAGATAACTCAAATAAGTTTTGGTGGAAAGAAGCCAAAAAACAAGAAGAAGAAAGCTAAGGTTAAAACTTCAGGAAATGATGCTACGTATCACCCATGTTCACATTGCAAAGAAAAGGCCATTCACCAAAGTGGTGTTGGTTCAAGGCTGGAGTCCAGTGTAGGTTTTGCAAGCAGTATGGACATGTGGAGAAGGTGTGCAAAAATCAAAATGAGAAGAAGGAACTCCGGCAGGCAAAAGTAGCAGAAGATCAGTGAGCCTTAAATTATACAACCTGCAGTAGGGCTCAGACTTGACTACTTGATAGTGGTTGCACCCACCATATGACTTCAAATTCATATATTTTTGTGGAGATGAATGATGGCTACAGATCAAAAGTCAAAGTATGAAATGGGGAGTATGTAGAGGTGAAAGGCATTGCCAATGTTTCAGTTCAGACACCAACAGGTACTAAGCTCATTTATGATGTTTTGTATGTCCCAAGTATTGACCAAAATTTGATAAGTGTTGGCCAATTAATTGAGAAGAACTACTCCTTAATATTTAAGGATAGTAGTTGTACAATTTTAAATCAAAATAACCTGAGCTAATGACAGTAGAGATGAGGCATAGGAGTTTTTCTCTACAATGGAAGAATGTTGACTCACATGCCTTTGCTAGTACTGTGGTTGAGTCTGTATTGTGGCATAAACGTTTTGGGTATGCTAATTATACCTCACTCAAAAATCTGAATGACAAGAGTTAGTTGAAAATATGCCAAAAGTGATTGATGTTGCTTGTGTTCGTGATATTTGTCAACCGGGAAAACAAACTAGGCTAAGAAGTTCCTAAAAACCAGTCTAAAGAGCTCAAAACAAGCTGCAGTTAGTCCATTCTGATGTTTGTGGCCCTATGAGAACTTCAACATTAAATGGCAGCAGATACTTTGTTCTTTTTATTCATTATTTAACAAGAATATGCTGGGTATATTTTCTGAGACAGAAGTATGAAGTTGTTGGTGTATTTCAAAGGTTTAAGAACTTAGTTTAAAATGAGAGCAACTGCATAATAAAAGCTATAAGATCAAACAATAGAACAGAATATTGTTGCAACCAATTTGATAAATTCTGTGAAGATATGGGGATACAACATCAGCTAACTATTCCATATTCTCCCTAGCAGAATTATGTTTGTGAACGGAGAATAGAATGGTTATGGAGTGATAATTGGTCACTACAGTAATGTCAAAGGCTATAAGGTATTCAATCCTCATAGCATGAAGATAATATCCAGCAGACATATCAATGTTAATGAAAATTCTTCATGGGATTGGGAGTCAAGTTTTATGAACAAAATTGAGGTTCCAAGAATGAATCCACAGGATGAAGAAGCTTATGTTAATGAAGGAGAAGCTGAAGTTGAGGCTGAACCTAATGATGGATCAGATTCAGAAAATGAGGTGATCAGAACTAGATTACTTGAAGATATACATGCAATACAGTAGTTCTGGAACCTTCAACTTACACTAAAGTAGCTGATTCCCAAGCTTGGTTAGATGCAATGAAGGAGGAGATTATGGTAATTGAAAAGAATGAAACTTGGATGTTGGTTGATAGACCAAAAAACAAGAATGTCGTTGGAGTAAAATGGGTGTTTAGGACCAAACTGAATGTTGATGGTTCAATTAACAAGTTCAAGGCTAGGCTAGTTGTAAAAGACTATGCTCAGTAATATGGATTTGATTTTACTGATATCTTTGCTCCAGTGGCCAAATTTGAAAAAATAAGATTGATGTTTGCAATTGTTGCTAGTCAGAATGGAGAATATACGCTTGATGTAAACTCTGTCTTCTTAAATAGGCACTTGAATGAAGAAGTTTTTATTGAACAACTGGAAGGGTTCATCATAAAGGGAAATGAGGATAAGGTGTACCTATTGAGGAAAGCCTTATATGGTTTAAAGCAGGCACCAAGACGTTGGTACAGCAGGATTGACAAGCACCGGAGGAGTCTTGGTTTCATTAAAAGCATCAATGAACAAACACTTTACAGCAAACAAGTGGAGGAGGATTTGATCATTATTTCTCTGTATGTTGATGATCTCTTAATTAGAGGGAGCAATGCATCCTTAATTGAAGCGGTGAAGAATGAAATGAAGAAAGTATTAGAGATGACAGATTTGGGTGAAATGAAGTATTTTCTTGGAATGGAGATTGTAACACCCCGAAATTTTAGAATAAAATTTATTTGTTCCATATATGATTTTGAAAGTTAAGGAACTAAAATGAAATATATTTTAAATGGGTTAAATTTTTATTTTTGATAGAGTGACGAAAACTATATCAATATTGGACTCATTTTGTAGCTTGAATTAAATAACATAGATTGGGCTCGAGAAAATATAAGTTCACATGAGTTAAGCCCCAGTTATTTCAATTCAGAGAAATGTAGTTAATATGTATTTTTTGATTTAGTAATAATATGCTTTCAAGGTAATTAGCAAGAAAAATATAATATTTTATTTGATAATCATGTTTATCATTAATTTGAAAAGGTTAAATCATATCCAAAATTTCCTTTTCCAAGAAGTTAGATAAACATGATTTTTATCACAGTTATATTATGATTCAACTATTATACTTTTCCCTATAAATAGTGTGTACATGTCTTACAATTCACCACACAAAATTTTGCACAGTAGTTTTCATATAGAAAGCAGCTCAAAATTCTAAGTATATTTTTATATCAAAAAGCTCGTTCTTCAATCAAGGTAATATACTTCTGTGCAAGTGATTTTCGTTTCCGTATGCTTTTATGTTTATTAATTTATGCATGAATTGTCTGTGGACCTTCGGGTTCTTTAGAAAGAGATAAGAGATTCTTCGGGATTTAAGATGACCTAGATGAGTGTTTCGCTTGGTCATCGAGATATTCCATAAGAGAATGGTGATATGAAGTGTTTATTTTATTGCATATAATTATGTACGAGAACTGCAAGTATCTTACTGGGTATTTTCAAAATACTCACTCTTACAAATTTTACAGGCTAGTTCGGGTCGATTGGATCTATGGCGGGATGGTGTAGTGGAGTGCCAACGGATTTCAACCTATGAGAATAATACTAAGTTTTACTGTACTTATTTAAATTTATTAGTTCGTTTTGTCCAATAACATTATTAGAACATTTATTAGTTGGAGAATGTTTAAATTGTTTTTCAAAAACGAAATTTTATGATCATGATTTAAATTTGTGATGTTTTGTTATTTAGATAAATAAAATTTTATTTCCGCATTTTAAGTACATGAAAATTATTGTTGGTAACACCTCAAGATGTTAGAAATTTTGGGGCGTTACAGAGATTGATCAATCGAAGGATGAAATATTTGTTTACCAAAAGAAATATGCTTAAGAGGTGTTAAGGAAGTTGAACATGGAGAATAGCAAATCAGTTAACACTCATTTAGTTCAAAACATGAAACTGATGAAAGAAGATGGTGCAAAAAACATCGATGAGAAGGTTTATAGAAGCTTAGTTGGCTGTTTACTATACCTAACTGCCACTAGACCCGACTTGATGTTTGCTATGAATATGTTGTCAAGATTTAGGCAAAAAACTAGTGAAATTCACTTTCAAGCCGCCAAAAGGGTGTTGAGATATATAGGAGTTTGGAATTAGTTTTGAGAAATAAAAAACTCTATGATAGTGATTGGGTTGGATCTGTTGATGACATGAATAGCACTTTAGGCTATGCTTTCTATGCTGTTTCAAGCCTTGTTTGTTGGAATTTGGTTAAGCAAAAAACGGTTGCACAATCAACTGTGAAGCAAAATATATAGCAGCATCTGAGGCAACAAATCAAGCCATCTCGTTGAGGAAAATGACGAAGGACTTGAGGTATCCACAACCTAATGCAATAATCATCATTTGTGACAATCAATCTACTATGGTGAAGAATCCAATGTTCTATGGGAAGACAAAGCACATAAAGATCAAGTACCACTTCTTTAGAGAAGCTCAAGAAAGGAATTAGATAGCATTGAAGCACTATAGTTGTTAGGAACAAGTTACTGATATTTTCACCAAAGCCTTACCTAACGAAAGATTTGAAAGATTAAGAGAATGTCTTTGTGTTTCCAACAAAAGTGTCAAGGAGGAGTGATGAACCGTGTGACACTTTTGTTGTCACCTTAGTAATGTTTTTGTTTAACTTATCCTATGTATTTTTTTACTCAAGTGTAGTCTATGACATGAATTGTAACTTAAACAAGTTGGTCTTGTATCTCTCCAGTTTGCAAACAAGTATGGTAGAAGTGGAAGTTGGTAGAATAGTTGATAGAAAATGTTTTTGAAATGTACTTGAGATTAGTATATATGTTGTTGTCATGTATCTCCATTTCAGAGTGAATGTTTTTTTAACACTTTCCCTCCTCTTTGTCTTGTATATTACATCACCTTTGCCAGAAATGTAAAATCATAAATGAAATGTTATGACTTCCACTTTCCGAATCTTTTGATTCCGAATGCATTAAAAATCATCGTATTCTTCAACTTGAAGGCAGGGTCACGCATGCCATTCTCTAAATTAGGGTTTTTTACCGCCAAAACATAAGACAAGGAGAACCATTACAATTATAAGTCCTGCAATGAGTGAAACACCAATAGAAGAGTATAACAAATAATGTACCTGAATAATAAGTTCCTCCACATAATATTTTTATGGAAGGCTCCCAGAAATAACAGCAAAATCTTAATGAACAAGGATTAATATGTAATTCGCATCCCAGAAAAATGCACACTTCATGAGGAAATCAATAGAAGTGGAGATTCAATCCCCATCCAGGTATCCAAGCAAGCTTGCAGAACTTCTCAATAATAGCAATGATTGATCTTTGGCATATTATTAAGGTTATATGTTTGTTAATATGATTGAACAAGGAGTCATTGCTGTTACACAAATATATCACTTATTTCTAGTTTCATTCTCTATCTCGTCTTTTTAAAGGAAATAAAAATAATCTATTTCATTCCTCTCTCGTGATTACAAGGTGGCTTAGGTTTCTCCATTATCAATCATTCTACTCTAATTTCCTTTTTTGCTATGAATTTTATTGAAATAGTTTTTGAGAATTCAAAATTCTCCGTGGCTATGTAGTTCTTTATGTGTTAGTATATAGTTTTTTTGACTTAAGATTTAATAAGTTATATTGTATTCAAAAGTTGTAATGTACAATTCCTTCTAACCAGAATAGTGTTTGAAACTCTCCTCTTATGGAATTGAATAAATTTAAAACATTACGATCTAATTATTAACTTTGTTTCATTTGGTTGTCTAAATTAATTCTTTAGTTTGTTGTTATTTGTTATTGTTGGGCTCTGATGCCAACTAGTCTCGTGGGCTATGATGATAATGGGTTGTTTGGTCCAACAGTCAACTTAAAAAATCACCCAATAACTTGGCTGACCTAGAACCCAAATCTATAACTTAAAAACGTGTCTTGAGAAATTCACCTTTAGAGCAACTCAACATTTTAGATCATGGTCTAGATCGATTGCTGGATGTAAGGGTACAAATAGTACCCTAGGTTGCCCCATTAGGTCACAATCTGATTGCTGCCTTTCGGTGTTTTCTTCCAGAATTTTCTTTGTTCTCTCTTCATGTTCTATTTCCAAACATGTAGTAGGAAGTTATTCTTCTAATTTTATTTTTGAAATTTAAACACTGTATTGTGTTGTACTTGAGAGAGATGATGCAATTCCTTGTGGTGTTCTTTAATCAATAGAGGTTTGCTTTAGGATTCAGGTTAGGGTTTTAATAGCCAAACAGAAGGGTACAATTTTGAGTCTAAGCCCTTTTATCTCTATTTCCTTGGTGCTTTTAGAGTTGTATCACTGATCAAAGTGTTGTAAACTTCTTTGGTTGAAAGTTTAGGTAATATTTGTTGAGAAACTAGTGTTATTGGTTTGAAGAATTGTGTAATATTTACATAAATTCTGTTTTTCTGCCAGTAGATTTGGCCCATTTCGGGTCTTTAATTGAAAACATTACGCTCATCTTTTATTATTTTTTATTATTTTTTGTTTTTTTTAGGTTTAGGGGATTTTGAAGATTTTTAATATTGGGTTATTGGAGAAAGATTATGCTGTTGAATTTTCATTTTATTTTATTCTATTTTTTTGTACTGGCTGACCAAGGACATAGCACTAGGTTTATAGCTTTTTGCATCATACTCCAGAGAAAATGGAACCCAACTTAAATAATCAGTTATGGTACAATTCAGTTCCAGATTTACCCGTGGAAAATGATTTCGTGGGTAAAATTCATAATTGAAACAAATTGGGCATGGAGCTAGACTGTTTTTTATCCAACGATACCAAATAAACCGTCTTTTGCTTATGCGAATTATTGATAGTGCACTTTAAGGTTCATGTTTTATTCTTAGCCATACGAATATATTTTCACATTCCTTATTTGTTCAATGGACAAGCACGTGGCTTCAACATTCCAGAAAGAATACAACGCGAAGAACAAAGTTCATATTTTTACTACTACTAAAAGAGAAATCCAATTTTGATGTAGTTTTTCCGTGAAAGGTTATTTTTAAAATCTTACTTTAGTTGAAATAAAGAAAGAAAGGATTTTGGTGAAATTGATACATGGACACGTGGTTTACATTTTGATAGACTTCTTGCAATATAGGGACAGTGATAAATGAATGGGTGAAAAGAATAATTAGCTTTTATAATGTCCAAGTGAAGACAATTTTTGAACTTGTGAACTGGAGTTTGTATATAAGTGATATCTTGTAAAAAAATAAGGGTAATAAGCACAAAATGTCCTCATCGTCTACAAACATTGTCCATATCATTTCAACATTTTCTTATGGAGTTGGTCCTTTTTATCTTGTTCCATCAAAATCCTTCCATCAAATATGGGTACTTGAAGCAAAACATGTTATCATTTGCTTTCATTGAGCAAAATGTGCCTATTGTAAGAACATTCTTGTTTCAAACATGGACTAAGCTCAAAAAAGCATTTCTATATAAACCCATTCAAGAAAATTGATTTTTTAGTAAAAGAAATGTAATTGAAAACAAATGTAATAGAAAAGTACACTCCAACAAGAGCTAATTCTCACACTTGAACTTCGCTCTCTTACAAAAGATTGTGGTCTAGCCTACTCATACATGCATTTTCTCTCTGCTCCATTTCTTTCCTCTCTCGTGATTACAAGGTAGCTTAGGTTTCTCCACTATCATTCATTCTACTCTAATTTCCTTTTTCTGCTATGAATTTTATTGAAATAGATTTTGAGAATTCAAAATTCACCATTGCTAAGCAGTTCTTTATGTGTTAGTTTTTAGTTTTTTGACTTAAGGTTTAATCAGTTATAATGTATTCAAAAGTTCTAATGTACAATTCATTCTAACAAGGATAGTGTTTGAAACTCTCCAACTTGTGGAATTGAATAAATTAAAAACATTACGATCTAATTATTAACTTTGTTCGATTTGGTTGTCTAAATGATCCTTCAGTTTGTTCATATTTGTTATTGTTGGGCTCTGATGTCAACTGGTCTCGTAGACTATGATGATAATGTGTTGTTTGGCCCAACAGTCAACTTAAAAAATCACCCAATAACTTGGCTGACCTAGAACCTAAATCCATAACTTAAAAAACATGTCTTGAGAAATGCACATTTAGAGAAACTCAACATTTTTGCCTTACAGTCTTCTAAGAAGCCCTGGATTGTTAGATCATGGTCTAGATCAATGGTTGGATGTAAGGGTACAAATAGTACCCTAGGTCGCCTCATTAGGTCACAATCTGATTGCTAGAATTTTCTTTGTTCTCTCTTCATGTTCTTTTTCCAAACCTGTGGATGGAAGTTGATTCTTCTAATTTTCTTTTTGAAATTTAAACACTGTATTGTGTGGTACTTGAGAGAGATGATGCAATTCCTTGTGGCGTTCTTTAATCAAAACTGGGTCCCGTAGTGTTATCATCTGGTTGTGGAGCCAGTCGTGCAAGAAGCTGCCTCATCATCCCTGCCTACTCCTGAAGTAAAACGGTCTATCCCCTAAGCAACTCCAAATTCTCCTAAAGGAACTCTGAATTCCTTCTCACCTCAGTCTCGAGGCTGTCCAGTCGATCCCATGTCTCATCCACTCGGAGCTGTAGACCATCCACCCGGCCTGCATAAAAGCTCAACCACCCATTCATCGTCTTGAATGCTTGCCTGGAGGCTACAGACTCTTTATTGGTCTCAAACGTGAAAGTACGGGTGGTTTGCATGTCGGATCATACCTGCTGTATATTCGTGTGCATGGCCCCAATGCCTGCTGTAAGCTGTGAATGTCTCTGCTGCAGCCTGTCATGGTGGCAAACACATGCCGCAGCATCTGTATGTCGGTTCCAACAGGTGGAAGTGGTGGGGGTGCTACCTAAGATCCATCTATGTATATAGCACCATTGCCCTGATTAGTTAGTTGTTGTCCCTGATTAGCCCTTTCTATGGCTTCCCGATGCTTTACCATTGCTCTATACTGGGCCTCTAAAGTGCTACATTTGATGAACGGGCTCGATTTGACTAGAAATTCCCCTGCATGGATGGTAATGCCGAAGCGATTGCAGATGCAACTAATAAGGCTAGGGAATATCAATTGATTCCGGCAATCATCCTAGACTCCCAATGTATGGATTTGTTCATAAATTAAAGATGTGAGGTCGATCTTTTGGCCCCAAGCTAAGTGATAAAGGAGACCGTTTCTCGGATTTGGGAACATGGTGCGGTGTGAGGTTGGCTCAATGTTATGGCAAATGAAAAGCCATAGGATGGCTATGGATGATGTGAGTTCAATCTAAAACCATTCCTCTATCTGTAGGGGCCAAGCATTTTCATGCTCCAGCAAAATCTCCGTGACCTCAAGCCATGGAAAATCAACAAGAATTAAGGTTATATTATCCCAAGTAAGCTGATAAAATTTGTAAATGATTTCTGGTGTAAACAGTAACCACTTGCCTCGTACCCATGTCTGATTCTGGTGTTCTGACCCCAACGTGTCTATTTCACTATTGAAATTTGCATAGAATTCTCGGACTAGGCTGTCATAGACCAGGTGTGGTCGTTCCACCACTTTTTCCCAACCACAATTGTGTATCAAGGTGATCAATTTATACCCTGGGAAATCCTCAAGCTTAACCGGTCGCTCTTGAAGTTGCTTCCATTGAAAGACAACCTCGGCATATTTGAGTCTAGTTCCGGGTCATAGAAAATGTTGCATACTCTCTTCAGGTGTTTGGGTGCAGTTGTTCCGAAAGTGGATCCAATCTTTTCTTTGCCGTTCGACGTGCATTTTGGTGGCATCCTGCAAGAGGGAAGAATGAAACATAAGAACTATAGGAGGTAAATTAAAATCCCCCAAACTTGCTTCAATATTAATTTGTATGAAGAGATATAGTATGCAAACATGTGCTTTACCAACCTTAAATGAATTCATTTTTTGCAAGTGGTTAAGGAATGCCATGATCGACTAGAGATATTCACCCACAGACACCGTTGAGAAAAAAATGATATTTTCCCGGACGTCATTTGGACAGGGAAATCAATGAGCAAAGTAGGTGCCATGAGGTGACACGTCCTAGCCATGTGTCTCATATGGTGACATGGACGGAATCAATTGCAATGGGGAATTCATAGGAACATGAAATGCATGGTAGAGGACATGGAAAACAAGTGGAGAGGCTAAAGGAACCATTAAAAGATGAAAGTGTGAAGTTAGACATTTCATCGAACACTTGGAATACATCATGTTATTTCAAAGATGTCTTCAACACATGGTTTCAATCCAAGCTAAAGTGTAGTCAACTCCCCACAATCCAACATCCCACAAAGCCTCATCCCCGTAACTCATCAAATCAGACACAAATTAAAAGAAATGAAAGATAAAAATAGAGTACAAAAGGTGCATACCTTGAAATTCTTTAATATAAAGTGAGTGATTTGCTTGGGAAATTAGAGCATTGGTGAGATGAAGGTGCAGTCGTGTATGGGTGTTGGTGTGGTGAGGTGCTTGTGGTGTAGTGATTGCGTGCGTGAGTAGTGACTGTGTGCGTGTGTTGTGAGTCGTGTGTGGTGTGTTGTGTGTGTGTAACGAAAAGGGAAAAAAAGAAAAAGAAAAAAGGTATGGGGGTTTCACTAGTACCATGCGACCGCATGGTACAAGTCCACGCAGTCGCATGGAAGAGGAAGTCAGGGCCAATTTTGGCCCTCACCCTACATGGGCGACCACATGGCTCGTATAGCAGATTATTTTTTTGTGTGTCCAATGATGCCCTATCAGCATGTAATGAAAGTAGTGATATGGAAAAGTTTGCAAAACATGCCGAGGTCGACTAAACCCACTAAAAGGAAATGTTATTCAAAGACTCGATTTTCGACACCACGTTCCAACGATCCCCTAACGTATCAAACTTCGTGGAAACATCGATTAGGGTAAAGAAGCAAGATTTAGGCGTGAAAAGTAGTTTGTAGCCCCAAAAACACATATTAGTACCAAAAACCCCCATTTTGTTCAATGATTCCACTTCGGTGTCTAACACCCCCAAACATTATCCCACCACATTATAAATTACATGAGATGCTTAAGATACGAACAACACATATAAAAGCATTGTCAATTATAAAAGCAAGTGTTGATCCTATAGAACCTAGAAAAGTTGTATGTTCGTGCCTCGACATGCGTGACTGTTCTTTTAAAGTACCCAAAGAAGATGTATACAGCACATGAGACATATATACTGCAATCAAAACTAGTATAGATCATGCATGGGTGTTTTGTGAACCAAATAGGTGAACGATGACCTAAAACTACCAAAAATGCATAAAAACTAAAAGCATATAAATAAAAGAATGAATAAATAAAAGGGTAGAAATGATGGGTTGTCTCCTGTCCAATAGCTCGACTGTACCGTATGGAAATCACTCTGGTAGCTTAAGATGAACGGTGGATTTGTCCTTTGAGAAGTCCCTACTCTAATAGTGCTTTAAGCGTTGTCCATTAACCTTGAATGTCCATTTGCTCTCATGGGCGATTTCCACAGCTCCATGTGGGAATACCCGTGTAATGGTATATGGACTAGACTACTTTGACCTCAGTTTTCCCGAAATTAGGCAAGAATTGAACAACAGCACTTGCTGCCCTACAAGAAACTCTCTTCTCTGAATATGCATGTCATGAAACTTATTGGTTCACTCCTTGTAGATTTTTGCATTCTCATAAGCTTTCTAATGAAACTCATCCATCTCATTCAACTGAAGCAACCATTGGTCACCCGCTGCTTGCAAATCCAGGTTCAACTTTCGAAGTGCCCAATATGCTCGATGCTCCAACTCAACTAGCAAGTGACATGCCTATCGGAGTCTTGAATGCTGTTCGGTAAGCCCACAAAGCATCGTCTAACTTCCTGGACCAGTCTTTGCTCAAAGAATTTACCATGAACTCAAGTATTCTCTTCAATTCTCTGTTAGAAACTTCAACTTGTCCGTTGGCCTGAGGATGATATGGGAATGCTACTCGATGTTTGACTCCATACTTGCTCAACAACTGTTCAAATTGGTTGGTGATTACAGAAATGTTTGCCCTTGTTACTGATGATAGCCCTAGGTGTGCCATAATGAGTGAAAATCATTTTATGGAATGCAATCACACTTTTGCATCATTAATGGGCAGTGCCACTGCTTCTACCCATTTAAAGACATAGTCAACCGCCACAAGTATATATTGATTGGAGAATGGCAATGGGAATGGTCCCATGAAGTCAATCCCCTAGACATCAAACAACTCCACTTCTAAAATATTTGTCAAGGGCATTTCATTCTTTATCGAGTTATTTCCCGTGCATTGACATCGATCACATCTCTTCACGAACTCAAAGGCGTCTATGAACAATGTAGGCCAATAAAACCCCGATTGTAAGACCTTTGCTCCTGTCTTGGAAGCCCCAAAATGTCCCATATATGCTGACGAATGAAAATACTCCAAAATCTGATGCACTTCTTCAGGCACGTAACACCGGATGATTTGATCTTCTCCGTGCCTATAGAGAATTGGATCTTCCCAAAAATAATATTTTAACTCCGCAAAGAACTTCTTTCTCTGGTGACTTGAATAATTCGGTGGGGGAATGAATTTTGTCAAGTAGTTTACAATATCAGTGTACCAAGGTGCCATCTCTGTGCTGAGGAGCTGGTTATCTGGAAAAATCTCATATATCTCCACTACTTTATCTGGTTGACCGAGCTCCAACCGGGATAAGTGGTCGGCTACCACATTCTCACTGCTTTTCTGATCTCTGATTTCTATGTCAAACTCTTGCAATAGTAATACCCAGTGAATCAATCTCGGCTTGGCGTCCTTCTTCATCATCAAATACTTCAATACCGTATAATCTGTGTAAACAACGACTTTTGACCTGACCAAGTAAGGATGAAATTTATCAAATGCATACACGAACGCCAACAACTCCTTCTCTGTGGTTGCATAGTTCAGATGTGCATCATTTAAAGTTTTGCTGCGCGTGGTAAATCACATGGAAAACTTTATTTCTTCGTTGTCCCAACACCACTCCCACTGCGTAATCACTGGAATCACACATCAATTCAAATGGTAATTCCGAATCCGGTTCAACTACTACTGAAGCTGAAATGAGTCTCTCCTTCAAGGTGTGAAAAGCAATCAAGCATTCTTCATTGAAGTCGAATGAACTCTCTTTCATCAACAAAATGCATAATGGTTTAGTGATCTTTGAAAAGTCCTTGAAGAACCGTTTGTAGAACCCGGCGTGACCCAAGAAACTGCGAACATCCTTTACAGAAGTTGGTGGCGGTAAATTCTCAATGACTTGTATTTTTGCCCTATCTACTTCAATTCTTTTTGCTGATATCCGATGTCCTAGTACGATGCCTTCTTGTACCATGAAGTGACATTTTTTCCAATTTAGTACCAGATTTGTTTCCCTACATCTCTGCAAAACCAAGTTCAAGTGTTTCAAGTAATCATCAAATGAAGACCCAAACACAGAGAAGTCATCCATCATGCATCTCTAAAATGTGGTCGGAGCATTGAATAACCAAAAAGGCATTCAACGGTAAGCAAATGTACCATAGGGGCATGTGAAGGTTGTCTTTTCTTGGTCTTTCGGTGCTACTGGTATCTAATTATAACCTGAATACCCATCAAAAAAACAGTAATGTGAATGGCCGGCCAGCCTCTCCAACATCTGGTCGATGAATGAGAGAGAAAAATGATCTTTCGTTGTAGCTTTATTAAGTTTGCGATAGTCAATGGAAACCCTTCATCTTGTAACTGTTCTGGTAGGAATAAGCTCATTCTTGTCATTCGGTACAATTGTGATTCTCCCTTTCTTCGGTACAACTTGAACTGGGCTGATCCATGCACTATCCGGTATAGGATAGATAATGTATGCATCTAAGAGCTTCAATACCTCATTCCGAACCATTTCATTCATATTTGGATTTATCTTGTAATGTATGAGAATCTTATGCATGCACAACGAAAGGCTGATCCCTTTAATATCTGCTATGGTCCATCCTATTGCTGTTTTATTTTCCTTGAGTACCCGAAGTAATTTTTATTCATCCACCTCGCTGATCGTGTTTGAGATAATCACTGGGAGAGTGCATGATTCCCTCTAATAAGCATATATGAGATGTGGTGGTAATTGCTTGAGCTCCAGTTTAGGTGGTTGCTGGATGGATGATACAAACTTTTTTGTTCTTGTTCCAAGTTCTTCAAATTACTGTCTTCGAAAATATGGTGGGTTGGTTTCCAGAAAGCGTGCACAAGTTTCAATCTCAACTGAATCTGAATTTGTTGATTGAGAATGAGCAATACACGCCTTATATGGATCTGTATGATGTTGAAGTATAAATGTATCATGCACCACCTTGTCAATGACATCAATTTGTTTTTTAGGTTTAGGGGATTTTGAAGATTTTTAATATTAGGTGATTGGAGAAAGATAATGCTGTTGAATTTTCATTTTATTTTATTCCATTTTTTTGTACTGGACGACCAAGGACATTGCACTAGGTTTATAGTTTTTTGCATCATACTCGAGAGAAAATGGAACCCAACTTAGCTAATCGGTTATGGTACAATTCAGTTCCAGATTTAACCGTGGAAAATGATTTCACTGGTAAAATTCATAACTGAAACAAATTGGGCATGGAGCCATACTGTTTTTTATCCAACAACACTAAATAAACTGTCTTTTGCTTATGTTAATTATTGATAGTGTACTTTAAGGTTCATGTTTTATTCTTAACCATATGAATATATTTTTAAGATCCTTATTTGTTCGTTGGACAGGGTACATATCCAAAGAAGTAAACACATGGCTTCAACGTTCCCAAAACAATACAACTAGAAGAACAAAGTTCATATTTTTTCTACTACTAAAAGAGAAATCCATTTTTGATGTAGTTTTACTCCATTTTTCAATTTTATGAAAGAAAATGACCCAAAAATTCTTCATTCTCAAGAGGCTAGGTAATTTACTAATTGCACATGGGAATTTTTGTTTTGATACAAATGATAAGGTGTCCCATATTTAAATTTTAACAAAAAATGGAACTACAAGCGTTGGCATAGAAGGTATAGGAAATAAGGTACGCCTATATGTTAACTTCATTTTCTGGATGCCCTTTTCCATACACCATTATGCCCTTCATTATAGAAAAGTATTCTTGTAATGATTAATTTTTTCCCATTGAAGGAATAACCGTTATGGTTCATTAAATACCATGACGGTTAAGAAAAATATCCTTAAAATCCATTTCCGCTTCTACATCGAAAGACAATAACAGAAAAGTAGATTCATTCTTTACCATTTTTATGCTGAATGAGAAAAAAAAAAAAAGTAAAAGTATATGTCCTTTAAACTTTTCCATGATTGTTTATGAATATTGCTTTCATTCATCCAACATGGTCAAGAAAACATTCATCCTTTTATTGAGATATTTTGCAAATGAAGTTAAATATAGTACGTGATATGCTATTTTGTAAAGCAGGAGTCAGATCCCACATCCAGATGTTCAAAGGCCGTAGTGATGCTATCCTCTGTGTCCAGGTGCCAGACAATGTACACACGAGTGTTTAAACGATGAGTGGTGTTAATATGTGTTAACTATCCATTTAACAGCGTTATATTTTTGTTTCAGCGGTGTCCAGACACTCGTCTGTCTTTGGCATTGGTGCAGAGGATGGTATCTTAAACATCTGGGATTATGAAAAGGTGAGGTGTCGCGGGCAATTCCAGATAGAACAAACATTATATTATGGTTGAACAAATTTATGATAAAACACACAGTGAAATAATGACCATGGAGCGTTGCATAGGCAATCTCAAGAACCTTAATTTGGTCCACCGATCTTGTTCTGTAGGATCAATCAATATCATAAATGGAGCCCAGATTTAATTTCCCTGCAGATGACATGGCCTTAACCAAGAAGTCCACCAACATCATCTCCCCAAGACTGGCCTTCCTATCAAGACTACTCTACCAAAGAACAATCAGCCCGAATTTGGGCACCACCAAAAGGCCCGAAACAATGGCTGTCAACCCCCTTAGTATAATATCAATCACACACCCATAAATATTGCGGAACACATTATTATTTTTTCTTAGTCTATTATTTATAAATCTTAAAAATTTGCCAAATGGGGGCTAATTTTTAACACATTCATTTTCTAGTGAAAGTCTTTCTTGCTGCACTTTTATCAGAAATTTTGCCATATTTTTCTAGTGATATCGTTTTCTAGTATATTTCATTAATTTTTCTTTTAGGATATGCTCATGGGACTGAACAAGTACGGGAAAGGAGACTGGAGGAGCATCTCAAGGCATTATGTTCCCCAACTCAAGTTGCTAGCCATGCACAGAAGTACTTTCGACGACCAAACAATTTGACTCCAATGGATAAACGTCGATCCAGCATCCATGATATTCAGTGTGTGAATTCGACCACCTTTGATTCCATGCCTCCAATCAATACCGTCTACATTAATAATATCCCACACATGGAAGATGGAAAACATTTCCCCTGTGACAAACATTCTTCCCATTTCTTGTAACAAATTTGAACCCAATTTCAACGGGGAGTTTGATGATTTTAGAAATGTTCGTAACCCTATGTGTCCCCCAAATGACCCAAACGAGTCCTCATCACTTATAGTTTTGATACAGAAGTTGTTATTTCTCTAATTAAACTCAAAACACAAATAGTGTCCCTTTTATAGTATGATAATTATTAAATGATTCCATGTTCTTCTCGCTGTGATCGTTTATACATTGTTATTGCTTTTTTTGCTATATTTGTTGTATGATATCAAATTTTTCTTATTTAGATATAATTACATAACAGATCATTGATTCTTACAACAATTACACTAAATTATAACTGCATAAATTGATTTTTCAGAGAAACACTATAAATTGATTTCTCAATGCCTCATAACCAAGTGGCAGAATATTAAAAATAACAAGACAAAATAAATTGCATCGAATTCAATGAGGTAAGATGCTTACTCCCAAGGGACATCCCCAACAAGCATCATGTCCCCTTCATTATCTTCATAAATAGGGGTATATTCCCCACTTTCATCAAGGCAAGATTACGAGCACGATCTGGAGAATTCAAAATCTCATTGTAAAAGACTGAGAAATTGAGTGCTAGCCCAAGCCAGATTGGATGTGTTGGGGCAAGATCAGCACTTGCAATGTCTTGCAAACACCAGAAACGCCCTGCAAATAAATTCGCAATTTCATCGTATGGAATTATTAATTTGTATCCACAGACTTCAAATTGCTAAACTACATTTACCAGATAAAAAGAAATAATAGAGTCCAAAGTTTTCATCATAAGAGTAAAGTAATTCAAAGCAAACTTTATTAATATAAGGTTCACCACATAATATCTTACTACAATGAAACTTCACAGCTGCATTTTCACAAAATTGGTAATCATTGAGAAGAAAGTATATCCAGGATTCAAAAGCAAAAATTCAATGCTTACAACATATTTCCCATAATATCGTATGCATTCAGTTTCAAATAAAACCAACCAAATCGGGCAAATTTCACTTCATCTACAAATGCCACCAACAATTTTCCATAAATTTAACAAAAATGATAAATAAATTAAGGATTGCTACTTAAATTCGTTAATCACAGGAAGAATTTCAAAATTACGAGCCAGTTGATAATCTTAAATGTAATCTAAATAGATCTCATCAAGTAAATTATATAGTAAATCCTAAATTCTAAAAGCTCAATCTAAGGACTTCTGCCAATATTGTTAGGTAGATCACAAACAAATAAATATAGCATATAATATAACTACTGGAAAAAATAAAAATAATAAAGAAAAAGCGAAAAAACCTAACCTGAGCCGACTTGTAAGCTGAGAGAGTATTTTAGACGGCTTCTTTCCGCTCGGCTCCAGTCTTAAACTCCACCAAGTAGGGGTGATAATCACCCTTCATCTTAGAAGACATTTGAATCACCACTAGAGGCGGATCCGATGAGTTTTGAGTCGAGAAGTTTCAAAATCCCATCGCAGATGTTAGAGAGCTCTGATTCAATCTTAGATCTGTAACCTTTGATGGCTAAAACATGTCTTTCGTTGCCTCGGCTCTCCACCTTCTGTTCAATCGACGATATGGTCCTCCAGGAGGCTCGCCGCATTGTTTTTGAGTAGATTTGTTTCACCGCCGAGGAATGATTTGGGAATTTGGCGCGGGTTGGAGGAAGAGAGACGGACGAAGAGGGAGAGGGAGACGGGAAGAAAAAGAGACTCTTTTAATATTGTTAGGAAAAAAAAGGTTATTGAAACTTTTATCAACGTTTACCAAACGTTGCAAAAAGTCTCACTTTTCGCAACGTTTGCCAAACGTTACGAAAAGTGCCAAATGTTGCCAAAAATAAAACTCATAGCAACACTCAATAAAGGTTGCAAAAATGGTATATTGCAACATTTTTCTAATAAATGTTACCAAAATTCATTTATATTCATCAATGGCAACATTCACTTACTAAAATGTTGCTAAAAGGGTCTTTTGACAACATTTATCCTCAAATGTTACCTTTTATGTGTTGCGAAAGTTGTAGTGATAAACTAATGATTTTTCAAAACCATAAATTCCTTTATTAACTTTAGTTCCATGTTTAATATGAATCTCTCTTTAAGATGGAAAAGTGTTTAATAGGATGTAACAATGCCTGCTAATGCGAAGGTGGTGAGGTTCATGGATTCAGAAGGTCCCAAATAAAAAAAAATATGATCGACTTCTACATTTGCTCGGATTACTCCAAAGTGATGCCTTTGCTTCAACGTATTTGAACTGATTTTCACCAGTGTAGTAGGGATGAAAATGTGTCCATGAAAGGAAAAACACTTTTTCAGGCTAAAGAGATTTTGTTTCTGCAAATGATCACGTTTCTCTGTACATAGCTATGAAAATTCATTTTGCATATTCTTTTTACTGTAAAGCTGAAACCAAATTGTTAAGTTGCTCCTGGGCTTAGTAAATATATGTTGGTTTGTACTTCCATAGATCATATTTTGGCTTCCTTTTGATGAACCATGTGACACTTTTGTTGCCACCTTAGTAATGTTTTTGTTTAACTTATCCTATGTATTTTTGTAGTCAAGTGTAGTCTATGACATGAAGTGTAACTTAAGCAAGTTGGTCTTGTATATGTCCAGTTTGCAGACAAGTATGGTAGGACGGGAAGTTGGTAGAATAGTTGATAGAAAATGCTTTTGAAATGTACTTAAGATTAGTGTATATATTGCTGTCGTGTATCTCCATTTCAGAGTGAATGTTTTTTAACACTTTCTGTCCTCTTTGTCTTGTATATTCCATCACCTTTGCCACAAATGTAAAAGCATAAATGAAATGTTATGACTTCCGCTTTCTGAATCTCTTGATTTCATAGTGGATATCTACAAAATAATTTGTCTTTCATGGGTTCCGATGCATAGGGTCAGAATCCATGAAAGTTCATACATTTTTCTTAAGTGCATACATTGTTCTAAAAAACCCACCTAGATGGTGAAGTTTGGCCTGGCTGCATAGCTGTGCTTTATACTCTTTAACCTCTAGGCTTAGCTTAGGTCCACTTAGGTTCGTAGTACCTCTTTGCTTGTCATTTCGGAGAAAAAAAAGTATGCTCTTAAGTCAACAAGCAAAGCTAAAACATTAAATTAATTTGAATAAATCGATTATTGGTAATTATGTTAAAACTATAATTTTTTAATTGCACCACATTTTAATTAAAAAGAAGGTCCACACTGTTTTCTCACGTTGAATAATTAGATCTCACTTACTATCTACTTATTTTCTCACTTAAGCACGTCTTTTCTTTAAACAGATTTTTGTGATCGAATGACATAATTGATTTGGCTGCATATATTGATCTGCTCATTTGAGATTTGACCTTCTCTCAAAAGAAAAATATTAAATGAACTCATGTGCCTGCTGACCAGGACGACGTATTCCAAATGCGACCATCTACTTGCTATTTAGATGCGTGTCAGATTCCAACGTTGTGAGTTATTTGACCGTATTAAACTTCCAACGTTCCAAGTCATTTCATATAATTTTGACAAAGGAATGCATCCTTGTGTTCAGATTTTGATTTCCTTAAGCTCTAGGTATAACAGATCTCTAACCTAATTTATTGATTTTAACCATGAACACAAGATCTTATCTATATTGTTAGAGATCTTTGGTATCCGTTAAATTCATCTTAACATGCGTAATCTACTAGAATTTTAAGGTCCACTATGTTTAGTTTGATTATCACATGCCTGTATGATGTAATAATTTTGTTTATCCAACTAGAATTATTCAAAGTTATTCTGAGTAAAGACTGGATGATGTAATAATATTTAGTTGGGATATCCAAAGATAAAGTTAATGAAAGCTCTTGTCACACACACACACACACAAATATATATTCGACCATTAATAGTAAGTGGCTTATCCACATTGGAATTCTTAGTTTTATATTACATGAACATTTTCCTATTTAACAAGTTTGACAAATATAACAAGTTTGACAACCTGCAGTAATATATCAATTATTGTCAAGAATTTTCTGGAGATTTATGATGTAAAACAAACTTACGATAGTGCGAGATTTTACACGATGAAGTATCAAGCAAGAGAATTCTGACTTTAAGAGTCCATAATAGGGTATTCCATACATTCACAATACTTACCAAGCACAATCCAGAGCACTCCAACAACAATTTGATATTCTATGTCTATGAAAATGTTAACCTATGCCAGTCACTTCGGACAAGAAAACCTGTGAAAAAGAAAAATAACTCCATATAAATAAATGAATAATTGCTTCTTCCTGACAGAGTGGATGTTTTCCTAAGAGCCAACAAAAAGACGTATTTACCTCCTTTGTAATGATATTTCCTTGTACTGAAATGCCTATTATGAATGGGAACAGTTTCACACTAATTGAAAGTGGCCAGCTGGTCACAATTTCTTAATAACAATATGCTTAGGTAATGACAAACGAACCTCTCAATACTAAGATATTTACGGAAACTAGCCACAACTTCCAACTGAGCTGAACAATTGAAGTGAACTTCCCAAGAAACATGATTACTATCACTTGCATCAAGAACCCACATTAAAAATAAAAAAAAAAGATGATAAATTAGACCTGGAAAATAATTTTTTTCTCGAAAAGAGAAAGATGTCGGCAAATACCTGGAGCACAAGAATAAGACCAACAATACCCATGAAAAGACAATTTTGGTTCTCCCTTCCACACATTAATCTCATCTGGCTTCCTAGCAATAAATATCTAAATTTATATAAATAAAACGATGTCATTTAAATCACATGTCATAATTGCAATAAATAACCTGGAATTCTTACGAACAAACAGTGTGTAATTTACCATGGCAAAAGAGGAATGCATTAAAAATCATGGTATTTTTCGATTTGAAGGCAGGGTCACCCATGCCATTCTCTAAATTAGGGTTTTTTTACCTCCAAAACTTAGGACGAGGAGAACCATTACAGTTATAAATCCTGCAATGAGTGAAACACCAATAGAAGATTACAGCAAAACCTAAAAGAGCCGTCTGTTTTTCTTTTCCTAGCCTTTAAATTTCAATAGGAGAGTATAACAAATAATGTACCTGAATGATAAGTTCATCCACATAATACTTTTGTGGAAGGCTCCCAGAAATATGTAATTCGCATCCCAGAAAAATGCACACTTCATGAGGAAATCAATTGAAGTGGAGATTCAATCCCCATCCAGGTATCCAAGCAAGCTTGCAGAGTTTCTGGATAATAGCAATGATCGATCTTAGGCATATCATTAAGGTTATATGTCTGTTAATATGATTGAACGAGGAGTCATTGCTATTGCACAAATATATCACTTATTTCTAGTTTCATTCTCTATCTCGTCTTTTTAAAGGAAATAAGAATAATCCATTTCGTTCCTCTCTCGTGATTACAAGGTGGCTTAGGTTTCTCCAGTATCAGTCATTCTACTCTAATTTCATTTTTCTGCTATGAATTTTATTGAAATAGATTTTGAGAATTCAAAATTCACCTTTGCTAAGCAGTTCTTTATGTGTTAGTTTTTAGTTTTTTGACTTAAGGTTTAATCAGTTATATTGTATTCAAAAGTTGTAGTGTACAATTCCTTCTAACCAGAATAGTGTTTGAAACTGTCCATCTCGTGGAATTGAATAAATTAAAAACATTATGATCTAATTATTAGCTTTATTTGATTTGGTTGTCTAAATAATCCTTCAGTTAGTTTGTTCTTATTTGTTATTGTTGGGCTCTAATGCCAACTGCTCTCGTGGGCTATGATGATATTGGGTTGTTTGGTCCAACAGTCAACTTAAAAAATCACCCAATAACTTGGCTGACCTAGAACTCAAATTCATAACTTAAAAACGTGTCTTGAGAAATGCACCTTTAGAGCAACTCAACATTTTTGCCTTAAAAGTCTTCTAAGAAGCCCTGGACTGTTAGATCTTGGTCTAGATCAATGGCTGGATGTAAGGGTACAAATAGTACCCTAGGTCGCCCCATTAGGTCACAATCTGATTGCTGCCTTTCAGTGTTTTCTTCCAGAATTTTTTTTGTTCTCTCTTCATGTTCTTCTTGTAAACCTGTGGAAGGAAGTTGATTCTTCTAATTTTCTTTTTGAAATTTAAACACCGTATTGTGTCGTACTTGAGAGAGATGATGCAATTCCTTGTTGTGTTCTTTAATCAATAGAGGTTTGCTTTGGGATACAGGTTAGGGTTTTGATAGCCAAAAAGAAGTGTACAATTTTGAGTCTAAGCCCTTCGATCTTTATTTCCTTGTTGCTTTTGGAGTTGTATCACTGATCGAGTGTTGTAAACTTCTTTGGTTGAAAGTTTAGGTAATATTTGTTGAGAAACTAGTGTTATTGGTTTGAAGAATTGTGTAATAGCTACATAAATTCAGTTTTTCTGCCCATAGATTTGGCCCATTTCGGGTTTTGAATTGAACTCATCTTTATTTTGTTTTATTTTTTATTTGTTTTTTAGGTTTAGGGGATTTTGAAGATTTTTAATACTGGGTTATTGGAGAAAGATTATGCTGTTGAATTTTCATTTTATTTTATTCTATGTTTTGTACTGGCCAACCAAGGACATAGCACTAGGTTTATAGCTTTTTGCATCATACTCCAGAGAAAACGGAACCCAACTTAAATAATCGGTTATGGTACAATTCAGTTCTAGATTTACTCGTGGAAAATGATTTCACGGGTAAAATTCATAACTGAAACAAATTGGGCATGAAGCCAAACTGTTTTTAATCCAACGACACTAAATAAACTGTCTTTTGCTTATGTTAATTATGATAGTGTACTTTAAGGTTCATTTTTTATTCTTAGCCATACGAATATATTTTCACATTCCTTATTTGTTCATTGCACAGGAAAGCGGCTTCAACGTTCCAGAAAGAATACAACTCGAAGAACAAAGTTCATATTTTTGTTACTACCAAAAGAGAAATCCATTTTTTGATGTAGATTTACTCCATTTTTCATTTTTATGAAAGAAAATGACCCAAAAATTCTTCGTTCTCAAGAGGCTAGGCAATTTACTAATTGTACATTGGAACTTTTGTTTTGATACAAATGATAAGGTGTCCCATATTGAAATTTCAACAAAAAATGGAACTACAAGCGTTGGTATGGAAGGCATAGGAAATAAGGTACGCCTATTTATTAACTTCATTTTCTGGATGCCCTTTTCCATAAACCATTATGCCCTTCATTATAGAAAAGTATTGTTGTACTGATTAATTTATTCCCAATGAAGGAATAACCGTTATGGTTCATTAAATACCATGACGGTTAAGAAAAATATCCTTAAACTCCCTTTTAGCTTCTACATCGAAAGACAATAACAGAAAAGTAGATTCATTATTTACCATTTTTATGGTGAATGAGAAAAAAAAAAGTAAAATTATATGTCCTTTAAACTTTTCCATGATTGTTTAGGAATAGTGCTTTCACTCATCCAACATGGTCAAGAAAACATTCATCCTTTTATTAAGATATTTTGTAAATGAAGCTAAGTATAGTACGTGATATGCTGTTTTGTAAAGCAGGAAGTATGCTTTGTTGCTGTTGTATATGCTATAGTATTTGTTTATTGATCAAATGTCCATGCAGGTTGAAAAGGCTCACAAAGCTGATCTTCATTGTGTTGATTGTGAATGATGCATATCTTATTTTTACAGCGTACTTTTCGATCATCGGTGGAGTGGACAAATATAAATTCTAGCCGTTTAAAAACATTGGTCATAATGCAGTGGAACAACTTTGCTGATTATGATATTGTTTTGAGTGACTCATAATTTGCTGTTACTTTGATTGTACGTTTGAATTATTATTGTATTTGGAGTTTTGTTATGGGATTAAATAAAGCCTGCATACTTTCAGATATACCTTGCATTTGCATGTTTGACCGTCGAAAACTTAGTTCTAGAGGAATCAGATCCCACATCCAGATATTCGAAGGGCGTAGCGATGCTATCCTCTGTGTCCAGGTGCCACACATTGTACACACGAGTGTTTAAACGATGAGTGGGGTTAATATGTGTTAACTGTCTATTTAACAGCGATATATTTTTGTTTCACTGGTGTCTAGACAAGTCATCTGTCTTTGGCAGTGGGGCAGAGGATGGTATCTTAAACATCTGGGATTATGAAAAGGTGAGGTGTCGCGGGCAATTCCAGATAGAACTAACATTATATTATGGTTGAACAAATTTTTGATGAGACATACAGTGAAATAACGACCATGGAGCGTTGCATAGGTAGCAATCTCAGGAACCTTAATTTGGTCCACCGATCTTGTTGAGTAGGATCAATAAATATCATAAATGGAGCCCAGCTTTACTTTCCCTGCAGATGACACGGCCTTAACCAAGAACTCCATGAGCATCTCCCCAAGACTAGCGTTCCTATCAAGACTACTCTACAAAAAAAAAAAAAAAAAAACAATCAGCCTGAATTTGGGCACCACCAAAAGGCCCGAAACAATGGCTGTCAACCCCCTTAGTAATATCAATCACACACTCATAAATATTGTAGAACACGTTATTATTTTTCTTAGTCTCTTACTATTCTTATTTATAAATCTTATAAATTTGCCAAACGGCTAATTTTTAACACTTTCATTTTCTAGTGATATCGACTTTCTTTATTGTTGCAATTTATCAGAAATTTCGCCATATTTTTCTAGTGATATCGTTTTCTAGTATATTTCATTAATTTTTCTTTCAGGCTATCCTCGTGGGACTATCCTCATGGCACTGAAAAAGTATGGGAAAGGAGACTGGAGGAGCATCTCAAGGCATTATGTTCCCCAACTCAAGTTGCTAGCCATGCACAGAAGTACTTTCGACGTCAAAACAATTTGACTCCAATGGATAAACGTCGACCCAGTATCCATGACATTCAGTGTGTCAATCCGACCACCTTTGATTCCATGTGTCCAATCAATACCATCTACATTAATAGTATCCCAGACATGGAAGAAGGAAAACATTTCCCCTCTTGCAAACATTCTTCCCATTTCTAGTAAAACATTTGAACCCAATATCAATGGGGAGTTTGATGTTTTGAGAAATGTTTGTAACCCCTTTGTGTCCCCCAAACAAGTCCTCATCACTTGTAGTTTTGGTACATTAGCTGTTATTTCTCTAATTAAACTCAAAACACAAATAGTGGTCCTTTTACAGTGTGATAATTGTTAAATGATTCCAAGATCTTCTCGCTGTTATCATTTATACATTGTTATTGCTTTTTTTTTTTTCTTTTTTGCTATATTTGTTGTATGATGTCAAATTTATCTTATTTAGATATAATTACATAGAAGATCATTATTTTTACAACAATCACACTAAACTATAACTGCATAAATTGATTTTTCAGCGAATCAGTGTAATAAGCGAGATCTTTGCTTTGATGATATCTTTAGCAAAACATAAAAGCTATTTTCCCTTCCTTTTCTGCAACCATGAGTTTATTGTCTCATCATAAACTAATGATTTTTCACAACCATAAATGCCTTTATTAATTTTAGTTCCATGTTTAATATGAATCTCTTTTTAAGATGAAAAAATGTTTAGTAGGATGTAACAATGTCTGCTGATGCGAAGGTGAGGTTCATGGATTCAGAAGATCCCAAATATAAAGAAAAAAATGATCAACTTCTACATTTGCTCGCATTGCTCCAAAATGATGTGTTTGCTTCAACGTATTTGAACTGATTTTCACCAGTGTAGTAGGGATGAAAATGTATCCAGGAAAAGGAAAACAAAAATGATCACGTTTCTCTATACATAGCTAAGAAAATTCATTTTGCTTATTCTTTTTACTGTAAAAGCTGAAACCAAATAGTTAAGATGCTCCTGAGGCTTAGTAAATATATGTTGGTTTGTACTTCCATAGATCATGTTTTGGCTTCCTTTGCCACAAATGTAAAAGCATAAATGAAATTTTATGACTTCCACTTTTCGCATCTTGAATTCGTACTGGATATCTAGAATATAATTTGGCTTTCATGGGTTCCGATGCATGGGGTCAGAACACATGAAAGTTCATACATTTTTCTTAAGTGCAAACATTGTTCTAAAAAAACCACCTAGATGGTGAAGTTTGGCCTGACTACATAGCCGTGCTTTATACTCTTTTACCTATAGGCTTAGCATAGGTTCACTTAGGTTCGAAAAATTCGTACCCATGTAAATTTTTCGGATGTAAGATCACTTAGGGTATGATTTTTTTATGTAAGTTTTCAAATGTAAAATTCCGCACAACTTTTTTAAAGGTTTGATTGTGCCCTCCTAACTCATGTTTATGTCCGCCGTCGTCCATATCTTCAAATGTGTTTTAAGAAATTCACCTTTAGAGCAACTCAACACTTTTGCATTTAAGTTATCTGCTAAACCTTGGACAGTTTTATTATGATCTAGATCAGTGGCTGGAGATAAGGGTTCAAATAGTACCCTAAGTCGCCCCCATTAAGTCACAATCTGATTTTTGTTGTTTGGTGTTTTCATCCAGAATTATCTATGTTTTCACTTTGTATTCCTCTTTCAAAGCCCTTTTTGGAAGTTGATTCTTCAGGTTTTCTTTATGAAATCTAAACGCTGTGTGTATTATACATTAGTGAAATGATTCAATTCCTTGCTGCTTCCTTTCATTAATTGAGCTGTGCTTACGTTTTGATAGCAAACATAAGGATACAATTTTAAGTTTGAGCCCTTCAATCTTGATTTTTCTTGGTGCTTTTGGAGTTTTATAATAGATCGAGCATTGTAAGATTTTTTATCGAAATTTTATGTAATATTTGCTGAGAGACTACTATTCTTTGTTCGACGAATTGTATAATAACAATCATTTGTTCGTAAGAGTCATCATCAAATTAGGAGATCTGTATATTTCACTATCTTTGTGTTGATTTTGGTGGTCAATTCTTAGACCACCATTCTGGTTCGAGTTTTCTAACCCTAAATGGCTCTATATGTTTTCTAAGAAACCATGGACCACTGGATCATGATCTAAATCAATGGCTAGAGATAAGGGTAAAAAATAGTACCTTAAGTCGCCCCATTAAGCCACACACTAATTTTCGTTATTTGATGTTTGTTCGTAAGACGTCCTTGTCTGAGGATGGTACATTTGGCTTACTTTGAATAGATTTTGGTGGTCAAATCTTAAACAACTTCTCTGGTTCGAGTTTTCTAACCCTAAATCGCACTAATATTGAAGCATGTGTTGTGTTTTTGACTATTCGGTGAAATATCTAGAAATGAAACCTTGAATTTGCTCATACGTTAACAGACTCTAATGTCCCAAGGTAATGTGTTATGATAATTTTTCGTTGGTATGATTATAATATCCTAATTCTTGTGTGGTAATACTCGATGGTTATGATAGGGATAACCCACCTATATAAGATCTATTACGTGTAGTGTTTGAAGCCACGCACATCCCTTTTCGATGATTCAAAATTCAATGGAAACCTTGTCTCATGATTTTACTAAAATTGTTTCATGCAAAAATTTTCCGTGAAAGGTTATTTTTTAAATCTTACTTTAGTCGAAATAAAGAAAGATAGTATTTTGGTGAAATTGATACACGGACACGTGGTTTACATTTTGAAAGACTTCTTGCAATACAAGGACAGTTATAAATGAATGGGCAAAAATAAAATTTAGCTTTTTTAATGTCCAAGTGAAGACAATTTTTAAACTTGTGAACTGGAATTTGTATATAAATGATTTCTTGGAAAAAAAAAATAAGGGTAATAACCATATATATGGTTTCAAATTTTGCATTTACACCCTCATTTCAACATTATATTAGGAGCTGGTCCTTTTATCTCGTTCCATCAAATATGGGTACTTGAAGCAAAACATGTTATCATTTGCTTTCATCGAGCAAAACATCCCTATTGTAAGAACACTCTTGTTTCAAACATGGACTAAGCTCAAAAAACATTTCTATATAAACCCATTCTAGAAAATTGATTTTCTTTACAAAAGAAATGTAATTGAAAATAAATGTAGTATAAAAGTACACTCCAACAAGAGCTAATTCTCACACTTGAACTTTACTTTCTTACGAAAGATTGCGGTCCTCTCCCGTGATTACAAGGTGGCTTAGGTTCTCCACTATCAATCATTCTACTCTAATTTCCTTTTTCTGCTATGAATTTTATTGAAATAGATTTTGAGAATTCAAAATTCACCATTGCTAAGCAGTTCTTTATGTGTTAGTTTTTAGTTTTTTGACTTAAGGTTTAATCAGTTATATTGTATTCAAAAGTTATAATGTACAATTCCTTCTAACCAGGATAGTGTTTGAAAATCTCCATCTGGTGGGATTGAATAAATTAAAAACATTACGATCTAATTATTAACTTTGTTTGATTTGGTTGTCTAAATAATCCTTCAGTTTGTTCTTATTTGTTATTGTTGGGCTCTGATGCCAATTGGTCTCGTGGGCTATGATGATAATGGGTTGTTTGGTCCAATAGTCAACTTTAAAAATCACCCAATGACTTGGCTGACCTAGAACCCAAATCCATAACTTAAAAACGTGTCTTGAGAAATGCACCTTTAGAGAAACTCAATATTTTTGCCTTAAAGACTTTACCCAATTTTATTCCATTAATCTAAGACAATTCACACATAAATTTTAACACAACGAATCTCCATTAACATCCGTACCTTCCCACAACAGCAAAATCACCCTCAAACTGTGCTAAATTTTGTCAAAGGATCATTAATATATCATAGTTTTGGGTATAGCTTATATGTCCAATTATATCAACCTATCAATTATATGAGTCGACTCATTGCATCTATCTAATCAAATCGAGCTTTAACTTGAGACTTTTACCCAATTTTATTCTATTAATCTAAGACAATCTACACACAAATTTTAACACAAGAAATCTCCATCCACATCCGTACCTTTCTACAACAGCAAAATCACCCTTAAACTGTGCTAAATTTGGTCTAAGGATCATTAATATATGATAGTTTTGGGTATAGCTTTTATGTCCAATTATATCAACCGATCAATTATATGAATCAACTTATAGCATCACACTGTCCAACTTAATTCTAGTGCACATATACTATCAAGTTTTGCAAGGTTAAGTTTCAATCAATCTAGCATGCATCATATCCAAGGTTCATAAATCAACATTAAATCTCACCCCAAACTTAAAATCGACATTGTCCTCAATGTCAAATGCATAAATAGGAATATAAAGGGACGATAAATAAATGGGAGAATGTACTCCCCAAATCTTTCTATTGAAGAGGTGAGGCACTATGTGTGATGGCTAGACAATATTTTTCATCATACTTTCCTCTTGGTCTATGTTGGTTTGAGTATTTCACGACGTCATATTCCTGCACATAGTAATCAAATCAAACATTAAAGATCAAATAACCTAGATACATGTGTTACATAGCCGAAACAATCGAAATAATCTACAATAAATTCAATGGCCTAAGGGGAAACATGATAGGATAGTGATACCTTATTAATTAAAACGTGCCTAAGTCTAATGCAAACTAATAACCAAAATAAATTTATATGTAATGCGGTACAGAAAGCAAAATAAATAAAAGGGTTAGCAAATTGAGTTTTCTCCCAATAAGCGCTTAATTTAGTATTTAGCTAGACTATATGGCTAAATTGGTCATGGTGGATCATGCTGGAATCTTGCAGCCTTACACTCATTGCAATTTACAGCCTTGCATCCGCTTTTTATCTTCGAAACCTTGAACTCTCCATTCTCATCTCGTCTAAGGCTCCCTAAATTTTTAGACTTTGTCTCGTTTGAGCCTTGTTGCACCTTTTTGGTAATCTCTTCATGTAATGGTTCTCGATAGTAATGTAGATCTTGAGTTTCTCTTGCTTATCATCCACTCTCAATATCATTTTGCCACTTTCAAAGTCCATGATAGCTTAGCTTGTTGATAGAAAAGATCTGCCAAAGATAAGTAATGATGCATCACATTGCTCCTCTATATCTAGAACCAAAAAATCAATCGGGAATATGAATTTGTCCACTTTAATGATCACATTTTCAACCATTCAAAATGCAAAACGAAACTCCTAAGATACAATGAATTGATGTGCATGCATATATATATATCATGAAAATGCAGATGCATGCACATATACACCTACTCAATGCGGTACAAAAGTGCTCTTATCATAAAGAGCAACGTGAACAATATCACAATTAACAATATAAGTTTTACCTGCTACATCATTCCTTTTGACCCAAATCTTTTAGAAGAAGATGTAATCTTAATCAACTGAGTCATCAAATCAGTTAAGTGACTCACTTGTTTAGTCAAGAAAGTTACACGAGTAGTTAGATATTGATTGTTATTCCTAACCAAGGACTTAGGACACTTAGGTCTAATATGACCTCAAACATCGCAATTATGACACGTGTGAATAAATTTAGGAACAACCCTAGGTCTTATATTTTGAACCTTAGGTAGAGGGAATCTATGTTTTATAGATGATTTTGATCCTCGAATACTTAAGTATGGGTCTCGTTCCTATTGAAGAGTTGGCGACACTTAGGTCTTATGTGTCCTACCTTACCACAATGGAGACACGTGAGAATGAACATTGGAGTAGCTATAGGTCTCAAATTTTGAACCTTAGGCTTTCAGGCAGGTACAAACCTATTTTTAAAAAAAGAAACATTATGGGAATTTGTTCCATTAAAGCCTATACCTCTTCTATCCCCAATTGTTTTATTCAAACCTATCATGTTATCAATTTTCTTAGATCCGTTAGAAAAAGACTGGGGTTCGGTATTTGATTTTTCCATATTACTTATAAGAGATTTAACCTTAAACGTCGAAGGACACTTTCTCAACTCTTAACACATTCAAACTTCTAGTGGATTCCTCAAGTTTGGCTACAAGACCTTCATTTTATAATTCAAGATTATTAATTTTTTTAAAGGCAGAGCGATTATTTTTTTAAGTTAAGAAGTTCCCCAAATAATTGGTCATAAACCTTCTAAATTAAAAATGGACTCATCTAGACAAAATTTTAGGTCAATGATCACTATTAAACTCTAATACCGCTTGAAAATTTTAAATTATTTAGATCTACGTGCGGAACTATAAAATTAAGATCAATAAGTCACTTTTTTAATTTTTTCTAGATGGTTAGTCAAATAAGTCAATTTATCCTAAATTGAAATACCATAATCAATAACTAAAGCAATTAAGATCACCAAAGATGAACACGGAGAAAACCAAACTGGGTAAAAACTCCTGCCACTTTGCCGGTTACTAATTAACTTATAAATCAAAGCAAACTTAAAGTATGGTCCAGACTAATCTATCTCGTAGAAGTTTTACCTCAATTCCTATAGTTTTCCTTAATCATACTGGAGGTGTGCTACTTCAAAACAAATCTCGATTGTTGATTTATACCTTAACCCCGTGGAGTGCATGCTCCTGACGCCAGATCCGGACTCCTGGTACTTCACCTTAGTCCTCCTGAATTTGTGCTTCTGCAATAGCTCCTAATCCCTGGTATCGATTTATCTCCGGTGGATTAAGTGGTTTGGTGTTTGATCAAAAGACCTTGCATGTTTTGATCTTGTGGTTTTATATGAAACAATATGATTAAATCAACAAAATATGTTTTGGAAGAATTTATGGATCAAATAATATGTGGTGGTTGAATCTTGGAATCAATGAATGTTTTGGATCATCAAGGAATTGATCTCAATGAAATAAATATGATTAAACACGCTTTTGGATGTTCATATGATAATATATATAGGGAAAATTGTTTGAGATGAAAGGGACTAAAAAACAAAGTGTTTGAAGCAAAACAGGATTCTGAACGTCTATCCGTCACTCGAGCGCCAAGCCAGCGACAAGCAAGCAACAGCTAAGTAGTTGTTGATATTTTTATCATAACTTTCTCTTCGATGCCAGATTGAGGTGATTCAAAATGCATTGGAAAGCTAACTCAAAGGGACACAATTTTTCTAAAAATAACCTTGTCCAAATCCCAATTTTTATGTGCGACTAAGAATTCGGAACATAACTTCTGCAGCTCTTTGACATTATTTAAACTGTTAATTGTATTTCCTTGATCCTAAGTGATTTTCTTGGACATCTTGAACTCTTTAAAGGACTATACTACCAACTCCAACTCTTTATACTTTAATTAGAACTCTATAACTCCTATTTTAACTTTGATTGCAACTCAAAAAACTCCGAATACAATTCAATTAGGACTTAATTTTGACTAAAGAAATTGCAAATAATTTAATTTAGAAATTGCCAATTATAATTTTGATCTAACAATTACTATAGGATTGTGAGGCCAATTGGTCTCCTGGGCTAGGATGATAATGGGTTATTTGTCCCAACACTCTACTTATGCAAAAACCTGAATCCGTAGCTTAAAAATGTGATTTGAGAAATTCATCTTTAGGACAACTCAACACTTTTTTCATTTCAGTTTTATGAGAAGCACTAGACCATTGATGGGATCATGGTCTAGATCAATGGCCAAAGATAAGAGTATATATAGTACCTTGAGTCGCCCCATAGCCCATAATTTGTTTTCTACTATTTGGTGTTTGCTTCCTGAATTTTCTTTTTGGTTTTCCTCTCTTTGTTCTTCTTCCAAGCCTCGCACGGGGCACAATAGTGATTATTCTATAGCCAGGTTTTCGTGGACAATTAATAGGGATGAAATAAGAGAAAAAATAAGAAACAAGAACAATTATTTATTAATCAAGCAATGATCCGAAAATAACCTACAAGCCGGGTCAAATATCTAGCAAATAGTAATTATCAAAATTTTACCAAAATTAGCAAAATCCCAATATTCATACCAAAAGGAAATACGAAATAAAATAAATAATATCCCAAAATTTTGGCTCAATTCGAGTTCGTAATCTATTCTAAAAAGGCAATCGAAATATTACCAAAAAAGGAAAAGAATAACGAAAATTGAGGATTCGAAAGGGAAAATAGCTAAATTTGACCTCAAAACCAATGCACACCAAGCAAAGCTGGGTGACCATGACATGCACGCTAAAAAGAAATTTTCGAGTTGGGGTCATGAGCGCGATTTTGATAACCGTAGCCAAAGTTATGACCAAAATGCTAAACGTGTCCAAAAATGGCTCCAATTAGGAAATGTCATTGATTACTTGTCATTCTTATGATGATCCGCCAACTCATGGTACTTCAATGCCATCAACGAGCTATCTGATAACTTGGCTTCATCTGACTCGAACCCTCCTGCATCAGTTGCCCCAAGTTGGAGAGAACTCGCCCTCAAGTTCACACCAAAATCCACAAAACAAGTGCTTAGGTGCTTCACATTAAAAATATCAGACGTCTTCAAGTGGCTAGCAAGGCGCAGTCTGTAAGTATTATCATTGATCTTTTGTAGGACCTCACAAGGTCCAATCTTCCACTCCTTAAGTTTATTATACTCCCCAACAAAAAAATGATCACGAGTCAAGACTGCCCAAACAAAATCACCAACCTCAAAAAGTACCTGCCGACGTTGACTATTAGCCTGAACCTTACACTTGGCATTACTCTCGTGAATGGCTAACTTCACTTATTCATGAATACCCCAAAGATGTTCTGCTATCTCATCTGCATTGTGACTCAAATGACCCACACACAGAATATGGGCTAAATCAAGTACCTCGGATGGATTCCGGCCATATACAATCTCAAACGCACTCATTCCCGTGGTCCTATTCTTCGATATGTTATATGCAGATTCTGCTCGAGGTAATGCCAAAAGCTTCAGAGGAATAATTGTGGATCCATTTCTGATAGGGATGAGGGCTTTCACTGGGATCAAGAAGTGCCCGCACCTCCTCACCTAGAAAGGCATAAAGCCTCAAGCAGGGTGTCATAGCACCTAGAGTATAAGCAGCCAATTTCGTTTTCTCAAAAGGCGTTGCTAGTTTGCCAGGGGCTTTTACTCCTTCAATCTTTCCTGAGGCTGTGGCCAGCAAAATATCTGTATACTTGACAGTTGCAGCATTAGGAGCACTCTCTTTGGTCACATCAATACCCCATTCCTGGGAATCACAATACAGATTAACATACCTTGAGAAAAGAGTGCATGTGATCTGCAACTTGATTGTGAAAGAGAGCAAATCATATTTAGTAAAATGATAGAAACTCCCATTACAATAATGATGACCGTTACAGTGATCGAGCATTCAACCTACCAGGGCTTAAGCATCTAGATATAATTAGGAAATCAATACCCATATATAGCAATGTTTCTGACTGCTTGAGCAGAAAAGCAGATTCTCTGTACATTCTTAATGAGATCCAGAAGCTTTAAGCAATGATCCTTAAAACATGTTAGGAGGTAAAGGGACAAGCTGAGGTAGGCCATGGCTAAGTGATATGGCATGTATTGACACTTTTTGGCCAAGATGTGAGGACAAGTACCCATATTAACAGCCTCTTCAATTTATTTATTTATTTATTTTTGACACTGCTTGGGAAGATATGGAAATTCCAGCAGATGGAATTTGCCTCAAAGAGCCAGAATTGCTTCTTTGGCCCTATGCAAACTCCTAGAAGTCACCTTCAGTACAAGATTCTCCTTGAATAAAAGCTGAATGCCTGGTCTCTAAAGATAAAAACTTCATTCACATTGCCATTTCTTTTCAAATAATATATCCAACTATGCCATAAATCTGTGTCAACATAATAAAATCAAAAATCAAAACAATTCCCTAAAGTATATAATATCATCAGTTGCCACACTCCTTAATAAAGGCCAAATGGCTTAAATCCCCACACAAATATTAAAAACGTTCACTCTATGCCCAACATTTTCACAATTCCACAGTGCAAAACTAACATATTAGAACAGTCAAAAATAGATTCATAGAGAGAAAAGGGCAAAAATATTCAATCAAATTGCCTTTTTTAATTAAACCAAAATATCCAAATTATTTCCCTAAATATTCAAGATAATCACGCATCCAATCGCAAAATAAAAACCCTGATTCCTAAACTAACCACCTAGAAATCAAAACAGACATATAAACTGTAATGCCCAAGTTCTAGTAACCCGACGGGTTACCAAATATGAGTTCATTGGCGTTAACCTCCAAAACACAAGATTTAAGTTTTTCTTTTTATTTTCAGAAATTTATTCACTTGAACTATGTAATCACAACATTTTTTTGTTTTAACATATAAACTTAGAAAATTTATGAAATAGAGAAGTTTGGAATGAGTTCCTAAAAATTGGCCAGCAGAAACTCTTTTTACGGTTGAGCAGTAAGTTTGGAAAAAATTTTAGACATAGCAAACCTCCTCGAAACCTTATGAAATTTTATAGGAAAGTATATAACTCATATAAGTACAACCTATAAAAATTTAGGGTCTCGAAGACTACGTTTAAAGGTGGTTTGCGTTTTCCCGGATTTGGCTGCCACAGTTTCGCAAAAATTATTATAGTAAATTCTACGGGACTCTGATTGACCTGCTTCCAGTTGCACATGATAAGTAACTCCCAAGGGTTTATTTTCCAATTAAAAACAAGCTAAGATTCTAAATATATCGACCGCAACGCCATTTTAAAAACAGTGACAGAAATCTGGATCTTTTTGTTCTGAACAAAACGACGGTTCAAACATTGAAAGGTTTTGTCTGAAACATAAATTTTTTAAACCTACAATCTTTGGACACCCCAAATGATTATTAAATAGAAAGTGATCACCTAAAACATAAGAAATAAATTCCTGAAAGATTAACACATGCCATCTATGCCGAACCACTGCTTGATCTCCGATTACTCTGAAAAGGTTAAATAGGAGTGAGCATTTCGAGAAAATACTCAATAGGCTACACGTACTATATGAACATAACAATCATATATTTAATCATGTATTCTTACATGTTGCCTTCATAAATAAGCAAATCAGTGATCAAACGATCTGCTTATAATTCTGATGATCCTCTGTGACCATTAGTTAAAAATATAATCTCTTAAAGTTGATGAGTCTCTGTGGCCATCAGTTAAACATATAATCTCTTCAACATTGACATTTACGAACCATTAAAGGCACTTCACATACTTCATGAACAACATATTGAATATCATGTATAATGAAAATTAAATTCATAAAACGATCAACTCAGTGCAGGTTTCCTACCTTAGCTCGCCAAGATAATGTAGTGACTACGTCCAATTGAGTTCCTCTCCTTAATCTTTTCTCAAACTCTGTGCTTCATTTTTTTTTTTAATGAAGGATGTGTGTATTTTTTCTTCGAGAATATGCAGTGGAAAATAGATTTACTTTAACGTTCATGGTATAATTTGAGAGATCTCATATTGAAAGTGGACTCTATCATAATTCCACCAGAAAACAAATTGAAGTCTAATAAAACTAATCCAAGTTAGCTTTCATCCTAATCCAAAAAGTCAACAGAACAAATTCAAATTACGTGACACACATGGCTACCAAACTTGTTAAATACTTAACTAACTTTATTTTAAAATATGGCGTCTTTGAGCTACAATATCTCGGACCTATCTTATTCAAATTAACTCTTTCTCAAGTCCAACATTCGTCATTTAATATGAGTTTCGAAACAAGCCTAATATCGAAGTGAAATTTCTCGCTAGATGAATATTTCATTAATTGGCTGAAAGCTAAACTTTTAGACATAGATTTTTTTTTATTTAGTCCATCGGTATCTCAAAATTAACAAAACATGTCAAGATGAACTGAGAAAAATTTATTTTCGGTTGTTACAATATAAACACAAACATTGATCTAAGAACGTAATACTAAATACTGTTCGTAACATTAAAACGCATAAGTAAATATTAAAAAGTTTAGGGTTTAAACCTTCTTTTCTCCAAGGAAGTTACGGATCTTAATCAACTTGTTACCATTAGTAATAGAAGCGTTAATCGGAATGTGAGCATAGACAAAATGCAGCTTATAGTGGTATCCCTTAGAAACAATGGGTCTTCCTCAATTTTGTCCAGAATGCGATCGATTTTTTGCTGCAGTTAAGGATTTGTGTGAAACTTTGGTGCTTACGATTGTGTGAGATGAGGTGAGGCTAAGATTGTTGTTTGTTGTGTGGTTGGTTGTTGTTGGTGGGCGTGGTGGCTGTTGGTGGTTTAGCCTGGTAGGCATGGTGTCGAAAGGTGGAGGTGGTGGGTTGGACAGGAATGAACAGAGATGCGGGTTGGAGAGGAATGAAGGGAGATGTGAATAAATATAGGGTTTTGGTTAATTTGGGTTGCTTATATTTAAAAAAAAAAATTCGCGTTGCAACGCAACACTCAATAAACGTTGTTAAATGTGTCTACCGCAATATTTTTCTAAAAAACATTGCCAAAACTCATATATTAAAACCAATGACAACATTCACTTATTAAAATGTTGCCAAAAGACCATTTTGGCAACATTTGTCAACAAATGTTTCCTTTTTAGTGTTGCAAATGACTCTTTTTGTTGTGGTGTGGTACAAATCTTCAAGCATTTTGTGCCAATCAAAGCTTACTATATTGATAATGGTTGACGTGAAGGTGAAGACAAATTTTTGGAATTTCAAGGACAAGAAGTTTTTTGAGAATTTGAAAGAGAAATTATGTTTTGAGAATTAGACTTAGGGGCGAAGAATGCAAAATTGAAAAAACATAAATAGGTAGTTCAAATAAAATACATACGATCACATTCGAATTATGCTCTGCCTCGTGTCGATTCAGGGTCTTCCCTTTCTTTTTCTTGTCCCGATCATCATCCTTCTTCTTTGGAAGCTTAGTACAGTTTAAAGCAATGTGTCCGACTTACCACACCGAAAACACATGTTCTTCCCAAAGCAAGCATTCACATATGTGGAGATTATTACACTTAGGACAAGGTGTAATGCTCCCATTTGTCCCACCGATAGGAACTCCTATGTTTGGTCTTTTATTCTGCAAGTTACGTCTGTCCTTTTCCTAATCATTTCACCTTTTCTTTCCCAATGAAACTGCTCAACCACTAAGACAGTTCCAGGGACAAATGGAGGTGTATTTTGTGGTGGATGTGCTTGATTCTGCTTGTTGAACTCTTGTAATGCTCACAATTAATTCCCGCGTCAAATTTGTGTGGGTAGGTGGTGTCATTTCCTAAAAAATTTAATATTAAGTCACTCATCACATACCCGTACCAGTCTAACATATTATACCAATATCTCATAATATGTTATAAATTTAGCAAGGAAATACAGGCATGTCTTAAAATTTATAAGTAGACAATTTAAAAGATGTAAAATATACAAAATGTTGGGATAAATTCACCTTCTTACTCCTTTGAATACCTTAGAGCCATCAGAGGATGGCCGATTAGTGGTCTGGAGTGTCAAATATCTTTCACATATTTAAGACTTTAAATTGACATCATCCTTAAATTCATATATCTTAAGAAAAATTATTAATTTTTCACAAACGTTATGCAAGGAAACAACTAACAAATAATCAATTATTAAAGTATTATTTAAAACACCAAAACTCAATATTGATAAAAAAATCGTCATTTTCGATTTCATCATTTTTTAAATAATCATTAATTTTCTTTTCTTTTTAATTAAAATTATTTTTTCTCACTATTCACGACGAACAATAACGACGTCACTGTTGATCATGAACAGTGACATTCGCCGTTCACATAAAAGAAGTTTTTTTTAAAAAATTCATTTTTTATTATATTTTTCTCTGTAACTGTTTACGCTATACAATGACGACGTCACAGGGTCATTGTGAACTGTATTGTTCACTATTCAAAATATTATTTTTTTGGTCACGTCACTATTCCTATATATATATATATATATATATATATATATATATATATATATATATATATATTTTTTTTTTTGTTTTTAATTATTATTTTTTTTTCAAAACTCAAGTTATGAAAACACATGTGTCTACAGAAAATTAGACATAAAGCTTTGATACCAAACTGTAACGACCCAAAATTTGTATAGAACTAAATATGAATCGTTACCAAAACTATTAACTTTAACAGTGTAAATCTAAGAAATTAACAGGTACAATTTAATTGATAAAAACTGAAACAAATAAATACTAAAAACGCATATCAAATTTATTAGATAAAAAAATGTTAATTTCACCAATAATGCATAACATAGTTTTAAATTTATAACCCCATAAAACATATCTTAAATTTGAAAATAAAAATCCTTAAGACATAAAACTAAGAAATTGCTGAAATAAAAAAAACATATGCATTGTTACACCGGATTATTTTTATTGAGTTCCATAAATTTTGGCACCACAGTTGTACCTCATCGCCCATCAATCAACGACCCGTTCTAACCCGTGAGTGGGAAAAATGGGTGAGTATATAAGAATACTCAATAGGGCACGAATTAATGCTGCAATCCCAAATAAAAATACTAAATCACGTGTCAAAAATATCATACGGTAATATCATATCTTTATCACATCTTTAAACTTTCATAAGCATAATAATTCGACAACATGAGAATAAACATTTTAAACAAGATAAAACAATCGCACCTTGTTATCCTACCTTGATGGATATCTTAAAATTTAATGACAAAACTAAAAGAATTTACGTTCACTTAATTCCTTGTGCCCCTGCCGTGTTTTTGCATAAACATAAAGTGCACAATATTAACAACTTACCAACTCTACACATGTCACTCCTTTATTCTAAACTCGTTATTTTAACTTAACTAAATTACAATTTAATGCAATATCTTTCGACCTCAATAACTTGGGCCTCGCTTATCCGAATTAACTTTTTCTCGAACCTAGTATTCATAATTAATTACGATCTATCCAACGAGCCCAGTATCCATATACTTATCATAGCTCCAACAATATTCAAAAATTTGACTCTTATAAAAATGAAATTTAATGTATATAAGTTAGTCCCTAACTTTCCAAGATATTAAAAATATTTTATATAAAATAAATAATTCTATTTTATGAAGAAAAAAAATCGGGATTTTACACAAATTATATGGAATCAAAGAAGCAATAATATTTTAGCTTCCTACAATTACATCTTCTTGACTTGTCAACTTCATATCTTGCATCCATCGGACGTTGAATAATACAATCTCAATTAAGTCTAATTATTTAATCACTTAAGCACAACTTTTCTTTAACAGATTTTTGTGATCAAATGACATAACTGATTTGGCTGTATACAAATACTCATCTCAGGTTTATACCAAACACTATTGTGCACTGTAATGACAACTTGATGTGTCTCTATGAAAATGTTAGTCTATGTCAATTACTTCGTAGAAGAAGACCATGCAGTTAAGTCAACCTTCTGAAAAAAAAAAAAAAAATATTTAACTCCATATAAATAAATGAATAATTGCTTCTTCCTGACAATTAACATGTGGCCCTCATCACCAGCCGGGATGGATGTTTTCTAAGATCGGACAAAAGGTCATATTTACCTACAATCTTGTTTTATGTTCTCACATTAGAGTTGGGTGTTTATTACATGAGTTTGAAGATAATGCAATCTAGTTAATGTCGCTATATTTTGACTATAGTTTTTGAATTTCATTTTTTGCTTCAATATGATTTCATTTTATCACATTTTCACTCCTTTTTGTAGTCACATTCTCTTCTTCAATCTAGATTAATGTTGAATAGGCAAATATTTATTTTCACGCTTTCTAGTTAAGTTTTATTTTTGAAGTCATGGTCATCTTGTGCTTTCATGATTGCAGATTCATTTCTCCCCCGACTTCACATGCTGTAAGTGCCAATTAGAAGGCTTACTTAGGTGGACCTTATCCTATATATAGTTTGGTGCCAGTTGACACAAAAAAATTCTTATGGAAAAGATTTCAGGTCATATAAATTTCTTTTAAATATGTTTAATATTTTGATAGATTCTAAAAGATTATAAATCCTAATGAATTTCGTGAATTTGAATAGATTTCTACAATTATCATAAGAAATTAAGAATATCATCAAATATGGTGAGATTTCAAAAGATTTTCTTTAAGCTTGAAATCCATCCAAATCTTTTAAAATCATTCTATTAATTAAATCTTTATAAATCCACTAATTATTAAAGATACCTAAATTTTATAAAAAAAATTATTAAATTTCATTAAAATCTCAATTGGAGACACCTAAATTTTAATAGATTTCATTAAAACTCACTAAAATCTCAATTTTTTTTAGCCAATAAAATTTTTCGTACGTTACCGGCGAGGGTTTCCCCATTGGATTTACTGGCAAATGAACCCCATCTCTGAAAGATATTACCAGCAAATCTCAAGCCTTCGGCGACGGATAAGTCCGTCTCTAAAGCTGCATTTTCTCGTAGTGATTGAATGCATGACCATTTATGCAGAAATTATGTAAAATCTCTGAAGAAGAGTTTGCAACTTTTTAGTTAACTCGAATATAGTTACTTAATTCTTAATGAACTTTTGTATTTGTTTGTTTCATGGGTAAATATGATTTTCATTATTTATTTTTTCAATCTTTTCGACCTTTTGAGTTCTGCGGAATTAAAACTTGAATATTTTAAAACGTTGTTGCTTGCCCTTTCTGTTTCTTCACTATTTACTGTATGGAAATTGTAAGAGCCTGTTTGGTACGGCTTAAAATCTAATTAAAATTGAAAATATGACCGTTATTGGATCTCACCCGTCTAATAAAAGTCAATAATAACGGTTATATTTTCAATTTTAATCTGATTTTAATCTCTACCAAACACCCTCTAAGACTTTTCGTTAAAATTGGAAATGGGCTGTTATTACATTATTAAGTACTTGTATGGAAGTAATTTTTTTTTTCTTTTAATGTGGCTAAAAATGGGCTGTTATTACATTATTAAGTACTTGTATGGAAGTAATTTTTTTTTTCTTACAACTAGGATGGCGTTTGGAATTCTCCATTTTGTGAATTTTTTGCGGAAACACCACGAGAAAACTTGTTTCTCAGAAAACAACCAAATGAACACCACCTTAATCAAGCTTGGCCCACAACCATTTTGCACTTTGGTTTCCTCTATTTTCCCACTCTGATTACTCTTCTTCTAACCCACAAATGACAAAGGGGTGGTGATTTTCAAGCCACAAAGGAAGGAAGGAGAAGAGAAAACAATGGTTGAATATCACTAAAGAAATCACCTTTCACTCGGCTGCGTCTCTCACCTTCACTCCTTGCAAACTTCACTCACACACACGGCTGGAAATGACTTACAAATGGGTATATAATTTGGCTAATCAATTAGGTCACATATTGGGCCAAGAAACCGAGTTAAATAGGCTGCTACTTAACCAAGAATAAATGTGCTAATATCCAGGCCCCAAATATTCAATAAATGGACCAACTCACATGTCGCCATCCAAGTTGGGCTCACTAACTCAGGGAAACCTAAAGCCAATTGGTTGTTTTTGGGTCGAGCCAAGTCTATGGTGTCGATAAATTATCCAACAACTATTTTAAATTATCGTCCAGATTCATTGAGTATCAAAACCCAACAAACAAGTCAAAGATATTATTATCTAAATATTAATCTTGTACAATTTGGTTGTCTGAATAATCCTTCATATCGTTTTATATGTTACCGTTGGGCTTTGATGTCAATTGGTCTCGTGGGCTATGAAGATAATGAATTTTTTGGCCCAACACTCTACTTATGCAATTGTCTAATAATTTGGCTAGTCAAAAATTTGGATCCATAGTGTAAAAATGTGTTTGTAGAAATTGGACCTTTAGAGAAACTTTACACTTCTGCATTTACGTTTCCTAAGAAACCCTGGACTGTTGGATCACGATCTAGACCAATGGCTGGAGATAAGGGTACAAATAGTATCCTTAGTCACCCCATTATGTCTTAATCTGATTTTTATTATTTGGTGTTTGCTCCCAAAATTATCTATGTTCTCTCTTTTTGTTCTTCTTTCAACCTCCTTACTGGACGTTGATTCTTTTGGTTTTCTTCAAGAAATCTAAACATTGTGTGTGTTATACTTGTGGTTTTCTTTTGACTAACTTTGTGTTGATTTTGGTACTCAAATCTTAAACTACCAGCCTGGTTCAAGTTTTCTAACCCTAAATCATTCTAATACTGAAGCATGAATTTTGTTATTGTCAATTTTGTGGTATATATAGAAGTAAAACCCTAAGTTTATTCATACCTTAACAGACTCTAACATCCCAAAAATTTAATCAATAGAGGTTTGCTTTAGGATACAGGTTAGGGTTTTAATAGCCAAAAAGAAGGGTACAGTTTTGAGTCTAAGCCCTTCGATCTTTATTTCCTTGGTGCTTTTGGAGTTGTATCACTGATCGAGTGTTGTAAACTTCTTTGGTTGAAAGTTTAGGTAATATTTGTTGAGAAACAAGTGTTATTGGTTTGAAGAATTGTGTAATAGCTACATAAATTCAGTTTTTCTGCCAGTAGATTTGGCCCATTTCGGGTTTTGAATTGAAAACATTAAGCTCATCTTTATTTTGTTTTGTTTTTTATTTGTTTTTTGGGTTTAGGGGATTTTGAAGATTTTTAATATTGGGTGATTGGAGAAAGATAATGCTGTTGAATTTTCATTTTATTTTATTCCATTTTTTTGTACTGGACGACCAAGGACATTGCACTAGGTTTATAGTTTTTTGCATCATACTCGAGAGAAAATGGAACCCAACTTAGCTAATCGGTTATGGTACAATTCAGTTCCAGATTTAACCGTGGAAAATGATTTCACTGGTAAAATTCATAACTGAAACAAATTGGGCATGGAGCCATACTGTTTTTTATCCAACAACACTAAATAAACTGTCTTTTGCTTATGTTAATTATTGATAGTGTACTTTAAGGTTCATGTTTTATTCTTAACCATATGAATATATTTTTAAGATCCTTATTTGTTCGTTGGACAGGGTACATATCCAAAGAAGTAAACACATGGCTTCAACGTTCCCAAAACAATACAACTAGAAGAACAAAGTTCATATTTTTTCTACTACTAAAAGAGAAATCCATTTTTGATGTAGTTTTACTCCATTTTTCAATTTTATGAAAGAAAATGACCCAAAAATTCTTCATTCTCAAGAGGCTAGGTAATTTACTAATTGCACATGGGAATTTTTGTTTTGATACAAATGATAAGGTGTCCCATATTTAAATTTTAACAAAAAAATGGAACTACAAGTGTTGGCATGGAAGGTATAGGAAATAAGGTACGCCTATATATCTTTTCCATACACCATTATGCCCTTCATTCTAGAAAAGTATTCTTGTAATGATTAATTTTTTAACATTGAAGGAATAACCGTTATGGTTCATTAAATACCATGACGGTTAAGAAAAATATCCTTAAAATCCCTTTCAGCTTCTACATCGAAAGACAATAACAGAAAAGTAGATTCATTCTTTACCATTTTTATGCTGAACGAGAAAAAAAAAAGTAAAAGTATATGTCCTTTAAACTTTTCCATGATTGTTTATGAATATTGCTTTCATTCATCCAACATGGTCAAGAAAACATTCATCCTTTTATTGAGATATTTTGCAAATGAAGTTAAATATAGTACGTGATATGCTATTTTGTAAAGCAGGAGTCAGATCCCACATCCAGATGTTCAAAGGCCGTAGTGATGCTATCCTCTGTGTCTAGGTGCCAGACAATGTACACACGAGTGTTTAAACGATGAGTGGTGTTAATATGTGTTAACTATCCATTTAACAGCGTTATATTTTTGTTTCAGCGGTGTCCAGACACTCGTCTGTCTTTGGCATTGGTGCAGAGGATGGTATCTTAAACATCTGGGATTATGAAAAGGTGAGGTGTCGCGGGCAATTCCAGATAGAACAAACATTATATTATGGTTGAACAAATTTATGATAAAACACACAGTGAAATAATGACCATGGAGCGTTGCATAGGCAATCTCAAGAACCTTAATTTGGTCCACCGATCTTGTTCTGTAGGATCAATCAATATCATAAATGGAGCCCAGATTTAATTTCCCTGCAGATGACATGGCCTTAACCAAGAAGTCCACCAACATCATCTCCCCAAGACTGGACTTCCTATCAAGACTACTCTACCAAAGAACAATCAGCCCGAATTTGGGCACCACCAAAAGGCCCGAAACAATGGCTGTCAACCCCCTTAGTATAATATCAATCACACACCCATAAATATTGCGGAACACATTATTATTTTTTCTTAGTCTATTATTTATAAATCTTAAAAATTTGCCAAATGGGGGCTAATTTTTAACACATTCATTTTCTAGTGAAAGTCTTTCTTGCTGCACTTTTATCAGAAATTTTGCCATATTTTTCTAGTGATATCGTTTTCTAGTATATTTCATTAATTTTTCTTTTAGGATATGCTCATGGGACTGAACAAGTACGGGAAAGGAGACTGGAGGAGCATCTCAAGGCATTATGTTCCCCAACTCAAGTTGCTAGCCATGCACAGAAGTACTTTCGACGACCAAACAATTTGACTCCAATGGATAAACGTCGATCCAGCATCCATGATATTCAGTGTGTGAATTCGACCACCTTTGATTCCATGCCTCCAATCAATACCTTCTACATTAATAATATCCCACACATGGAAGATGGAAAACATTTCCCCTGTGACAAACATTCTTCCCATTTCTTGTAACAAATTTGAACCCAATTTCAACGGGGAGTTTGATGATTTTAGAAATGTTCGTAACCCTATGTGTCCCCCAAATGACCCAAACGAGTCCTCATCACTTATAGTTTTGATACAGAAGTTGTTATTTCTCTAATTAAACTCAAAACACAAATAGTGTCCCTTTTATAGTATGATAATTATTAAATGATTCCATGTTCTTCTCGCTGTGATCGTTTATACATTGTTATTGCTTTTTTTGCTATATTTGTTGTATGATATCAAATTTTTCTTATTTAGATATAATTACATAACAGATCATTGATTCTTACAACAATTACACTAAATTATAACTGCATAAATTGATTTTTCAGAGAAACACCATAAAGAGCGAGATCTTCGCTTTGATGATGTCTTTAGCAAAACATAAAAGCCATTTTCCCTTCCTTTTCTGCAACCATCATGTTTATTGTCTCATCATACACTACAACAAAAATAGCCTACGGCAACGTTTGGACGTGTGTTGCAAATCGAGGTGTTATCGTAGAGTGGAAGATACGGCAACATTTTTTGAACGTTGCCGTAGGTGGTTGTTGTTTTTTTTTTTTTTTTTTTTTACACAGCAATTTATGCAAATTGATTGACAAATTTAAAAATGACTCCTTATGAACAAATTTTGAAATTGCATAAAAATTTATAATTTCCTTACAAATTTTTGAATCCATAGACTTGAACATTACAAATTCCAAACACAACATAGACTAAATAAAAAGTTGCCTTGCAAATCCACTTAATTGCAGTATAAAAGATTCTCACACTAATAGTTGTACACAGTCTACCGTGTTATGTTAGATCACTATCAAAATCATAACTTTTGACAAGTCTCAAACTTGCATTTATTTCTCTAGAGATTCAAATGATAATTGGTCTCTGTATCGATTTCTAACAAGATCCTTTGGAAATGACATCTTTGCTCCTGCCTGACGCATAAGCCCTGAAAAGAGTGAATTGTAGATTGTAGTCCCAAGCTATTATAAGAAACATAAAGAAATTCACAGCATATCATATGCAGCTCCCATAGCAAGGAAAAATAATTATAAGTAACAAGGACCTGAGAAATGATTGGATGGAATATGATTATCAGCATAAAAAAAATCATTTGAGATCTATACCTTTGACATTAAGTGAAAGTATAACTAAAGTATTTTTTGCTGAAACTCAATCTAAGATTTAAGAAAAACATACCGATCAGATAAAATAAGCAGCAACTTCAGACTACCCAACTTTGGGCAATGCCATCCTTTCTATTCTCAATGCCTCATAACCAAGTGGCAGAATATTAAAAATAACAAGACAAAATAAATTGCATCGAATTCAATGAGGTAAGATGCTTACTCCCAAGGGACATCCCCAACAAGCATCATGTCCCCTTCATTATCTTCATAAATAGGGGTATATTCCCCACTTTCATCAAGGCAAGATTACGAGCACGATCTGGAGAATTCAAAATCTCATTGTAAAAGACTGAGAAATTGAGTGCTAGCCCAAGCCAGATTGGATGTGTTGGGGCAAGATCAGCACTTGCAAACACCAGAAACGCCCCGCAAATAAATTCGCAATTTCATCGTATGGAATTATTAATTTGTATCCACAGACTTCAAATTGCTAAACTACATTTACCAGATAAAAAGAAATAATAGAGTCCAAAGTTTTCATCATAAGAGTAAAGTAATTCAAAGCAAACTTTATTAAAATAAGGTTCACCACATAATATCTTACTACAATGAAACTTCACAGCTGCATTTTCACAAAATTGGTAATCATTGAGAAGAAAGTATATCCAGGATTCAAAAGCAAAAATTCAATGCTTACAACATATTTCCCATAATATCGTATGCATTCAGTTTCAAATAAAACCAACCAAATCGGGCAAATTTCACTTCATCTACAAATGCCACCAACAATTTTCCATAAATTTAACAAAAATGATAAATAAATTAAGGATTGCTACTTAAATTCGTTAATCACAGGAAGAATTTCAAAATTACGAGCCAGTTGATAATCTTAAATGTAATCTAAATAGATCTCATCAAGTAAATTATATAGTAAATCCTAAATTCTAAAAGCTCAATCTAAGGACTTCTGCCAATATTGTTAGGTAGATCACAAACAAATAAATATAGCATATAATATAACTACTGGAAAAAATAAAAATAATAAAGAAAAAGCGAAAAAACCTAACCTGAGCCGACTTGTAAGCTGAGAGAGTATTTTAGACGGCTTCTTTCCGCTCGGCTCCAGTCTTAAACTCCACCAAGTAGGGGTGATAATCACCCTTCATCTTAGAAGACATTTGAATCACCACTAGAGGCGGATCCGATGAGTTTTGAGTCGAGAAGTTTCAAAATCCCATCGCAGATGTTAGAGAGCTCTGATTCAATCTTAGATCTGTAACCTTTGATGGCTAAAACATGTCTTTCGTTGCCTCGGCTCTCCACCTTCTGTTCAATCGACGATATGGTCCTCCAGGAGGCTCGCCGCATTGTTTTTGAGTAGATTTGTTTCACCGCCGAGGAATGATTTGGGAATTTGGCGCGGGTTGGAGGAAGAGAGACGGACGAAGAGGGAGAGGGAGACGGGAAGAAAAAGAGACTCTTTTAATATTGTTAGGAAAAAAAAGGTTATTGAAACTTTTATCAACGTTTACCAAACGTTGCAAAAAGTCTCACTTTTCGCAACGTTTGCCAAACGTTACGAAAAGTGCCAAATGTTGCCAAAAATAAAACTCATAGCAACACTCAATAAAGGTTGCAAAAATGGTATATTGCAACATTTTTCTAATAAATGTTACCAAAATTCATTTATATTCATCAATGGCAACATTCACTTACTAAAATGTTGCTAAAAGGGTCTTTTGACAACATTTATCCTCAAATGTTACCTTTTATGTGTTGCGAAAGTTGTAGTGATAAACTAATGATTTTTCAAAACCATAAATTCCTTTATTAACTTTAGTTCCATGTTTAATATGAATCTCTCTTTAAGATGGAAAAGTGTTTAATAGGATGTAACAATGCCTGCTAATGCGAAGGTGGTGAGGTTCATGGATTCAGAAGGTCCCAAATAAAAAAAAATATGATCGACTTCTACATTTGCTCGGATTACTCCAAAGTGATGCCTTTGCTTCAACGTATTTGAACTGATTTTCACCAGTGTAGTAGGGATGAAAATGTGTCCATGAAAGGAAAAACACTTTTTCAGGTTAAAGAGATTTTGTTTCTGCAAATGATCACGTTTCTCTGTACATAGCTATGAAAATTCATTTTGCATATTCTTTTTACTGTAAAGCTGAAACCAAATTGTTAAGTTGCTCCTGGGCTTAGTAAATATATGTTGGTTTGTACTTCCATAGATCATATTTTGGCTTCCTTTTGATGAACCATGTGACACTTTTGTTGCCACCTTAGTAATGTTTTTGTTTAACTTATCCTATGTATTTTTGTAGTCAAGTGTAGTCTATGACATGAAGTGTAACTTAAGCAAGTTGGTCTTGTATATGTCCAGTTTGCAGACAAGTATGGTAGGACGGGAAGTTGGTAGAATAGTTGATAGAAAATGCTTTTGAAATGTACTTAAGATTAGTGTATATATTGCTGTCGTGTATCTCCATTTCAGAGTGAATGTTTTTTAACACTTTCTGTCCTCTTTGTCTTGTATATTCCATCACCTTTGCCACAAATGTAAAAGCATAAATGAAATGTTATGACTTCCGCTTTCTGAATCTCTTGATTTCATAGTGGATATCTACAAAATAATTTGTCTTTCATGGGTTCCGATGCATAGGGTCAGAATCCATGAAAGTTCATACATTTTTCTTAAGTGCATACATTGTTCTAAAAAAACCACCTAGATGGTGAAGTTTGGCCTGGCTGCATAGCTGTGCTTTATACTCTTTAACCTCTAGGCTTAGCTTAGGTCCACTTAGGTTCGTAGTACCTCTTTGCTTGTCATTTCGGAGAAAAAAAAGTATGCTCTTAAGTCAACAAGCAAAGCTAAAACATTAAATTAATTTGAATAAATCGATTATTGGTAATTATGTTAAAACTATAATTTTTTAATTGCACCACATTTTAATTAAAAAGAAGGTCCACACTGTTTTCTCACGTTGAATAATTAGATCTCACTTACTATCTACTTATTTTCTCACTTAAGCACGTCTTTTCTTTAAACAGATTTTTGTGATCGAATGACATAATTGATTTGGCTGCATATATTGATCTGCTCATTTGAGATTTGACCTTCTCTCAAAAGAAAAATATTAAATGAACTCATGTGCCTGCTGACCAGGACGACGTATTCCAAATGCGACCATCTACTTGCTATTTAGATGCGTGTCAGATTCCAACGTTGTGAGTTATTTGACCGTATTAAACTTCCAACGTTCCAAGTCATTTCATATAATTTTGACAAAGGAATGCATCCTTGTGTTCAGATTTTGATTTCCTTAAGCTCTAGGTATAACAGATCTCTAACCTAATTTATTGATTTTAACCATGAACACAAGATCTTATCTATATTGTTAGAGATCTTTGGTATCCGTTAAATTCATCTTAACATGCGTAATCTACTAGAATTTTAAGGTCCACTATGTTTAGTTTGATTATCACATGCCTGTATGATGTAATAATTTTGTTTATCCAACTAGAATTATTCAAAGTTATTCTGAGTAAAGACTGGATGATGTAATAATATTTAGTTGGGATATCCAAAGATAAAGTTAATGAAAGCTCTTGTCACACACACACACACACAAATATATATTCGACCATTAATAGTAAGTGGCTTATCCACATTGGAATTCTTAGTTTTATATTACATGAACATTTTCCTATTTAACAAGTTTGACAAATATAACAAGTTTGACAACCTGCAGTAATATATCAATTATTGTCAAGAATTTTCTGGAGATTTATGATGTAAAACAAACTTACGATAGTGCGAGATTTTACACGATGAAGTATCAAGCAAGAGAATTCTGACTTTAAGAGTCCATAATAGGGTATTCCATACATTCACAATACTTACCAAGCACAATCCAGAGCACTCCAACAACAATTTGATATTCTATGTCTATGAAAATGTTAACCTATGCCAGTCACTTCGGACAAGAAAACCTGTGAAAAAGAAAAATAACTCCATATAAATAAATGAATAATTGCTTCTTCCTGACAGAGTGGATGTTTTCCTAAGAGCCAACAAAAAGACGTATTTACCTCCTTTGTAATGATATTTCCTTGTACTGAAATGCCTATTATGAATGGGAACAGTTTCACACTAATTGAAAGTGGCCAGCTGGTCACAATTTCTTAATAACAATATGCTTAGGTAATGACAAACGAACCTCTCAATACTAAGATATTTACGGAAACTAGCCACAACTTCCAACTGAGCTGAACAATTGAAGTGAACTTCCCAAGAAACATGATTACTATCACTTGCATCAAGAACCCACATTAAAAATAAAAAAAAAAGATGATAAATTAGACCTGGAAAATAATTTTTTTCTCGAAAAGAGAAAGATGTCGGCAAATACCTGGAGCACAAGAATAAGACCAACAATACCCATGAAAAGACAATTTTGGTTCTCCCTTCCACACATTAATCTCATCTGGCTTCCTAGCAATAAATATCTAAATTTATATAAATAAAACGATGTCATTTAAATCACATGTCATAATTGCAATAAATAACCTGGAATTCTTACGAACAAACAGTGTGTAATTTACCATGGCAAAAGAGGAATGCATTAAAAATCATGGTATTTTTCGATTTGAAGGCAGGGTCACCCATGCCATTCTCTAAATTAGGGTTTTTTTACCTCCAAAACTTAGGACGAGGAGAACCATTACAGTTATAAATCCTGCAATGAGTGAAACACCAATAGAAGATTACAGCAAAACCTAAAAGAGCCGTCTGTTTTTCTTTTCCTAGCCTTTAAATTTCAATAGGAGAGTATAACAAATAATGTACCTGAATGATAAGTTCATCCACATAATACTTTTGTGGAAGGCTCCCAGAAATATGTAATTCGCATCCCAGAAAAATGCACACTTCATGAGGAAATCAATTGAAGTGGAGATTCAATCCCCATCCAGGTATCCAAGCAAGCTTGCAGAGTTTCTGGATAATAGCAATGATCGATCTTAGGCATATCATTAAGGTTATATGTCTGTTAATATGATTGAACGAGGAGTCATTGCTATTGCACAAATATATCACTTATTTCTAGTTTCATTCTCTATCTCGTCTTTTTAAAGGAAATAAGAATAATCCATTTCGTTCCTCTCTCGTGATTACAAGGTGGCTTAGGTTTCTCCAGTATCAGTCATTCTACTCTAATTTCATTTTTCTGCTATGAATTTTATTGAAATAGATTTTGAGAATTCAAAATTCACCATTGCTAAGCAGTTCTTTATGTGTTAGTTTTTAGTTTTTTGACTTAAGGTTTAATCAGTTATATTGTATTCAAAAGTTGTAGTGTACAATTCCTTCTAACCAGAATAGTGTTTGAAACTGTCCATCTCGTGGAATTGAATAAATTAAAAACATTATGATCTAATTATTAGCTTTATTTGATTTGGTTGTCTAAATAATCCTTCAGTTAGTTTGTTCTTATTTGTTATTGTTGGGCTCTAATGCCAACTGGTCTCGTGGGCTATGATGATATTGGGTTGTTTGGTCCAACAGTCAACTTAAAAAATCACCCAATAACTTGGCTGACCTAGAACTCAAATTCATAACTTAAAAACGTGTCTTGAGAAATGCACCTTTAGAGCAACTCAACATTTTTGCCTTAAAAGTCTTCTAAGAAGCCCTGGACTGTTAGATCTTGGTCTAGATCAATGGCTGGATGTAAGGGTACAAATAGTACCCTAGGTCGCCCCATTAGGTCACAATCTGATTGCTGCCTTTCAGTGTTTTCTTCCAGAATTTTTTTTGTTCTCTCTTCATGTTCTTCTTGTAAACCTGTGGAAGGAAGTTGATTCTTCTAATTTTCTTTTTGAAATTTAAACACCGTATTGTGTCGTACTTGAGAGAGATGATGCAATTCCTTGTTGTGTTCTTTAATCAATAGAGGTTTGCTTTGGGATACAGGTTAGGGTTTTGATAGCCAAAAAGAAGTGTACAATTTTGAGTCTAAGCCCTTCGATCTTTATTTCCTTGTTGCTTTTGGAGTTGTATCACTGATCGAGTGTTGTAAACTTCTTTGGTTGAAAGTTTAGGTAATATTTGTTGAGAAACAAGTGTTATTGGTTTGAAGAATTGTGTAATAGCTACATAAATTCAGTTTTTCTGCCCATAGATTTGGCCCATTTCGGGTTTTGAATTGAACTCATCTTTATTTTGTTTTATTTTTTATTTGTTTTTTAGGTTTAGGGGATTTTGAAGATTTTTAATACTGGGTTATTGGAGAAAGATTATGCTGTTGAATTTTCATTTTATTTTATTCTATGTTTTGTACTGGCCAACCAAGGACATAGCACTAGGTTTATAGCTTTTTGCATCATACTCCAGAGAAAACGGAACCCAACTTAAATAATCGGTTATGGTACAATTCAGTTCTAGATTTACTCGTGGAAAATGATTTCACGGGTAAAATTCATAACTGAAACAAATTGGGCATGAAGCCAAACTGTTTTTAATCCAACGACACTAAATAAACTGTCTTTTGCTTATGTTAATTATGATAGTGTACTTTAAGGTTCATTTTTTATTCTTAGCCATACGAATATATTTTCACATTCCTTATTTGTTCATTGCACAGGAAAGCGGCTTCAACGTTCCAGAAAGAATACAACTCGAAGAACAAAGTTCATATTTTTGTTACTACCAAAAGAGAAATCCATTTTTTGATGTAGATTTACTCCATTTTTCATTTTTATGAAAGAAAATGACCCAAAAATTCTTCGTTCTCAAGAGGCTAGGCAATTTACTAATTGTACATTGGAACTTTTGTTTTGATACAAATGATAAGGTGTCCCATATTGAAATTTCAACAAAAAATGGAACTACAAGCGTTGGTATGGAAGGCATAGGAAATAAGGTACGCCTATTTATTAACTTCATTTTCTGGATGCCCTTTTCCATAAACCATTATGCCCTTCATTATAGAAAAGTATTGTTGTACTGATTAATTTATTCCCAATGAAGGAATATCCGTTATGGTTCATTAAATACCATGACGGTTAAGAAAAATATCCTTAAACTCCCTTTTAGCTTCTACATCGAAAGACAATAACAGAAAAGTAGATTCATTATTTACCATTTTTATGGTGAATGAGAAAAAAAAAAGTAAAATTATATGTCCTTTAAACTTTTCCATGATTGTTTAGGAATAGTGCTTTCACTCATCCAACATGGTCAAGAAAACATTCATCCTTTTATTAAGATATTTTGTAAATGAAGCTAAGTATAGTACGTGATATGCTGTTTTGTAAAGCAGGAAGTATGCTTTGTTGCTGTTGTATATGCTATAGTATTTGTTTATTGATCAAATGTCCATGCAGGTTGAAAAGGCTCACAAAGCTGATCTTCATTGTGTTGATTGTGAATGATGCATATCTTATTTTTACAGCGTACTTTTCGATCATCGGTGGAGTGGACAAATATAAATTCTAGCCGTTTAAAAACATTGGTCATAATGCAGTGGAACAACTTTGCTGATTATGATATTGTTTTGAGTGACTCATAATTTGCTGTTACTTTGATTGTACGTTTGAATTATTATTGTATTTGGAGTTTTGTTATGGGATTAAATAAAGCCTGCATACTTTCAGATATACCTTGCATTTGCATGTTTGACCGTCGAAAACTTAGTTCTAGAGGAATCAGATCCCACATCCAGATATTCGAAGGGCGTAGCGATGCTATCCTCTGTGTCCAGGTGCCACACATTGTACACACGAGTGTTTAAACGATGAGTGGGGTTAATATGTGTTAACTGTCTATTTAACAGCGATATATTTTTGTTTCACTGGTGTCTAGACAAGTCATCTGTCTTTGGCAGTGGGGCAGAGGATGGTATCTTAAACATCTGGGATTATGAAAAGGTGAGGTGTCGCGGGCAATTCCAGATAGAACTAACATTATATTATGGTTGAACAAATTTTTGATGAGACATACAGTGAAATAACGACCATGGAGCGTTGCATAGGTAGCAATCTCAGGAACCTTAATTTGGTCCACCGATCTTGTTGAGTAGGATCAATAAATATCATAAATGGAGCCCAGCTTTACTTTCCCTGCAGATGACACGGCCTTAACCAAGAACTCCATGAGCATCTCCCCAAGACTAGCGTTCCTATCAAGACTACTCTACAAAAAAAAAAAAAAAAACAATCAGCCTGAATTTGGGCACCACCAAAAGGCCCGAAACAATGGCTGTCAACCCCCTTAGTAATATCAATCACACACTCATAAATATTGTAGAACACGTTATTATTTTTCTTAGTCTCTTACTATTCTTATTTATAAATCTTATAAATTTGCCAAACCGCTAATTTTTAACACTTTCATTTTCTAGTGATATCGACTTTCTTTATTGTTGCAATTTATCAGAAATTTCGCCATATTTTTCTAGTGATATCGTTTTCTAGTATATTTCATTAATTTTTCTTTCAGGCTATCCTCGTGGGACTATCCTCATGGCACTGAAAAAGTATGGGAAAGGAGACTGGAGGAGCATCTCAAGGCATTATGTTCCCCAACTCAAGTTGCTAGCCATGCACAGAAGTACTTTCGACGTCAAAACAATTTGACTCCAATGGATAAACGTCGACCCAGTATCCATGACATTCAGTGTGTCAATCCGACCACCTTTGATTCCATGTGTCCAATCAATACCATCTACATTAATAGTATCCCAGACATGGAAGAAGGAAAACATTTCCCCTCTTGCAAACATTCTTCCCATTTCTAGTAAAACATTTGAACCCAATATCAATGGGGAGTTTGATGTTTTGAGAAATGTTTGTAACCCCTTTGTGTCCCCCAAACAAGTCCTCATCACTTGTAGTTTTGGTACATTAGCTGTTATTTCTCTAATTAAACTCAAAACACAAATAGTGGTCCTTTTACAGTGTGATAATTGTTAAATGATTCCAAGATCTTCTCGCTGTTATCATTTATACATTGTTATTGCTTTTTTTTTTTTCTTTTTTGCTATATTTGTTGTATGATGTCAAATTTATCTTATTTAGATATAATTACATAGAAGATCATTATTTTTACAACAATCACACTAAACTATAACTGCATAAATTGATTTTTCAGCGAATCAGTGTAATAAGCGAGATCTTTGCTTTGATGATATCTTTAGCAAAACATAAAAGCTATTTTCCCTTCCTTTTCTGCAACCATGAGTTTATTGTCTCATCATAAACTAATGATTTTTCACAACCATAAATGCCTTTATTAATTTTAGTTCCATGTTTAATATGAATCTCTTTTTAAGATGAAAAAATGTTTAGTAGGATGTAACAATGTCTGCTGATGCGAAGGTGAGGTTCATGGATTCAGAAGATCCCAAATATAAAGAAAAAAATGATCAACTTCTACATTTGCTCGCATTGCTCCAAAATGATGTGTTTGCTTCAACGTATTTGAACTGATTTTCACCAGTGTAGTAGGGATGAAAATGTATCCAGGAAAAGGAAAACAAAAATGATCACGTTTCTCTATACATAGCTAAGAAAATTCATTTTGCTTATTCTTTTTACTGTAAAAGCTGAAACCAAATAGTTAAGATGCTCCTGAGGCTTAGTAAATATATGTTGGTTTGTACTTCCATAGATCATGTTTTGGCTTCCTTTGCCACAAATGTAAAAGCATAAATGAAATTTTATGACTTCCACTTTTCGCATCTTGAATTCGTACTGGATATCTAGAATATAATTTGGCTTTCATGGGTTCCGATGCATGGGGTCAGAACACATGAAAGTTCATACATTTTTCTTAAGTGCAAACATTGTTCTAAAAAAACCACCTAGATGGTGAAGTTTGGCCTGACTACATAGCCGTGCTTTATACTCTTTTACCTATAGGCTTAGCATAGGTTCACTTAGGTTCGAAAAATTCGTACCCATGTAAATTTTTCGGATGTAAGATCACTTAGGGTATGATTTTTTTATGTAAGTTTTCAAATGTAAAATTCCGCACAACTTTTTTAAAGGTTTGATTGTGCCCTCCTAACTCATGTTTATGTCCGCCGTCGTCCATATCTTCAAATGTGTTTTAAGAAATTCACCTTTAGAGCAACTCAACACTTTTGCATTTAAGTTATCTGCTAAACCTTGGACAGTTTTATTATGATCTAGATCAGTGGCTGGAGATAAGGGTTCAAATAGTACCCTAAGTCGCCCCCATTAAGTCACAATCTGATTTTTGTTGTTTGGTGTTTTCATCCAGAATTATCTATGTTTTCACTTTGTATTCCTCTTTCAAAGCCCTTTTTGGAAGTTGATTCTTCAGGTTTTCTTTATGAAATCTAAACGCTGTGTGTATTATACATTAGTGAAATGATTCAATTCCTTGCTGCTTCCTTTCATTAATTGAGCTGTGCTTACGTTTTGATAGCAAACATAAGGATACAATTTTAAGTTTGAGCCCTTCAATCTTGATTTTTCTTGGTGCTTTTGGAGTTTTATAATAGATCGAGCATTGTAAGATTTTTTATCGAAATCTTATGTAATATTTGCTGAGAGACTACTATTCTTTGTTCGACGAATTGTATAATAACAATCATTTGTTCGTAAGAGTCATCATCAAATTAGGAGATCTGTATATTTCACTATCTTTGTGTTGATTTTGGTGGTCAATTCTTAGACCACCATTCTGGTTCGAGTTTTCTAACCCTAAATGGCTCTATATGTTTTCTAAGAAACCATGGACCACTGGATCATGATCTAAATCAATGGCTAGAGATAAGGGTAAAAAATAGTACCTTAAGTTGCCCCATTAAGCCACACACTAATTTTCGTTATTTGATGTTTGTTCGTAAGACGTCCTTGTCTGAGGATGGTACATTTGGCTTACTTTGAATAGATTTTGGTGGTCAAATCTTAAACAACTTCTCTGGTTCGAGTTTTCTAACCCTAAATCGCACTAATATTGAAGCATGTGTTGTGTTTTTGACTATTCGGTGAAATATCTAGAAATGAAACCTTGAATTTGCTCATACGTTAACAGACTCTAATGTCCCAAGGTAATGTGTTATGATAATTTTTCGTTGGTATGATTATAATATCCTAATTCTTGTGTGGTAATACTCGATGGTTATGATAGGGATAACCCACCTATATAAGATCTATTACGTGTAGTGTTTGAAGCCACGCACATCCCTTTTCGATGATTCAAAATTCAATGGAAACCTTGTCTCATGATTTTACTAAAATTGTTTCATGCAAAAATTTTCCGTGAAAGGTTATTTTTTAAATCTTACTTTAGTCGAAATAAAGAAAGATAGTATTTTGGTGAAATTGATACACGGACACGTGGTTTACATTTTGAAAGACTTCTTGCAATACAAGGACAGTTATAAATGAATGGGCAAAAATAAAATTTAGCTTTTTTAATGTCCAAGTGAAGACAATTTTTAAACTTGTGAACTGGAATTTGTATATAAATGATTTCTTGGAAAAAAAAAATAAGGGTAATAACCATATATATGGTTTCAAATTTTGCATTTACACCCTCATTTCAACATTATATTAGGAGCTGGTCCTTTTATCTCGTTCCATCAAATATGGGTACTTGAAGCAAAACATGTTATCATTTGCTTTCATCGAGCAAAACATCCCTATTGTAAGAACACTCTTGTTTCAAACATGGACTAAGCTCAAAAAACATTTCTATATAAACCCATTCTAGAAAATTGATTTTCTTTACAAAAGAAATGTAATTGAAAATAAATGTAATATAAAAGTACACTCCAACAAGAGCTAATTCTCACACTTGAACTTTACTTTCTTACGAAAGATTGCGGTCCTCTCCCGTGATTACAAGGTGGCTTAGGTTCTCCACTATCAATCATTCTACTCTAATTTCCTTTTTCTGCTATGAATTTTATTGAAATAGATTTTGAGAATTCAAAATTCACCTTTGCTAAGCAGTTCTTTATGTGTTAGTTTTTAGTTTTTTGACTTAAGGTTTAATCAGTTATATTGTATTCAAAAGTTATAATGTACAATTCCTTCTAACCAGGATAGTGTTTGAAAATCTCCATCTGGTGGGATTGAATAAATTAAAAACATTACGATCTAATTATTAACTTTGTTTGATTTGGTTGTCTAAATAATCCTTCAGTTTGTTCTTATTTGTTATTGTTGGGCTCTGATGCCAATTGGTCTCGTGGGCTATGATGATAATGGGTTGTTTGGTCCAATAGTCAACTTTAAAAATCACCCAATGACTTGGCTGACCTAGAACCCAAATCCATAACTTAAAAACGTGTCTTGAGAAATGCACCTTTAGAGAAACTCAATATTTTTGCCTTAAAGACTTTACCCAATTTTATTCCATTAATCTAAGACAATTCACACATAAATTTTAACACAACGAATCTCCATTAACATCCGTACCTTCCCACAACAGCAAAATCACCCTCAAACTGTGCTAAATTTTGTCAAAGGATCATTAATATATCATAGTTTTGGGTATAGCTTATATGTCCAATTATATCAACCTATAAATTATATGAGTCGACTCATTGCATCTATCTAATCAAATCGAGCTTTAACTTGAGACTTTTACCCAATTTTATTCTATTAATCTAAGACAATCTACACACAAATTTTAACACAAGAAATCTCCATCCACATCCGTACCTTTCTACAACAGCAAAATCACCCTTAAACTGTGCTAAATTTGGTCTAAGGATCATTAATATATGATAGTTTTGGGTATAGCTTTTATGTCCAATTATATCAACCGATCAATTATATGAATCAACTTATAGCATCACACTGTCCAACTTAATTCTAGTGCACATATACTATCAAGTTTTGCAAGGTTAAGTTTCAATCAATCTAGCATGCATCATATCCAAGGTTCATAAATCAACATTAAATCTCACCCCAAACTTAAAATCGACATTGTCCTCAATGTCAAATGCATAAATAGGAATATAAAGGGACGATAAATAAATGGGAGAATGTACTCCCCAAATCTTTCTATTGAAGAGGTGAGGCACTATGTGTGATGGCTAGACAATATTTTTCATCATACTTTCCTCTTGGTCTATGTTGGTTTGAGTATTTCACGACGTCATATTCCTGCACATAGTAATCAAATCAAACATTAAAGATCAAATAACCTAGATACATGTGTTACATAGCCGAAACAATCGAAATAATCTACAATAAATTCAATGGCCTAAGGGGAAACATGATAGGATAGTGATACCTTATTAATTAAAACGTGCCTAAGTCTAATGCAAACTAATAACCAAAATAAATTTATATGTAATGCGGTACAGAAAGCAAAATAAATAAAAGGGTTAGCAAATTGAGTTTTCTCCCAATAAGCGCTTAATTTAGTATTTAGCTAGACTATATGGCTAAATTGGTCATGGTGGATCATGCTGGAATCTTGCAGCCTTACACTCATTGCAATTTACAGCCTTGCATCCGCTTTTTATCTTCGAAACCTTGAACTCTCCATTCTCATCTCGTCTAAGGCTCCCTAAATTTTTAGACTTTGTCTCGTTTGAGCCTTGTTGCACCTTTTTGGTAATCTCTTCATGTAATGGTTCTCGATAGTAATGTAGATCTTGAGTTTCTCTTGCTTATCATCCACTCTCAATATCATTTTGCCACTTTCAAAGTCCATGATAGCTTAGCTTGTTGATAGAAAAGATCTGCCAAAGATAAGTAATGATGCATCACATTGCTCCTCTATATCTAGAACCAAAAAATCAACCGGGAATATGAATTTGTCCACTTTAATGATCACATTTTCAACCATTCAAAATGCAAAACGAAACTCCTAAGATACAATGAATTGATGTGCATGCATATATATATATATCATGAAAACGCAGATGCATGCACATATACACCTACTCAATGCGGTACAAAAGTGCTCTTATCATAAAGAGCAACGTGAACAATATCACAATTAACAATATAAGTTTTACCTGCTACATCATTCCTTTTGACCCAAATCTTTTAGAAGAAGATGTAATCTTAATCAACTGAGTCATCAAATCAGTTAAGTGACTCACTTGTTTAGTCAAGAAAGTTACACGAGTAGTTAGATATTGATTGTTATTCCTAACCAAGGACTTAGGACACTTAGGTCTAATATGACCTCAAACATGGCAATTATGACACGTGTGAATAAATTTAGGAACAACCCTAGGTCTTATATTTTGAACCTTAGGTAGAGGGAATCTATGTTTTATAGATGATTTTGATCCTCGAATACTTAAAGTATGGGTCTCGTTCCTATTGAAGAGCTGGCGACACTTAGGTCTTATGTGTCCTACCTTACCACAATGGAGACACGTGAGAATGAACATTGGAGTAGCTATAGGTCTCAAATTTTGAACCTTAGGCTTTCAGGCAGGTACAAACCTATTTTTAAAAAAAGAAACATTATGGGAATTTGTTCCATTAAAGCCTATACCTCTTCTATCCCCAATTGTTTTATTCAAACCTATCATGTTATCAATTTTCTTAGATCCGTTAGAAAAAGACTGGGGTTCGGTATTTGATTTTTCCATATTACTTATAAGAGATTTAACCTTAAACGTCGAAGGACACTTTCTCAACTCTTAACACATTCAAACTTCTAGTGGATTCCTCAAGTTTGGCTACAAGACCTTCATTTTATAATTCAAGATTATTAATTTTTTTAAAGGCAGAGCGATTATTTTTTTAAGTTAAGAAGTTCCCCAAATAATTGGTCATAAACCTTCTAAATTAAAAATGGACTCATCTAGACAAAATTTTAGGTCAATGATCACTATTAAACTCTAATACCGCTTGAAAATTTTAAATTATTTAGATCTACGTGCGGAACTATAAAATTAAGATCAATAAGTCACTTTTTTAATTTTTTCTAGATGGTTAGTCAAATAAGTCAATTTATCCTAAATTGAAATACCATAATCAATAACTAAAGCAATTAAGATCACCAAAGATGAACACGGAGAAAACCAAACTGGGTAAAAACTCCTGGCACTTTGCCGGTTACTAATTAACTTATAAATCAAAGCAAACTTAAAGTATGGTCCAGACTAATCTATCTCGTAGAAGTTTTACCTCAATTCCTATAGTTTTCCTTAATCATACTGGAGGTGTGCTACTTCAAAACAAATCTCGATTGTTGATTTATACCTTAACCCCGTGGAGTGCATGCTCCTGACGCCAGATCCGGACTCCTGGTACCTCACCTTAGTCCTCCTGAATTTGTGCTTCTGCAATAGCTCCTAATCCCTGGTATCGATTTATCTCCGGTGGATTAAGTGGTTTGGTGTTTCATCAAAAGACCTTGCATGTTTTGATCTTGTGGTTTTATATGAAACAATATGATTAAATCAACAAAATATGTTTTGGAAGAATTTATGGATCAAATAATATGTGGTGGTTGAATCTTGGAATCAATGAATGTTTTGGATCATCAAGGAATTGATCTCAATGAAATAAATATGATTAAACACGCTTTTGGATGTTCATATGATAATATATATAGGGAAAATTGTTTGAGATGAAAGGGACTAAAAAACAAAGTGTTTGAAGCAAAACAGGATTCTGAACGTCTATCCGTCACTCGAGCGCCAAGCCAGCGACAAGCAAGCAACAGCTAAGTAGTTGTTGATATTTTTATCATAACTTTCTCTTCGATGCCAGATTGAGGTGATTCAAAATGCATTGGAAAGCTAACTCAAAGGGACACAATTTTTCTAAAAATAACCTTGTCCAAATCCCAATTTTTATGTGCGACTAAGAATTCGGAACATAACTTCTGCAGCTCTTTGACATTATTTAAACTGTTAATTGTATTTCCTTGATCCTAAGTGATTTTCTTGGACATCTTGAACTCTTTAAAGGACTATACTACCAACTCCAACTCTTTATACTTTAATTAGAACTCTATAACTCCTATTTTAACTTTGATTGCAACTCAAAAAACTCCGAATACAATTCAATTAGGACTTAATTTTGACTAAAGAAATTGCAAATAATTTAATTTAGAAATTGCCAATTATAATTTTGATCTAACAATTACTATAGGATTGTGAGGCCAATTGGTCTCCTGGGCTAGGATGATAATGGGTTATTTGTCCCAACACTCTACTTATGCAAAAACCTGAATCCGTAGCTTAAAAATGTGATTTGAGAAATTCATCTTTAGGACAACTCAACACTTTTTTCATTTCAGTTTTATGAGAAGCACTAGACCATTGATGGGATCATGGTCTAGATCAATGGCCAAAGATAAGAGTATATATAGTACCTTGAGTCGCCCCATAGCCCATAATTTGTTTTCTACTATTTGGTGTTTGCTTCCTGAATTTTCTTTTTGGTTTTCCTCTCTTTGTTCTTCTTCCAAACCTCGCACGGGGCACAATAGTGATTATTCTATAGCCAGGTTTTCGTGGACAATTAATAGGGATGAAATAAGAGAAAAAATAAGAAACAAGAACAATTATTTATTAATCAAGCAATGATCTGAAAATAACCCACAAGCCGGGTCAAATATCTAGCAAATAGTAATTATCAAAAATTTACCAAAATTAGCAAAATCCCAATATTCATACCAAAAGGAAATACGAAATAAAATAAATAATATCCCAAAATTTTGGCTCAATTCGAGTTCGTAATCTATTCTAAAAAGGCAATCGAAATATTATCTTCCTACCTATTGACTCAAAGTTTTCAAAATGAAGTTTTGATGTGAAATTTGAAAAAATTGAAAAAAAAAAAAAGATTCAGATTCCTAGGTAGTTTTTTTCATGGTACTAACACCTTATTTTGAGCTATTGACACCCTTGTATAGGACGTCAATACCATAAGATAGTGGTGTTAACATCTCAATCAGAGTTGCAAGTAAACATCTATTTCTTCCTTTTCTTCACTACTACTAGATTACCTATTTAGAAGTAGACTAGAATATTGTCATGATGGTTATTAACATTTAAATCATGTATTGCACTGAGAAAATTTCATTAAAGGACCTAGAGTGAGTGGCTTTGTTACTTGTTTACCTTATGTAAATGTGAATTGACCTATATTTGTAGCTTTTGTGTCATGTCACCGAATGGTAAACTTGTACTGTTGAAATTTAGTTGAATTGTGACATGATTTAAAGTAATTAGTGATCTTTTATAAATCATTTAGCATACCTACACGATTATTTTTTTGGGACTTATGTGTTTATTTCATTTAAAGAATTTTTTTTACATTTTTACCTAATAAAGTTACAAGTCCCAAATACTTTTGAAAAGATCAAAGAATTCTTTAAAAGGTTCGTAAACCATCAGACAAAGTGATCATAGGGTCTTGGAGATATGATCTCCTTATCCAAAATGAGAAAAGCCCGGATTAGTCTGGAGTGAAAAAAGCAGGACATGGTTCAGAGTGAGAAAAACCGAATCCAGGTATCCTTCGAGGTAAGACCCTCTGGCAGCAGTAACACGTGTGTTTTAGTTGATTACTCGGTGTACAAAAGTTATTTAAAGTTGTTGTCGAAAATTCGACTAACGCAATCGAAAGAACAAATAAAATAACAGAAAAATAAAAGTAGAAGATGAAGCGATGTATGCCAAAGCAAATCTCCTTAAGACAGATTTCGCCCCCAACCAAGTGCAAAGGGGATTATGGACGTCTGTTTCCCAAGATACAACGCTTCTTCCAAAGTCGATACTGCACACTACCAACCTTGTCGGTCGAACCAAAGAATGAACGTACTCGAACGGAATAACGACGAATATTTGAGAGAGTTTTGGAAATAGAATATGGAGAAAAGAGAATTTAGAAAATCAATGGAATTGTAATTGATTTGGTGTATCCAAAACGAATTTGGAGGTCTCTATTTATAGAGATTTAAGTGTCTCATTGAATGGGTGTATGACATTTCATGAACTAGTGGACCACTTGGTCTGATTTATCTTAGCCATTGGATCACACTATTTCATAATCTGACGACCCAGATTAAACCATGAAGTGTAGTGTCCATTTACCATGTCTATTCACCAATGCCACACGTACGTCCAACTGTACCAACTGCTATGCGGGACGAAGTGACGCAACCTGCTACGTGTGTGCCACCTAGGATGCCAACTCATCGAGCCTCCCATCGCCATGTCATCGAACCATGAATCCATTTTTGAAAACTATAAGGCTCTCCAGCTCCTCGCGACGATGCGTACGTGCGAAGTGCAAAGTGCGCCTCTAAAGCGCCCAATGCGTACTTTGCAACTTGTGCGGGTCGGGTCCGGGTCCGGGACCGAGACGCGGCGCGAGTGGTGCGAAGCACCACTCTAGTGGTGGCTAGTTGGATAGCCTTTGGCTAGCCAAAGGTAGCTAAGTTGTAGGTCACTTATTAAATTATAACTTATACACACATCCCACTATATAAACAAGTATTTTTTCTTATAAACTTTCGATGTGGGATTCCTTACCATATATAAGTCACTCAAAATGAGCTTATCAACTTATGGACCTATATTGTAGACTTTTCCAATTCACCCAAATTAATTGTAATAGCCTACTCATTAAATACAACATTTAATGAAACTTAATTAATCAATAATTCCAACAATCCCCCACATGAATGGAAGAAGTCAAGGAAGATAGAAGAATAGTACTATTAGAAAGATAACACATCGAGATATGTAGCTTTCGCTTTGAACCTTCTTTAGTAAGAGTCTATCGAACTCACTTGGCTAATCAGTGAACGCAACGTTTTGAACTGTCAGCCGTTATTGCAAGCTCAGACAATAGACCAAACACATTACCTCTCATATCAAACTTGGTTCTCTATTGTGTTCATTATTTCGGCCCTGAACTACTTGGGTTCTGCGAGTGCTTTAGAGAATTCGCCTAAGTAAATTCTCAAAGAACCGGCCAAGTTCGCACTTACATAGGTGATGTTCTACAAACAATACTCTACTTATACTATTTATAGTCATCATTAAAAGCAAAAGCTTGTCTTTCATAAACTTCATAGTCAGCACTTTTTGCATCATAGAAATGGGAAGGAATTAAACTCATAAGTGCTCTTATCGAGTCATTCATAATTAGTTTTCCTATTGAACCTAGTCCGTGGGATCTCCAGTTGCTAGGTTAGGTTTCCACTAAGATGACTCATTGGGTTTTAGGCTTTAAACCCATTTTCCTCGATGCGCAGTCTATACGCTCTCTAGATAACCCTTTAGTCAATGGATCCGCTAGGTTTTCTTTTGACTTAACAAAATCAATTGATATTGTTCCATTTGAGAGCAACTGTCGAACGTTGTTATGTCTACGACCTATATGTCTCGACTTACCGTTATACACAAAATTTTCAGCCCTGACTATTGTTGCCTGGTTATCGAAATGAATAGAAATAGTCGGTACATGCTTTGGCCATATAGGAATATCTTCTACGAAATGTCTTAACCATTCTGCTTCTTCTCCCGCTTTATCTAAAGCAACAAACTCAGATTCCATAGTAGATCGAGCTATACACGTTTGCTTAGAAGATTTCCATGATATAACGCCACCACCAAGAATAAATACATAGCCACTGGTAGACTTTGACTCGTCTGTATCCGATATCCAATTGGCATCACTATATCCTTCAATTACTGGAGGATATTTTCTATAACATAATGAATACTCTCTGGTTCGTTTCAAGTATCCCAAAACTCTAAGTAATGCATCCCAATGTTGATTACTTGGGTTACTTGTGTAACGACTGAGCTTACTTACCGAGTAAGCTATATCAGGTCTTGTACAATTCATGAAGTACATTACACTACCAATAATTTGGGAATATTCTAACTGCAATTTCCCATTTCCACTATTCTTGTGAAGAACTATATGAGGAATAAATGGGTTACTCGTCTCTTTAATATTATGAGTCTTAAACCTCTCAATTATTTTATCAACATAATGAGTTTAAGACAAGAATATTCCATCTGATGTTCTAGATATCTTCATTCCTAGAATCACGTCTGCTTCACCCATATCTTTCATGTCAAAGTTATTGGTAAGCATATTCTTTGTTTTATTGATAACGTTTATATTAGTCCCTAATATAAGCATGTCATCAACATATAGACAGACAAGTACGTATGCCTTTTCGAATCTTTTCGAATATACGCATTTGTCACATGCATTTATGATGAATCCATTACTAATCATGGTACTGTCAAACTTTTCGTGCCATTGTTTAGGAACTTGCTTCAAACCGTATAAGGACTTAACAAGTTTGCATACTTTGTTCTCTTGTCCTTTTACTATGAAACCTTCTGGTTGTTCCATATATATTTCTTCGTTTAATTCACCATTCAAGAATGCAGTCTTCACATCCATTTGATGTATTTGCAAATCAAACAAGGCTGCTATAGCAATTAAAACTCGAATAGAAGTAATCCTAGTTACTGGAGAATATGTGTCAAAGAAATCAATTCCTTCTTTCTGACGATATCCCTTTGCAACCAGTCAAGCTTTGTATTTGTCTATTGAACCATCAGCTTTTAACTTCTTTTTAAAGATCCATTTGCACCCTATTGGTTTAGTTCCCTTAGGAAGATCAACCAATTGCTAAGTATTATTACTCATAATGAATTCAATTTCGCTATTTATCGCTTCCTTCCAGAATACAGATTCTGGACTAGTCATAGCTTCTTTAAATGTTTGAGGCTCTTTCTCAATCATGAAAGATATAAAATCTGGACCAAAGAATTTAGCAACCTTTACTCTTTTACTCCTTCTTGGTTCATGTTCTATATTGTTTTCAAAAACATTATCTCATGTTCTCTTTTGAGTATTCTCAACAATATCTCTTTTATTTGGGAACACATTTTCAAAGAATTCAGCATCTCTGGATTCAATAATTGTATTGGCATGAATGTCACTTATATAAGATTTATGCGCAAGAAATCTGTACGCACTACTATTTATTGCATATCCGATAAAAATGCAATCAATAGTTTTAGGACCTAACTTAATCCTTTTAGGAGGTGGAATAGCCACTTTAGCTAGACACCCCCACACTTTTAAGAATTTATAGGAAGACATTCTACCTTTCCACATTTCATAAGGTATCGAACCAGTTTTCTTGTGGGGAGTTCTTTTTAGAATAAAGTTAGCAGTTAACACTGCTTCCCACCACAAGTTTTGTGGTAATCCAAAACTTATTAGCATAGCATTAACCATGTCTTTTAAAGTTCTGTTTTTCCTCTCAGCAATCCCATTTTGCTGCGGAGTATATGGGGCTGTTGTCTGGTGAATAATACCAAACTTAGCACGTAATTCATTAAACATGGATGAATCATATTCACCACATCTATCGGATCTTAATACCTTAATCGTTTTTCCAAGTTGATTTTCAACTTCGTTTTTATAAGTAACAAATGCATTTAATGCCTCATCTTTGCTACTTAATAAATAAACATGGCAATACCTGCTGTGATAATCACTAAACGTGATAAAATATTTTTTACCACATCGAGTTTGAACAAGTTTTAAATCACAAATGTCGCTATGTATTAAACATAACGGTTCACTACTCCTTTCAATTGAGTTAAAAGATTTTTTAGCAAATTTTGTTTCAACACAAATTTCACATTTATGTTTATCTTCGGATTCAAGTTTAGGTATAAGACCTAAACCTACAAGTTTTCTTAAAGAAGCACGATTTACATGTCCTAATCTGCTATGCCATAAATTTGAAGAGTCGAGCAAGTAAACAGAATCATTAGTTTTATTAATAACTTGCGGATACAAATATGTGGATTTTTTGTCCACTACAACAACATTGGCCTTAAATAGACCACCAAGTAAATAGCCCTTCCCAACATACATGCTCCCCTTAGTAAGTACAAACCTATCAGATTCAATTTCCAATTTTAAATCATTTCTTACTAAGTATAGCTCCTGAAATCAAATTCTTTCTAATATCTAGGACGTGTACAACTTCATTCAATGTCTGTTCCTTCCCCGATGTGAATTTCAGAATAACCTTTCCAATTCCTTCAATCTTGGAAGTTGTAGAATTGCCCATGTAAAGGCACTCATTATGATTTAGAGTCTTATATTCAGAAAATAGACCCTTATCAGCATAGATGTGACGAGTGGCTCCTGTGTCCAACCACCAATCTTTGGCATTAGATACCAAATTAACTTCATAAACAACAGCGGATAGGTTGATGTCTCCAACATCTGCAGAAATATTATCCATTTCGGTTATATTGGCTTGGGGAGGTTTCTTCTTTGGTGTATCCTTCTTTTTGCTTCGACAGTCTTTTGCCCGATGCCCCGACTTCCCACAAATATAACAGTTTCCCTTGAACCGTTTTGCATTATTGACTTTTTCTTTGTCCATGGATGAGCCAGAACGCTTCCTTTTCTTGTTCTTAGACACCGAGTCTTCCACCATGTTAGCCTTTGCTTCTATGTTGCGCACATTAGTCTTCTTTTCTGCAGCCCGGTTGTCTTCTTCAATGCGAAGTCGAACAATTAAATTCTCCATAGTCATCTCTTTGCGTTTATGGTTAAGATAGTTTTTGAAATCTTTCCATAATGGAGGTAGTTTCTCGATCATAGCAGCAATCTGGAAAGATTCACTCAAAGTCATGCCTCAACTTCAATATCATGAAGTATAACTTGCATCTCCTAAACCTGACTCATTAATGTCTTTGAATTAGACATCTTATAATCCAGAAATTTTCCGACAATGAATTTCTTCGTTCCAGCATCTTCTGTCTTGTATTTTTTGTCAAGAGATTCCCATAATTCTGTAGCCATCTTGATGTCACAATACACACTATATAAAGTGTTATCCAGTCCATTGAGAATGTAGTTACGGCATAAGAAATCTGCATGTTTCCATGCATCAATGGCTAACTGAGTATTTTTATCAATAGCATTCTCCGATGTTTGTGCGGGACATTATTCACACATAAACTTTACCAAGTTCGACGTTGTCAAATAGAATAGCATCTTCTGTTGCCAACGCTTGAAATCTGTGCCATTGAATTTTTCCGATTTCTCATGTTGTGAAGCCAGTGGCATGACAAATTGATTGGAACCAGAATTTGGCGCAATCACAGCACTAGTAGTATTTTCAATAGTACTAGCCATTTTCTGTAAAACCACAATTACATAAAATAATCAATAAGAGAAATGTAGAAGAAATAACGAAAGTAAAAAATCCGTCTTAAGATTGTTGTCGAAAATTCGACTAACGCAATCGAAAGAACAAATAAAATAACAGAAAAATAAAAGCAGAAGATGAAGCGAGGTATGTCAAAGCAAATCTCCTTAAGACAGATTTCGCCCTCCAACCAAGTGCAAACGGGATTATGGACGTTTGTCTCCCAAGATACAACGCTTCTTCCAAAGTCGATACTGCACACTACCAACCTTGTCGATCGAACCAAAGAAAACGTACTCGAACGGAATAACGACGAATATTTGAGAGAGTTTTGGAAGCAGAATATGGAGAAAAGAGAATTTAGAAATCAATGGAATTGTAATTGATTTGGTGTATCCAAAACGAATTTGGAGGTCTCTATTTATAGAGATTTAAGTGTCTCTTTGAATGGGTGTGTGACATTTCATGAACTAGTGCACCACTTGGTCTGATTTATCTTAGCCATTGGATAACACTATTTCATAATCTGACGACCCAAATTAAACTATGAAGTGTAGTGTCCATTCACCATGTCTATTCACCAATGCCACGCATACGTCCAGCTGTACCAACTGCCACGCGGGACGAAGTGACACAACCTGCTACGTGTGTGCCACCTAGGATGCCAACTCATCGAGCCTCCCATCGCCATGTCATCGAACCATGAATCCATTTCTGAAAACTATAAGGCTCCCCAGCTCCTCGCGACGATGCGTACGTACGAAAGCGCCCAATGCTTACTTTGCGACGTGTGCGGGTCGGGTCCGGGACCGAGACGCGGCGCGGCGCGAGTGGTGCGAAGTACCACTCTAGTGGTGGCTAGTTTGATAGCCTTTGGCTAGCCAAAGTAGGCAAGTTGTAGGTCACTTATTAAATTATAACTTATACACATCCTATTGTATAAACAAGTATTTTTTCTTGTAAACTTTCGATGTGGGATTCCTTACCATATATAAGACACTTAAAATGGGCTTATCAACTTATGGGCCTATATTGGAGACTTTTCCAATTCACCCAAATTAATTGTAATAGCCCACTCATTAAATACAACATTTAATGAAACTTAATTAATCAATAATTCCAACAAAAGTATTGATGCCTAGTAATGAAAAGAAAAAATATTATGTGCAATTATCACACACTCACCAAATCCATCTCATTGAATATCATTATTCATGGTCGTTTTAACATTTCAGATAATGGAGCATGCAACCTTTGAGCTCACTTGATGAAGATGTCAGATTACAAATGATGGTGATTGAGATTGAGCACTACAACAAAAACAACATTTTGCAACGTTCAAAAAACGTTGTCGAAGACTTTTTGCAACGTTTGGACGTATGTTGCAAAGCTCGATGTTGTCATAGAGGAGAAGTATAGAGAAACGTTTTTTGAATGTTGCCAATGACCTTTTGCAACGCTTTTTGAATGTTTGTAATGGTCTTTTGCAATGTTTTTTGTTGCTAAATATTTTACAACGTTTTTTAACTATTGCTAATAACCTTTTTGCAACATTTTTTGAGTGTTGCTAATAACTCTTTTTTAGCATTTTTGGACTGTTTCCATATTTGTTTGTTAGCAATTTATGAAAATTGACCAGCAAAATTGAAATACCCTTATGAACAAATTTTGAAATTGCATAAAATTGATAATTTCATTACAAATTTTTGAATCCATAGACTTGAATATTAAATTGTGATACAACACCACCTAAATAAAAATGAGTTTCAAAATGAAATAAAATTACGAATAAAATTTTGGTACACCTTAGAGCTTATAGCCAAACTTACAACACCAGACTTCTGAATAATACTCTAATTGCATACTCAATCTCGTGGTTCTTCATGCATTCTTCGATTTGCTCTCCACACAATTCACAATTGTTAACGAAGCTACAAGAGAATCATTGAATCAATAATAAAAAAGTCATACAATTTTACTAGAAGAACTAAAAGAGACCCTTGCAAGTGCGCACAATAAACCTCACCTCCCTGAACTGCAAGACAATCAAGTATGTTGACTTCCATTACACTGGGATCAAAATTTGTAACGGCATCCTTCCCATTAAACTTGATGGAAGCTTTATCATAATCCCTATAATTCCCAGGCAATATAATTAAGCCCCTGAAAGTATTATGCTCAATTCTTTCTACAATACATTTCCTGAAAATCCTCTGGCAACACTAAGCAGAAATAAATACAGACCACAACTCTACAAACTGACCTGGCAGCTTCAACTTCAGTATCAAACAGACCCAAATAAACATATCCGTTTCATAAAATAAAACATGCATTTGCACAAAAAAAGGTAACTAAACAAGGGTTAGTCCACAAACATATTGTAATATGTGATTTACTTTTTGCCCAAGAGCTGGCCTTTTCTATCTTCCCATCTACCACATTTGTGCAAAGCAACGCCTCTATACTTGCACAAATTCTTCCTTGGTTAAATTGCTCATCTGAAATCTTTCAACGTAGAATATCATGTTCCATTTTCTTTCTTATGTCTAATCACCTATCAATTCATGAATTTGAAACCAAGGGAAAGGCAATGTACGATAAGGTGAAACGATAAAGAAGACTCTCTCTCTCCCCCCCTTTTCTCTCTCTTCAAATGAAGTACCCGTTTTAGGTATTCTTTATAATCTTCTAGATTAAAGTTTATGCCTGCTTCCATTCCCCGGAACTTAATGGCTGCCCTATCATATGCACTGTAATAGATTCATGTCTGAACATTAGTTTCTTCAGATTGCAGATAAATAATGTGGAATTGGAAAATAAGAGCACACAAGATAAAAATCTCACAGAGCTGCCGCGTGTGCTGTATCAAATCTGCCTATAAATTTCCAAAACAAGAGTCCATTTGACCTAATAAACTTGCTTTCCACAATTCCTGAATAGGAAAGCGAAGCAAAAGAGGTTTTTATTATGGTGAAGAAATGGTAAATTGGAGGTATGTGTAAAATTGTGGAACCAAAAGCAAAAGAGGATGTTGACAACGATTTCTAAACAAGTATATTTGGCTAATTAACATACTAAACCACACCTTTCCGAAATGCGAGATAATTAGAAGAACGTGCAAAAAGCATTGCGCAATCTTAGTCTAATTCGAGAACATCGGAGTCGGGCTGAGGGGCTGAGCATACACTTCATCTGTCTCAACATGTGCCTGGATTTTAACAAATAAACACAACTCTCTTACGTATAAGGTATAAGAATTGTCCATAAGTTCACAACAAGACTACAAGAATGAGTAAAGTTCAAAAACTCACATGCATTGTAACATTGTTGAGTTAGCACAGCAACTGGGGTGGCAAACTCGGATAATTTGGTGTGTGGGCATCAACTTCTTTATTAGTAGTAGCAGCAACCTAGCCAACATTTTCAAGTAGGATTCATTACATACATAAGCAAAGAAATTGTACTGCTCAAATGAAATATCATCTTAATCAAACAAATGAAAGAAGAAAACAGAGTTTAATTAGATTAGACAAAGGACCCGCTCAGGCATGCCATAGCTCAGAATTCAAGCACTTTTTTTTTTTTTTTTTCACTTTCATAGCCTACAGTTAACAAACAATTACTCATCAATCACAATTTAACTTAATTATTTATTGGATTCTCTTAAATTAGCAATAAACGCATCATATTCTATTCAACTTTTCTCTTATATATGATCAATAATATATTAATAAAACTAAAACTACAATTGGCAACACAATTATAAATACTGAAAATGCTAACCCTTGCAATCCCAACTCTCAAACCCTAAATCCCACTCATTTTTAGCTCCAGTTCTTCTCTCATCTTCCCCATCTTTTACTTCCCCAACCCAAATTGTCTCGTGCATTTCAATACCACTAAGTTTAGAACAAACCCACCGAGAAAACTAAAACAAAAGCTCAATAGAAACTCCAATTTCAACTAATAAACCAAAATTGAAGAAAATCAACCTTGGTGGCTTGCTAGCAAGTAAAGCTAAAGATAAATAAAAGACAAACATTCTCAATTTTTGTATTTGCGTCAATTTGACATATATCCCAGAGCATACAAAGTGATAGAACGCCACCTGGCCCGATAGGGTTTGGGTTATTTTTGGTTTGTACCATTTGAGCTCCCGTGAGAAAAAAGTACAAAACTTCTCGCAACGTTTTGAAAAAATGTTGTGCAAAAAGTAATTTTTTCATACATACTTTTGTGTGTTTTGATGTTACGTTTAGGCACAAATCATTTTTATAAGCTTTTATTTTTGTAGCTGTGTATGTACTTCTAAAGATGTTATCCGCATTGTTAGATGCATTTTGAATATGTAAAGTGGTAACATCAAGGCTTTATAGTATGTAGTATAAAAATAAATTGAGATTGGTTTATGCCCGTGCTTACTTTTTTGAAAGAGTTATTTCCGCAAAAGCATGCCATGAATACTTGTCACCATGTAAGTCATTTTTAAATGAATTTTTGAAAAGTTATTATCTTTCCTTTAATGGCATGATCACCATATTTTAGAGTACTTTTAATCATTACACGAACTCTTTATATATTTTTTCTTATACTTACAAGGTGGTATCACCATGTTTTAGAATATTAACACCCTTTGTTAACCCTTTTGAATATTACTTCTATAAATTATGTAGGGTGTTAGCACCATTCATGAAAATTTAATTTGGATGTACCCACCTTGTTTTAGGGTAATACCACTTTCCTTTTTACGGGTATTGTTACATAAGTTTGAGGTGTTACAACCCTACCGTATTAATTCATATATCCGTTGCAATTTCATATCCTCATTTACCCATTGGTTTAAGATTTTTGCTACTTGTTATAAAAGAGCTTTAAAAAAAAAAAAAAAAAAAAAAAAAGTTTGAGTCGCATTTTGTTAAGATAAAGTTATGATGTACTCAAGGTCTCTATGTTTAGTGTTACTTATATAAAAAAATAAATAAAAATAAAAATTTTCATAGTGATTTTGGGGTGCCATACTCCATTGTTTGACAAGCGTTGTGGGGAGACAAAATATGCAACGAATTCCTTCGACGAATCTTCATGTCAATCTTGTAAACCACAAACTACCAGCAGACAAACTCGGAATCTTTTGTATACAAAGCATGTATTTCTCAAAAGTACACAACTTCTCATCATGTATCAATTATCATTAAGTAGTGAACATCCATAAAACATTCTACATAATTTTTATCGATAGAAAACATCCTTCAGCCAGAGAGAAAGGAATCCTATTCGACTCCCTACACTGCTTATCTCTGACAGTATCTTCCAAATCATTGCTGGCTGCATATTCCACAGCCGAAGCCACAGAAATTAGAATTTTAATTTCAGTTTGGATAGTTTAATTCATCCTTCATTGTTGGGAAAAAATACTTGTTTCATATGGTAAATATCATAGTGAAGAATGTGTCATAAATAATTTTCTTCGTGTAATTTACGTGCACAACAGGTGCTTGTAAAAGTATCTTTGTTAATTTGCTTACATCCATTTTGAACTTACTCTTTTTGAATAATTAGACCCACAACTTTTATCCCAACCCCAACAAATGAAAAATACATTAAATTGACTCCCATTTATAATATCGTCCTACTATCTTCTATACACCACATGTGGTAATGGAGATTTGTTCCCATCTAATTCCATAATAGATTTAGTAACATATTTAATCCCATAACAATTTTTCAAAAAATTAGTCTCAAACCCTTAATTTTCACATACAATTTATCTCTAGGTCTTTTGAATCAATCAAGATTTTTGAATATACAAGAGATTGATTTGGGATACGGATAGGTTTCTAAACAACCACCAGAAGTGAGTAGCAGTTCAATATGAGGACTAAAGGCATCTCCTTTTAGAAATAAAAGAAAAAAATAAACATTCCATGACTTAGGTAAGACAGTAAGTATTATTATTATTATTTTCCCTAAAAAAGAGATATTTTCTATGAATGTAATGAAAACCAACTCAAATTTTTTTCTGATTTTGTTTTAATGAGCTTATTTTTTTTTTTTTTTTTTTTAAGAAAAAGAAACATAAGTAGCAGTAGCATAGATTTTATTTTATTTATTTTCTTGCTGAATTGCGGTTTAAAAACTAGGGGTTTGTGCTGGATATGTGAAATTAGAACATTTAAGTAATTATTGTAGGAACGGGTGATGTGTTTTAAATGTAATGGTAATGAATTTTAGATTGCTTTTATTTTTATGCAGAGCTCTCATGTTCTGATCTCTTATTTTTCTGGTGTAGTTGTTTATGTGGTCGTGCAAGCTATATCCACACTATGTGCTTTTGATGGTATATTTGTTCATTTACAAGTGATATGAATGCCCATTAATTTTCAAAATGGACTGTGGGGGCATTTTTGTTTTTCACAAATGCCTCAATAAAATTCAAATTATATTTTAGCCAGGGGCAAATCCATGGGGCTGGATGCACCCAGTCCCAAAAATGAAAAGAACGTTAAAGAATTAGTCTCAAATCCCTTAATTTTCACATATGATTTATCTCTAGGTTTTTTAAATAGATTACAGATTCAGGCTATGGAGAGGTTTCTAAACAACAGTCAAATGTTCATAGAACCTCAGGACTAGGATATGACAATAGAGTTAAGTCTTCTTCAAAATAAAAAATAAAAATAAACATTCCATAGCCTATGTAAGATGGAAAAGTACTTTTTTTTTTTTTCTAAAAAGACATGTCGGTGAAGAATGTAATCAAAACCTTCCCAAATTTATTTTGTTTATATATGTTCTAATGAAAGTGGTTTTTTTTTTTTTTTTCCCTGAGAAAAAGCATTACTTAATATGTGGTGTCTCAAAACAAGTTCAATGACATCTACTGATCATACTCAACATCAAAATTAAAGGACAGGCAAGTATGCTATAAATATCACGTTCTCAATATTATTATATATGTCAACATGATATCGTTGATATATTTGGGATGGGGTTTTTCTAATTCTCAAATCATTGATATAAGGCTGGGGTTTTCCTTAATTCGACAGGAGACAAATATCTCATCAATCATTAAGGGGGAGGGGTTGTTTCTGAATTTAGAAAATGTCAACATCAATAACCGATGATGCAGTGATGTAGAAACAATCATGCATTAATACCTACTTCATACCTGTGAACCCATGACAACTCCTTCCTTATATAAACCCCTAATTAAGGAATCAAAATCCAGATGGACACAAAATAGTAAAACAATGACCATGCACCCCTTGAACATTTAGCAATTACCATATAAAATATAACACAAATAATTATCTTACTATCTACCTGAAGAAAAATATGAGCAAAAGAAAACGAAAATGAAAAAGAAAAGGAAAGAACAAATGAACTGCATTTTCTCCCTTGTCCCCACCATCTATGCAAAGTTAGTGCGCAGTCAATTTTCAAGTCAAGTGGATAAAAATACTTAGGAAACAATATATGTATTATGTGTATATAAATAGTTTTTCCAAAATTCGTACACAATCTCAGAAAAATATTAAAAATGTTGCAGTAGTCGCCACCCCCACCCCGTCCCTCAGCCACCGTGCAGGGCCAACTCAACCTAGGGTGGCTGGATTCTCCAGGAAATAGTACTGATCTCTAGTCCTTCATAACAAAGTTAAAATGTGAAAACACTACAAGTAAAACTAAATTTTCTCCATAGACTGCATCCTATCCCCAAATGTAGAGAATTACAGACCAAAACAAAGGATTAACAAACAATATATGCAAAATCCCCATCCATTAACAACGTTATTCCAAAATCATTCAATAGACAAATTTCTAAAGAAAGTGATACTGGAAACATGAAACTAAAAGCTGATTTCATAAGGTTCTGTAGTCAAAATGAATAATCAGCCAATAACCACGTCTCTCAGAGGGGAGGAGAGAAGAAAATTTCATGGAGGAAATTGCCTAGATTCAAACACCCCCTCCGCATAGAGAGAAGCAAAACAAAGTTCACTCAAAACCAAGTTCATAAAATGTTGAGTTCAAATGGTGAAATGCCTATGGAAACCAATGAAGAAATATCAACCTGCCAAGAATCACATCTCGACCCGAAGATGTAACATAGTGGCTCAGATAAATGAAGAATCATCACTTCATATCCTGCACCAAGAAGGGGTCCAGAAATTCTGTTTACTTATTATCTCAACCAAAACCCAAATCCAAGAACCAATAAAGGTAGCTGAATTAGATATACAGAAATCACTACATTGAAAAATATAAATCATGAATTAGAGGGCGCACTCACAGAATTCGGCACCATTGGTAGAGTAATCATTCAGTATTCGGAAGGTAGATCCTGAAAGCATCTTTCACTTTAAGTTTCTGCCTACAGGTGGGACATTTGTGCTGAATTTTAATTGCAACAGTAATACACTTTTTGCAGAAGATGTGGCCACACTTGGTTGACGTTTCTTCAACAACTGTTTCCATGCAAATTGGGCAACTAAATATGGGAGGTTTTTGCTGTGGAACGGGCTGGGATAACTGAGGCATCACAATTTGATGAATTAATTGTCAACAATAATGAACGAATCAAGGAAATGAACAGCATTGAGTCGGACAAAAACACATGTAGATGCAAAATAAAGGTTTAGATTTCCAGAGCTGGATATACCAATGAGTTTGAGAATAAAAATTTTCCCACACGGCGTGAACAAGTGATCAATAAAAAATTATGAATTATATGAGCTCAAACAGCTTAATGTTTTTTGATTATAAAACTGAAACATCTATACAAGATCAAACAATGTAATGTTGTTGAATGTTATTCCATAAGAGAAAGAGAGCACATAAAATATTATATGAGCTATAGACAACTTCCAACGGTTAAGATGATAAATGGTTAGCAAAATAGCTTTCCAGGATACAGAATTATTTCAGAAAGACGTGGAGCAAAGCTCAGGGACATGACAAAGCGGAGCATTATCAAAAAAAAGTTTCGACTTGATTAAAAGTATTTCAAATTCTAATATATAAATTCTTTGGGTTGGTAGGTTTATCACCGTTATTATCAACCTTCAAATGCAATATGGATGATATCAATTCTACATATTCTAGGTGGAACAACATGTGACAATGGCTTGGATACAAAAAGTTCTTAAGCAAAATAATAAGTGAGAAAATTATAAGTAGCATTTAATGGAAATGGGAGGAAAAAGCGTTTGGAAAGGTGGTGATATTGGGTAGAGGGAGATCTTCTCAGTAGCTAAACAGCACAGTTTCCAATATTTGTTCTGCAGTTTAGAGATTGAGAACTAGAATAGAAACCAAAGGGGGTGGGTAGGGAAGTGGGTTTAGTGCTCGTGGCATTCTACGACTCAGGTCAGAGGTTTGCTTCAACATACACAATCCTTCGGTAGTTTTTTCAATCTTTCACTCCCTTCTGAATTATAGGCCAAAAACAATTCTCCACCTATCATGAAGAACTAATTCAAAAGTACAAAAGAATTAACATCAACCCTTTTAAAACTCATTTAAAAAGGAAAAATATTTAATTTTTAAGAAATCACTTATATAATCTAAGAAAAAAAAACTAGATGGGCTCGTGACAATAAAAACTGGCAACACGAGTATTAGTAGTGAAGATATAATGAGATACGTCTAGAATGTACAGAAAGAAACATCCTTCACTTTGGGAAAAAGGAATAATTGAATCAAATTAGGAAATCCAATTTCACATTCCAGTGAAGCCAGTCTATGATTGAAATAATACAAGCTAAAAATAAAACTTAAAACTCAAATAAAAATTGACAAAAAATATAAAAAATTGCAATGATAGTGTATGAATAGGGTCATCAAATACATCTAAAGGTAGTCATACCTCCACCCCACCACTTTGTTTTGCAGAAATTCTTGGGCGCTTGTTACCATTGCTAGGCTGCCTGGCTGTAGTATATGCAAAGAAATTAACCTTCAATAGTTTACAACTACTACGCCTGAGAAATGTGTATGATCTATGCGAGCAATTCAAAATAAATTGAATTGACACACTGGAGACGGAATTGTTATTGATAGCCACATGGTGTAATTTGGAAAGAATATTTGACAATTAAATGTACAATAATTATTCATATAACTATTTATAAACTCAAGTTATGCACATTGTCCATCAAATGGTCCAGTACTATACTAAAATAGGTACTTTTTTAAAGCATGTTTGTTCAAGAATTTACTGAAGATTGCCAGACTTGTACAATTGCAAGGTTTACTTGATTGAGAAAATCATCATGGGGAATTGGAGGGCTATGCTAATAGGATTTTTCAATTGACTTTCACATAATTCCCTATATGTGTTTTTGAGTAATAAAGCCTAAAAAGACTGCATCAAATAGTTTGAAAGTTAGTCTGCTCTTTTTCTTTTATAAGTTTCTGGATAATAAAGTTCAGTCAATGTAATCGTCAAACAGACAATCAAGAGAGGTATGAATATTGCTGTGTTTTGCCACAAAGTGCATCTAGACCTTCATGTGATAGGATTATGATATAAAATTACACAAGCAACTATTTAAATAAGAGATAAAAGTATTGAAAATGTGAGGATAAAATAGCAGAAACCTGAGCTACCTCTCTGGGATTCAGTTTCATAATCAACCAACTCCATTACCCTACGATTCCTGATGGAATTGTTGACAGCCTACAATAAAAATGTAGGTCAATAAATGACTTACAAGTTTGCAACTTCACGAAAATATTGAAATTGAATATAGTAGAGACTCTTACCTCAGCGTAGCTCCTAGGAGAGAGAATTATTACGTCATCATCATCGGGCTCATAAGATGTCCTAACTTGTGCATAAGGAAGTCCAAGCCCCAACGTCGTATCAACATTAATGGAAGAATCCTCATCTTGTGGTGGACAATTGAGGTCCAAATGGAGTGCCATCTGCATGATAAGGAAAGTAATTCAGGGGATTACTTAGGACAAGTGAGGTGATTTTGCAATAATAATGTGCAGTAATACATAAAATCTTTCAATTAATGGAACTCCCCTTGACACTAAACACATTTTGATGTATATCACGTGGATATCAGCTTACAAAATCAAATATGTATAAGCCAAAAGGATCATTCTGAATACTTAATTTTGCAAACCCTTCACTTTCTACGAATTTCAGCGCCTGTTTTGTTTAGCTAAAAAACAGACTTTTAGTAAATTTTGAAAACAACCCATGAAATGTGTAGAATTGATAAAAGTTCTATGTCCTATGAGATGTGTGGTTGAAAATGAGGAAAATTGAGTTTTAGAAAATGGTGAAAAACCACGGGCTTAGTGTCACATATTCAAAAGAAGAAAAAAAATCAACCAAGCAAATTTGATCAATGACATTTCATTACATTAATGAATTTGACAAAAATGAAAATTTGTGATAATGTTTCCTCTTTAATACAAAGAAACACCTAATCGAAATACTTTCAAAAACATTCAAAATAAAAATTGGTAATTACATGAAAAGAATTTAGATGAATATGATCAATGACATGCATTATTGATAATTTAAGATCTCAAGATGAAGGGCTATTACTTCAACATATACAGATTGTTCTTGGATAATAGAATTAATCTACACGCTCTTCACAGATAGGAACAGGAGTACAGGTTTTGGCAAATTGATACAGGTACTACCTGTAGCACAATACATTTTCATACCACAGAGTAATTTAATTTTATAACTACGATATGATTATTAAATTTCCTATTCTGAAAAAAAAATGGTAGGTTTTTTGTAATTTTGGGGAATGGTACAAGGTCGATTATTAAATTAGGAAAAAACTTTACGACATAAGTAATCTTATTGTTGTATTAATTGTATTGAGATATGTCAAAGATGTATAAATATAAAAATATCAAAACAAATTGAAAGACAAATTTTTTTTTTTTGAACAATGCTGCCTATCATTAACTGAACTTATATTTTCCACACCACGTGCAAGCATGCAACGAGTATCAATATAAAAGTGGAACTCCAAGTTCATCTTCACCAAATATCCATTCTACAAGCTCAAAGGTCTTCCCTTTTCAATAGACATGAATAAAACTTCAAGAATAACTTCATTAAGCTTGACCCACCCATCCACCCTCCTCTCAAAATAAAATAACAGACAAAATTAATTTAAAAAAAATGGTTGAAGAATATGGTTTTCTTTTGATAAATTATACCTGATTTATAGTTTCGATATAGAAATAATTTATCCGTTAAGCTTATTAAAAAAAACACAATAAAATGGAATAAGTACATGAAATAAGATATATTTATCTGAGTACTTCCTACCTTGGAAATCAAAAGGCATTAACATCTGAAGCACTTCCAGACATATTGTCATAACAAAAAATGTATATACATACATTCACACACACACACACACACACACACTATATGTCATGTCAGAAGAGCCATATATATTTGTAATAATCAATGATGTTGATAAATCACTTTAAATAAAAATATAAAAAATAAAAAATTATTTTAAACCATGTATTCTAAAACAAACTAAAAATCAAAGAGATTAAAAAGAAGACCGTTTTCTTAATAACAATATTAAAAAAAAAAAATTCAAAGTCACATGATCACCAAAACTCACTAGTAAACCGTACATTCTCACCCAAAAAAAAAAAAATATATATATATATTAAAAAAAATGGAATCCACTTTTTTTTTTTTTTTTTCTTTTTTTTCTTGAAAGAAAGAACCCAACTTGAAAAAGAAAGTTTGACATAAAAAGAGAAAAAGAAAAAGAAGGGTAAAAGGCCATACCTTTTGATTTGGGCTAGTGAGGAAGAAAGACTGATGAATAATTTAGGGGAGAAAATAATAATAATAATATATATTTATGAGGGGAAATAAAGACAAAGAAAACAAGGGATTTATATGTTATCATTTTAACATAAAAAATATTTTTCTCATAATGATTATTTTGAATAAATGCAGCAATTTACATAATTAATATTTTTTTTTTCCTTTTTTTGGGGAAGGGAATTCAAATCAAATGAGTTATTAGCCACGACTCTAAGTTTCTTTTTTTTTTTTTTAATTTATTCTTTTTATATTTTTCTTTTTTATAATTTAAATTTGATTATTCCCTTTATTCAATTTTCCAATTCCTTGAGTACACATGTTAATCTATGTAATATTGGAACCCTCTAAGAGAAACAAGAGAGAGTAAACAATTGAAATACTTCATGAGATAACTCGTGATCATAGTTTAAATAACGCACTCAACAGAAGATCAAGTAACTAGAGAGTTCACGGTTAATAAAGTGAAAACGATCATTTAAGGTAAAGTTATTTTGACAAAAAAATTTAAGAAACACCATTGTCATCTTCACCTAATAAAGACTAGGCAAAGCTTAAATTATAATTTAAACTGGTCAAACATGCATTTAATATATGGATATAGTAGGATCTATAACTTATTATTCATTAATTATGGACATATTTCATATGACTTACGTTTTATAAACACTTAAAAGCATGACCAAACAAGCAGTAACTGAGTGTTTTTAGGATGACAATGGTCGAGGTGACCATCTTGTCCTCATTCCGGTAAGGATAGGATGAAACTGGGATTCAAATAGTCTTTCATTTATTTACTTTAATAATACTATGTGAATTTATAAATATGTTGATGTTTTTTCTTAAAAGAATTAAGTACGACAAACCACTAGTTGTTGATTGACACTAGATGTGTTTGACCGTATAACTTGAACTATTTTTATTATTACTAGTTGCTCTTGACCTATATTGCAACTCAATACTCATGGTTGTGGTGCTACATTTATTATTACTAATTGAATTTCATTGTAAAATTACTATTTTTATTATTACTAGTTGAATTTCATTGTCAAATTACACACGATTTCCTTACTACAAATTCTTGACATATTTTTGGTTTAAGATTCTTAGCATGGATGCGCAAGTCGAATTTCATTGTACAATCGCACGTAAATATCCTATTACAAATGCATGTCCAAATTTTATATTTAAGATTGTTGTCATAGGTGTGTGATCACTTTGAATAGCATGAGGAAATATCAAACAAATAAACAATGAACATTTGTCTCGATTTTTGGATGCATGTGTATGTACCAGGGGGAAAGAAAGAGAGCACAACTGAGAGGTCCTACGCAAAGTTCAACCCTGTCTCCATCATACACACACGTTTGCACACTGTAGCCTTAATTCTGTTGCCTAATTTTTAGTCCTATCTATCTTCTTATGCAAGTCTAGATCGATTTTCTTAATTTCTGACAGATATCCAAGGAAACTAGTGAAGTTTTATAAATTAAACTCCAGTGGTCCAAAGTAAGATTTAAATGACATTTCTAAAAGAAGATTCGAACCTAGGTCATAAACTGGATAAGTCTTTTGTTGCTATCATTTGAGCTAGGTTTTGACCTTTTAGTTATAAACAATTAAAGAAACACGTAACTTTTAATTAATTAATATCTATCAATTACTTTGGAGTTTAGTCCAGATTCGACTAACCTAGTTATCAACAATATAGAATGTCCATAATTGGAGACAATCACAAGGGATGATTTTACCAACACTTAAGCGATATTCATCTCTCTTTCGAGAATTTGAATTCCATATTTTAAATATATATTTTACATATCCAGTTGTCCAAATTGTCATAATAACAAGGTAACATTATAACTTCTCTTTGATGTCTCAAAAAAATTCAAACAGCAAACTAAGATCCAAGATTTGTTTAATATTGATATTGACCATTTTAGTTAGCCAGCCTTTTACTAGCATGTTCTCAATGCATTCCAAATACACTAATATCATGATGTAGGATGATCCGAGTCAGATGATGCCAAGTTGTGTGATAGCTCGTTGTTGACGTTGATGTACCATGAGTTGGCGAATCAGTACAAAAATGGCAAGTAATCAAGGATCTTTCCTAATTGGGACCGTTTTATTTTGACCATAACCTTCGCTACAGTTATGAGAATGGCGCTCATGGCCCCAATTCGTAAAGCTCTTTTTAGCGCGCACGTTGTGGTCACCCAGCGTCGCTTTATTTGCATTGATTTCGAGGGCGAAATTTTCTATTTTCCCTTCTGAATCCCCAATTTTAGTTATTTTTTTCCTTTTTTTGTAATATTTCATTTGCCTTTTTAACATAGATTACGAACTCGATTTAAGCCAAATTTTAGGGATATTATTTCTTTTATTATGTATTTCCTTTTGGTATGAATATTGAGATTTTTCTATTTTTGGTAACATTCCGGAAATTATGATTTTATTAGCTATATCACCCGGCTTGTGGGTTATTTTCGAATATTGGATGAATAATAAAGAATTTTCTTGATTTCTTGGTGTTTTCTCTTATGTTCTTCCCTGTTAATTATTTGCGAAAATCAGCCTTTCTGCCCACGTCATATCGCCAATACAAACTCACCACTTTTATGATTAACAATAGTTATTCATCCAATTGTGAAGTATGATAATTGCAATACCTTCTATTTGAGCATAAACATCTATGATGTGAAGATTAATGCAAAGATAAAATATATTAATTATTAATGAATTTGAAAATGCCCAAGCATAGAGATATTACAAAAACTGAACAAATATTGAAAGCCACAGGCCTTGTCGTAAATATTTGCCCACAAAATTGAATGTTCAACCACAAATCACAAAACAAACATGAACAGTATACAAGAAGACATTTGACATTAAGCACGGATCCGAGAGTCTTGTGGCTCAATTTTGTCTGAATTTCACTAACAACTCCACCACCTAGTTTCCTTCTCAAACTGAGAAACACAAACCTTGAAACCAGAAGGAGACAAGAGTTTAATTCACAAAAGAATAGCAAAAAACAAGGAAAATCTCAAAGAGATTGCACAACCGAGAGAGAGTGAAGATAGTAAGATTGTGAAAACCCAAGAATGAAAGAGTGAAGTGGTTAAATGGCTAGGGGTTTTGAAAAACACAAGATTCGACCCCAACTACACTTCGATGGGGGTGATTAGGTGTAAATACAGAATTAAAACTTTAATCAACAAGCACCAAGTCACAAATTAATTATGTCTAGGCGATTAGTCAAACAATTCAATTAATCATATCTTTGAATACCGTAACTAAGAAAAACAATAAATAACACCAGAATTGTTCACGGAGATACCCAATGCGGAAAAAACTCCGGGCACTTTGCAGTCAAAGATCCACTGTAAACTTTTGATAAACTTACAAACTACCAGCAAAGTTGACGACACAAGCCTTTTGATATCCTATATGAAGTTTGAAGCAGTCCTCTTGGAATGTGCACTCTAACATCAATCATAACTCTTCTTTGTAAAACAGTCCTCCTGAAATGAGCACACGAACTCCAATCCTGACTCTTTACACAGTTTATCTCCCGTAGATCTTCCCAAGAACTCCTCGTTCTTCAAATTCTTCCTTGATCTTCAATGCAGCAAAGTTGACGACAAAATCTTTTTGACATACCCAAGCGAAGAATGCAATCCGGTGTTTCATTTGATGGATTTGATGTTTTCAATATGATGAGCGCATATATGATTGAAAGAACTTTTGATCTTTTGTAGGATGAATTCTCTCTAGAAAATAGTATGTTCAATCTCTTGTTCATAAAATATGTGGCGCCTCTATATATAGGTTGAACAGTTTAGGTAGAATGGGCCAAGTAAAAGTCATGGAAATAAAAATTAGGTCTGGCCGAATAATACGTTGCTCAAGCGAGGAGGATGTTTCGCTCCAGCTAAGTGTCTGTCACTCGAGCGACAGTAGGGCGAAGGTCGAGCTAGGATGTTTCTGCTTCATCCGCTCGAGCATGACTCCATCGAGCAGCTAGCGAAAAACTGGCGTGAATCCTTGTTGTTCCAAACATGAAACCCCAAACCCTAAGCTAAGCTATCAACTATGAAACTTTACAATTTAGTCCCTAAACTTTTATAATCGTTCAAGTTGGTCCTTTTGTTAACAGAATCACCAATACAATATATAAACCTAACAGGTTTCCCTTTCTATATGAGTGTTCTTGACTAACGATTAAGATCATGATCCAAGGATCCTAAAGATTAAGTTTAGGCCATTGAGAAAAAAAAATATCATCTCCCTAAGGGTGTTTGGAAACAAAAGTCCAAGAAACCTCCATCTTGATGCCAAAAAACTTTTAACAGAAAACTGAACTTCTTTATCCCCTTTTTTGACATCTCATTTTTACCTACAAGTAAGAATAATCAACTTAGTAAATATCCAATAAAATTTATCCCACTAACCTTTACCGATGTTCGAAAGACATGAAACAACTTTTGTATTTTACCAAGGGGAATAACTTTTGAGGGATTACACTTCTCAAGTTTTACTACACAATGAGTCATAACAACTCTAATGAAATTTAATCTAATGTCAATGCATTTACTACATTTTTTAAATAAAATAAATTTATATCAGATTGATTATCGGAATAAAAACCACATCACCATCAAAACCATGAAGTTCATTATATGAAATCTTTCAATTTCACAACCTCAGTAGTGAATAGTGCAACTATGTGTTGGAGTTGAGATTTCCAACTTGAACAAGAATTACCCAAAGTAAACACATAGAAAGAAGTAAGCTTCCTATTATGTGTGTCCATCGCACAGTAAGCACATATGAAATCTTTCAATTTCACAACCTTAGTAGTATACTTAAACACTAGGCCTATATTACTAGATCCTCTCAAATATTTAATCAACCACTCTAGAGTCTCCCAACAATTAGGACCAGGATTATACATAAAAACTCGGAAAAGTACTTATAACAAAGGCTAGGCCGTGTCTAATACACACTGTTACATACATAATATAACTTATTTTATTACAATATAAATTCTACTCATGTGTTCAACTTTATCATCACTAAAATGTGAATAATCTTTAGACAAAATGAAAAAAAGTTAGTTAAAAGTAGTGTAACAGATTTATATTCATTCTTTAACACTTTCAATACAGAAGGAGTTTGATGCAAAAACATCAAAGATTTTTACATACCCCTTTCTATTCCATGTATAGGATTTTTTTTAGTTTTCTCAAGTCTTTCATGTCAAAATACCACTTAAAGCTATTTTTATCAATTTATACACTACAACAAAATATACTTTTTACAGCATGCAATGCATGCCGCAAAAACCTCTTTACGGCGTGCGGCCACACACACCATATAAAGCCATGCCGTGAAAAGTGGTTTATCTTTTATGGCGTGCAGAGTACACCGTCTATAGAATACCGTAAATTTAACCCCTCTTCAAGAAATATCTCAACTCATGTTAGCTTGTTTAGGCTTAATTTTTAGTAATCTGCTTCTGATCTTTTTAAATTCTTGTGAAGAGATTAAGGATTTAATGAATCTTGTATATTTTTTTGTGTTTTGCATGAAATAGAGGAGTTTTTTATGTGGGTTTCTTGTATATTCAAGAAAATAAGCTTTGATGTTTTGGACAATGTTTGAGGTCCTTCATATGGAGTGGGTCACTGATAAAGACGGGGTCTCTTAGGAAATTGAAAGAACTTCTTTAAAATGTGCAATTTTATGGAAGCTGTAAAATTAGGTAACATAAACAAGCATGTTGAAACTGTATTTTAGCCGTAGCAGTTCTGTTTACTACTCATAAAGTGTCATTGATTTGGTGGATTATATTTATAAGATAGTGCTTAGAAATGCTCATAGTGTCATCGATTTGTGGAACATACGGGTCCCTCTTCTGTTGCTTTTTTCTGATGGTTTACCAGTTATGTGAGTGTGTTATGCTTGCCAAAAAGGGCTATATTTGTGTTTCCAAGGAGATGAAATTTTAGTTTCTACTCAACAATTTTGACCCTGTACTTTGGATTTGCAAAATGAATCTTGTCGTGAAACATTTTTGAGATCTTAATCCTGTGGCTAAACTTCTATTTCATCTATCAACCTTGCAAACAATTTATTAAAATGGTAAGTCTGCATGGCCGCTTCCAGATAAATGTGCTGTTATATCATTAATCTGTTGTGTCTTTGCATGTAGAAGAGCTTCTATGTTCACTGATTTTTTAGCAGAACGACTGCTGTGTGAACTAGATGAACTTCAATATTTTCTGAACTCCACGAATCCTTTTCTGTTTAGGCAATATGCAAGGACAAATTCGATCGATCTTCTCACACGGCAGTGTACTTAAGAATGCTGTTATACAACGCTTGCGCTTGGTGAATCCTGCAGTGCTTCCTCTTCTGTTTGCTCGTCGGGAGTCAATTCAAGCTGCTTGTATTGGAGAGCGTGGTTTTGAAAGCACCACAATATCTGACATTTTGAAAACCAAGGGAAAAAGTGCTGATGGGTCCTGGCTTTGGTGTGCAACGGATGAGACTGTGTATGATGCTGTGAAGTCGGTATGTACCATTGACAATCGATTTCAATAGATGCTCTCGTTTGAGTTTGACTAAATTCTTTTATTCTTTTGTTATAAGAATTGATACATTGGTTTGTAAATGTGACTAGCATAGAAAGTTTTCTGAAATTTAATTTTCTGATAACTTAATTCATGAAACATGACTTGGGAAATGCTTGAGAAAGAAGAACATGAAAGGAAAAAAATTTGAACTTTATCCTTTGATAGCTATGAACTTTATCTTTTGCTAGTTATGTATAACATGAAAGACAAAGATTTAAAATTTATCTTTTGCTAGTTATGTATATTCTTAAATCTGGGAACAAATTTGTGCAACTCAATGGTATCTACTATCCAAACTTCATTATCCTCATGTTCGGTATCAATCTTTACTGCTGGAGAAGTCTGTTGTTGTTGCTGGCCTATTCTGAATATGTGACTGCTTTTGTAACAATTGAAATCTCATTTTACCTAATAGAAGTTCCTTTTGTAGCCATTTGAAATCACGAATTACATTGTATTACAAGTAACACATCTTTAATTTTATTGTCATTTTTTAAGTTTCAAGTTTCATATACTGAATTTTTTGTTGTCATTGGAACATGGAAAATGTGATTAATTCAGGGTTATGGCATGCGTGTGCTGGCCTGTTGGATTTGCTTGCTGATTTCAAATTTTTTTGTTGTTTAATTAAATTTTTTGCACTGCTAAAGGTAATTGCTCTTTCTGCTGGTCCACTTCTTCTTAATGCCTTCATCATGGTTGTTGAAGGTGAAGAAAGTTGTAAATACGAGGGATATGTACGAGCCAAATTGCTTTTCTTTACGAAGAGCTTCGAGTCCTTATCTCAAAGACAGTGGTACTTTAGGAGCTGCTTACAAGAAGCAACTGAGATTGTCTAATGCTGCTAAGCTGATTCATTCAAGTGGTGAAATAATGAACTATGTCACTATGGATGCTTATCGGATTGGAGAGTGTCCGTTCTGGTTCCATCAGACATGGACAACAAGCGTCCAGCTTTGCCTTGTGCTCTTCATTCTATTCTGTGTTGTGGTCTATTAGTCCATTTTGTGTCATTGTTTCTGTGCAATTTGTAGTTTGGATAATTTATTATAGTTTCGAGCTTTATAGAGGATGCAACATGAACTCTTTAATTCTTACTCCTTTTTAGATAGGTTGTGTTGTATTGATTCAAAAATTTATAATAAAATTATCAATTTTATGAAATTCCAAAATTTGTTCACAAAGTGTCATTTTCAATTTTGTGGGTCAATTACAATATAAAAAAAAGTTCACGGCAACGTTGAAAAAATGCTACAAAAAAGGTCTATCGTAACGTTTCAGAAACGCTGCAAAAGGATCTACCGCAACGTTGAAAAAATGCTGCAAAAGACTTTCGCAATGGTGAATAAACGCTGCAAAAGTATTCCCTCAACGGCAACGCCAACCCCCGCAACACTTGGAAAAACGTTGCAAAAGCTCTTTTTTGGTGTAGTAAAACTAATGTAGAGCATGTATAATATGTATATATGTTTATTAATGTTCTTTTACATGTGTAGTGAGATCAAGTTCTTAGTTCTTCAATATGGAACCAGGTAGTTTTAGTTATTTTTAAATTCTTACATCTCAAAATCCTGACCTCCAAATTTTGGAAATTTAGTAGCTATGATCATATACTTCATGAAGCCACCATCCTTGAAGATTTATGGCATCCAGGGGTACACATTCTTTAAGAGTGCTGCAGTTGATGTAAAAGCGGTTGTGGCTTTAGATAGATAAACACCCCATGGGCTTGCTGATGTTAGCTGACTAAAAGTTGTGGAGAAAATGAATTTTGTTGAGACTTATGATGTAACGAATTTTTTAATTAGTCGGTGTTGCAAAACAAACACGATACCAGAATCACTCTTGTTGAGTCCAAATTATAATTGGCAATTTCCTTATTCAAAATCAAGTCCTAGTTTAATTGTATTAGGAGTTTATCGAGTTGTAATCTTAATAAGGTTGGTAGTATAGTTCTTGAAGGAGATCAACAGGATCACATACGATCATTGGAATGCTTTTAGAAGTCCAAAGAGTGTCCAAGAGACGTACAAACTATGCTCCAAAATCTCAATTACAATGTGCAATGCATTTTGCACATAGAAAACATTGAAATTTGGATAAAGATATTTCTAAATTAATTTTATCCCTTTAAGTTATTTTTCCAACTCATGTTGAATCACATCAATCTGATATTGGAAGAGAAAGTTATGATAAATATACTGATGGTTGCCCAGCTGCTCACGTGTTGCTAGCTTGGTGCTCGAGCGACAAGTCGACGTTTAGAATTTTGTTTTGCTTTAAACACTTGGTTTTTCAATCTCTTTTCATTCCAAACACTTTTCCCTATATATATATATATATATATATATATATATATATATATATATATATATATATATCCTACCCTATGTGAAAATACGAAGTTCGACCCAAACTACACCTAGAAGGGGGTGAATAGGTGATTAGGCATAATTTAAAAACTTAATAATTAATAAGCGCCAAGTCACTATTAATTATCTCTAGGTAATTAAGCATACAATTCAAATTTTTCTATATTAAATTACCGCAATTATGAAAGCAATAAAATAACATAGAATTGATCACGTAGAAAACCCAACTGGGTAATCTACCAGACTAGACGATGATATGTACTATCTGACCTCCTGACTGCAATTCTAACAACTTTCCAGGATTTCGTGCTCCTGCACCAAGTCCCAGCTATAGCTTCCAAAGCTCACTTGTATTGTGCTCTCATGCAGCAACTCCCAGCTTTGTGAAATCGTCTATCTCCAGTGGATTAACAAAGAACACTGTGTTCTTCAATGATGGAACGCAGTCACTTTCCCTTGATCTTCAGAAACTATGACAGATATGAAGGAAGCAACAGTTTAGTATTTGGATTTAGAATATGATGTTTTTCACCGATCATAGTATGAATAATGAATGTTGAGAGCTAATTTGTGAAGAGGAAGTGAAGACTATATGAATTTTCAACGTTCAACCTTAGAAAAACTGTTATGTGGCATTTTGTATTTATAGGTTAGGTTTTGGAATTGAATTGGTCAGACAAAAATCCTTAAAAATGCAAATTAAAATTTTCCGGATAACACTATCGCTTGAGCGCGGGATGAGCGACAGCAAGGGCGAAGCGACAAGCGGACGATGCAGTTTCTGTTTTTGACGCGTGAGCCAAACCTTGACGATAGTCGGGCACTACAAAAAAAAAAACCGATTTCGTGACAAACAAATGTTATCGCAAAAATTGAGTTTTGTTGCAAAAGTAATTTAGCGACACAATATGTTCGTTTCGGGTATTGTCACTCTATATGAGTCACATAATGTGTTTTGCGACGACTTACATACATTCGTCGTAGTAACAAAATCGCGACACTATTTGTTTGACGCAGAAAATACGAAATGACAACAATATCTGTAGCCATAATGTCGTTGCGATGTATATATGTCGCAAAACATTTAAAGGGCGACAGTGTATTTGTCGCAACTAATGCTCCAATAAAGTTTTTACGACAAATATGTTCGTTTCGAATGTTGAGTTACCAAACATATTTTGCGACAACTTTCGACCATTCATTGCAGTAACAAAATCGCGACACTATTTGTTTGATACGAAAAATACGAAATGGCAACACAATATCTGTAGCCATAATCTCGTCGCAATGTATATATTTCGCGATTAATTTAAGGGCGACAATTGTGTTTGTCTCAACTAATGTTCCAATAAAGTTTTTACGACAAATATGTTTGTTTCAAATGTTGAGTCGCCGAACGTATTTTGTGACAACTTTCGACCATTCATCGCATTAACAACATAGCAACACTATTTATTTGCCGCGGAAAATATGAATTAGCAACACAACAACGTCGTCGCAATGAATATTTGTAGTAAAATTAATTATGTGACGAGTGGTGTTTGCATTTAAATTTATTTCGTAACACAAAGAGTCTATCGTGCCATCATTTGTGCAACAAGTATAGTTGTTGCCTAATTTATTTCGTGATTATTTATATACGTCGTATATTTTATTTTACAATATATAAAATTACTACGCATAGTATTTTGTGACAATAAACATTTATTTTTGTGTCAAGCTATGCTCGTAGTTAAATTTATTCCGCAACACAGTGTTTATCGCTTCAACGATGTACAATTATTGCCTAATTGATTCAATTTAAACACATAATTTTAAACAAATAATTTTATTTTAAACACATAATTTTAAACACGTGTCGGAGAATCTATTTTAAACACATAATTTTTGATTTATTTCATTGCAATGCAATCGTTACTGTGGTGCACATTTATATGAAAATGTAACTTACCTTATTGGAAATAACTCGTGACTTTATGAAATGAATGTTTCAACGTACAATTATTAAAAAAAAATTAAAAAAAATCATATTACTATCAACGAAATAAATATAGATCAACTAATGATGGAGCATCAAGTCGTAGTTAAGATGACTGAGAAAGTCTAAATGGGCATTTGTGAAAATTATTACACCTTGAATGCCATCTCAAACTAATCACATGGGACATTTTCACACTTTGGATAATATTTTATTACAACAGTCTCATAATAAGTACCTGGAACCCCCTAATGCAAGGAAAACAAATAAATTATTAACAAATTGTTACCAAAAAATTAGGCAAGTCTTTTTAGAATAACAAAAATATCATCTACCTGGTGTGCAATCCGGACCTTTGAACCATCTTTTACGATTGGGTGCAGACAGTGTTCTATATTTGAAGCATATCAAGTCATAAAAAATGCGCACATAGGCAAAAAAGTAAGATAGATGAAATCACTATTGTTAAGAATGCGAAGAAATTGACTCCAAATATTTATCGTATCACTATCCCACAAAAGTGCACTATTAGTTTGTTAAATCTAGCAACCCTTATGATATGGTCGTAGAAATTTATGTTGGATATAGATATCCATAAACATTCGTATGATTTACGAATGCCTTTTGTACCATTCAGTACAAGTAATGTGTTCCAAACATTTTATATCTAAACCACCATATTAACCCGTAACCAGTATAATTATTGTGCGAGGAAGCACATTAATAACACACTCTTGACAAGGTATAGTTTAAAATGTTTTTGCACAACCTAACAATTTCATAAGTTTATCTTAGGAATGTTGTAGCAAAAACCTAGAAGCAATAAAGTTCTATAAACACGAGTATGGTTGCTACCAAGTAATGGACAGGACATGATGGGACTGGACCATACAATGTGTAAAATCTTAGCTTCTTTTTCTTCCATAATATGTACAATATCTAGCAGTAGTATAACCTAAAGAGAAGGAAATCAGCATCTACTAGGATGCTTCTTCATCACAGGGATGGAAGAGTATAAATGGCCTATTGTTACACTAGTCGAAATAAGGTTCCACAGAAGCTAGGAGCTTAAAAGATACTATAGTAAAAATGTAAAATTTGGATGTAATGTTTCTATTCTAAGCCATAACCTTAGTGATGCTTTGAGTACAACTTTTTTGCCTACAAGATTTGAAGTAATCAAATAACGTGACCTTACCGGGTATATATCAAATGAATGCACGCCAACTCTACTATGCATTTCATTAGCATTGTGAAACCCATTTGCATTCTGCATCATTGAACAATGTATTTCAAGTAAGTCAATCTCCATCACGTAGACATGCATAGAGCCTAAGATTAATGCTGAAATTAGAGATAAATAAGTAATAAACTCACTTGATGAAAAGGCAGACACGATCCATGAGGTGATGGTATCATAGGGCATCTCCAGGCATCGGCATGCATCTGAAATAATAAAAGTATCAAATATAAGGTTAGTCGTGCAACACACCAGTCACATAGTTACACCCAATGGGACACATTAAGGAACAAAGTGCATTTTCAAGTTGAAAGAAATTGATTGTACCCCAGAATAAGGTTGCCAATACCAACTTTCTGTGGGTTACCATCCAGAATTGTAAGGTGAACCCCACATCTGGACAGGACTTGGATAATTTCCAGGTGGCATCCAGGCAGGATAGACATGACCAGCAGGGTGGATATAATTAGAATGATACTGTGGAAAGGCCATGACGGGTTTCTACAGATAATGACTTCTTCGTGCTGAATCTCTAGGATGAGACCATCTCCGGTCATCTTCCTTTGGCAAAATGTGCCTCCTATGCATTCTGTATTTCTGCTTAACATGTCTCCTTTTAAAGAAACTTATACATCAATAAGAAAATTACCCGGTACATATCGTAAACATTACCCGGGACCCAAAAGAGAAACCAGAAGCTTTATTTGACTCCACCATGTGTGAACAGAGAAATCAAGAACCCATAAAAAGGCAGTGACTAACTGCGAACTTTTAAACCATGTGTGAACACTTAAAAGGCAATGACTAACCACGAACTTTTAAACCATAAAAACCCCAAATTACAATAGAGAAATCAAGAACCCAAGAACCCCAACTTATAAGACAAAATCAAACGTAAAAACAGACGAAGAGGGGGTAATATCAACCTACTCAGAATCAGAGTCATTGCCGAATTGTAATCAAACTGGCTGTAGTTAATCCATGGTCTACTTCTAAGGGACTTCATGAATTTCAAATCATCACTACTATCAATCCCTAAATGCAGTTCAAAACATTAGATTAACACTTAACAATCAATATTATAACCCCATTAATTTCATTTTGAGAGGAAAACTGTGGAAAAATCGAAAAACTGCACTTACAAAATTAACAGCCAATACAATAAGTTACCTCAGAGCTTGGAAGTTGTACTTGGAGACTGGAGTTGGGTGGAGCTCGAAACGGGTCCGCGGTGTGACTGTGTGTAGTGTTGTGGGAGAGACCGAGAGAGGAAGGGCGAACGCGGAGTCTCGGTCTGGACGGGATAGTGGTGTCAGGTGTGGCCGTGGGAGATAGGGTGTCCGTGTGAGGTGTGAGAGAGGGACGGCGTCACGGCAGGCCGGTTCTGCTGCCAGGAGACGAGGAGACTGGGGTCTGGGGAGTGGGAGATGTGAGAGTGGAGACGGAAGAAATAAGGGTTCGAAGACTGAACTTGGATACCAGATTATTTTCTTTCATTTATATATATTAAAAAAAAGTTCTTCAAAATCTTTTGTGGGGGGGGGGGGGGGACGCCACACCCAAGGTCCGCCCATAGATGGAAGTTTCCTAATTAAATTAGATAACGTATTTTGGGTGGAGACTAATGAAAATTAGGAGGGAAGTGAAAATGTGATGTAAATTAATAACTTTTTCTATTTCGTTTATTTTTTTTAATTTATATAATTTTCGAACGTGTTTTGGTGGGAGACTAATGAAAATTAGGAGGGAAGTGAAATTTTAATATAAATTAATAACCTTTTCTATTTTATATATATTTTTAATTTATAAAATTTTTAAAAAAATTATTTACAATATTTTACAACGTTTTCTGATTAGCAATGGATACCAGCGAACGTCACCTACGGACATATCCGTAGGTGAAATATCAAAATGTTAAATCACTACATTAGGTACGGAATATTCGTTCGTAAAGAGATATAACCATTACGAACGGAAAGTCCGCTGGTGATTATCGGTACGTCACCTACGGACATATCTGTAGGTGAAACATCCAAATGTGTTTCGACTACATAAGGTACGAAATATCTGTTGGTATAGAGATATCACCGTTACCAACGAAAATTCCGTTGCTGAATATAGTAGTTAAAAGCGGCTTACGTTTATCAACGGATAATCCGTTTCTTATTACCAATGGATGTAGTCTGTTGGTGATTATCGGCATGTCACCTACGGAAATATCCATAGGTGAAACATCCTTTTTTGTATGTTATTATATGATTGAAAGTTGAATCGTATAATGCATTTTTCTTAAATTTTTTGGGAGTAAACTTTTTTTAAAGATATTTTACTACTTTTTTTTGGAGACATTCTTTATTATTTGTCACAACTTCTCACATTTCATGACAACTGTTTATGTCACCTTATATATTTTTTGGTACTTATTTTTTTCATCAAGATCTTCGTGACACACTCTAAAAATGTGTCGCGTTAAGTCACTTATTGCGACAACTTTTTGTATGTCGCGAAAAATCTTATCGCGAAATCACGATTAGAATTTTTAGCAACAAATATTTATTATCGTGAAAACTAGACCCTATTGCATCACAAGCATTTTGTTGTAAGAAATAAATGTTTATCGCAATAAGTTTCCCACCAAAAATATTTTGGCTTCCCTCATATTTTTGGCGACATTCTTTATTATTTGTCGCAACTTCTCACATTTCCCGACAATTTTTTATGTCGCCAAACGTTTTTTGGTACTTATTTTTCTCATCACAAACTTCACGACAAACTAAATAAATATGTTGCATTAAGCCACTTATTGCAACAACTTTTTGTATGTTGCGAAAAATCTTGTCGCGAAATCACAATTATAATTTTTAGCAACAAATATTTTTTATCGCGAAAAGTTGACCTTATTGCATCACCAGCATTTTGTTGCAAAAAATAAAGGTTTTCGCTATAAGTTTTCCACCAAAAATAATTTGGCTTTGGCGACATTCTTTATTATTTGTCGCAACTTCTCACATTTCACGACAACTTTTTATGTCGCCAAAGGTTTTTTGGTACTTATTTTTCTCATCACAAACTTCCCGACAAACTAAAAAAATGTGTTGCGTTAAGTCACTTATTGCAACAATGTTTTTGTATGTTGCGAAAAATCTTATCGCGAAATCACAATTCGAATTTTTAGCAACAAATATTTTTTATCGTGAAAAGTAGACCCTATTGCATCACAAGCATTTTGCTGCAAAAAATAAAGGTTTGTCGCCCTAAGTTTCCCACCAAAAATATTTTGACGCCTTGCTTCCCTCATATTTTTGGCGACATTTTTTTATTATTTGTCGCAAATTCTTACATTACACGACAACTTTTTATGTCGCCAAAGGTTTTTTGATACTTATTTTTTTCTCATCACAAACTTTGCGACAAACTCAAAAAATGTGTCGCGTTAAATCACTTATTGCAACAACTTTTTGTATGTCGCAAAAAATCTTATCGCGAAATCACAGTTTTGTTATAGTTAGGCGAAATTCCGGCTCCATTTTTCCTTCTTTCTCATTCTCTAACTCTAGACCTAATATAACACAACTCTCACTAATTGCACATTATTCCTTGACTTTTATAACATATTAATTTGAGTCATTTTTGTTCATAGATTTACCAGGTACAATAAAAACGCTCACTTTTTGACATTTTGTGACAAAACTACAACCTAAAGTCAAGGCAATTGTGAAATAAAATTACAGACTCAAAGACTGACACAACCAATTACTGTCTTGATCAAATTCTGCTTTTCATTTATCAAAACATGTTTCCTGAAATAAACAACTCAAATACCTAGTGTAAAATATATGTGAAACATTATTAAGTATAAAAACAATTTATGCAGTTCATCAAGTAGTATTATATGTAAAAAATGATTTAAGTAGTTAAGTAATTGTTTTTTAGTATCATCATATACTAAATTAAGATGTAATATCAATGCAACCCAACATATCAAAACAAAACATTGATACTACAAAACATCAAAACTTGATCTAGCAGTACTTTTGAGTCAAGAATTTATAGTTCATGATTAAACAAAACATCATGTTAATATAATAAAATGGTGGCTTTTCTATTTTCTACCCACATTTTTGTCACAAAATGATAAGGGACAATAAATAAAACATACAAGAACCCAACAATGCAAGTGTTAGCGGGCATAAGTATAAGCAATGAACAATAAAGCTTCCCACACATTTGACTCAAGTTAATCATTGAGTAAATTGTATAAGTGACCCATATGTGTAAAGTGTCACTAATCCTCTAGAAGTAAGACTATAAACCTTAATTTTGTGATAAAGGAATTGCAAAACATAACTAACATTAAGGATATTCTTCTACTTATGAAAGTCAAACCAAGTAAAGCATATTAGAACCTATAAAAGTTCATTTTGTATAAATAATTTCTTTTCTCCCCTAACTTTTAGTATGTTTTTTTCACAACTTTAAATATTTTAAGCTCATATTTATTTTTCAAATCTTAAGTGCAGGCTCTCCTCCATTAAGCGATTAAAATGACCCCTATAGCAAGCTTTAAGTTGGTTAACCCAAATTAGTTGACCCTAGGCACCAGGTTATGAGAAACCATGTATGCTTAATTGTTCAAGTCAATAGGTTTTGAAGAAGAGTATAAGATATTAGCCTTCTTATTATTTTCTTCATTTTTAAAAAAAAAAATTAAGAGCATGAATGCACCAATCGCGTAAAACAAAATAACATAACAGTCAAAACACACACAAACAAACCAAAATAAAAAAACATCAAACTCATCAAATATAATACATGCATAAATCAATATCACACAATAGGAAAATACGAGCATGCACCAATAATACTGAATCGAAGAGGCACACAAACACCAATAGTCGTCCTAAGAGATTCAACTTGAAGACCATCTAATGGTTTAGTAAATAAGTTAGCTAACTGGTTCTCGATAGAGATATGCTCAAGAGTTACAACACGAGTTTCAACAAGCTCTCGAATAAAATGATGTTGTATATCAAAATGTTTGGATCGAGAGTGTTGAACATAATTTTTGGAAATATTAATGGCACTAGTGTTATCATAAAACACAGTCATAATACCCTTCTCAATTCCATAATCACTATACGTCTGCTTCATCCAAAGCAGTTGAGTACAGTAACTCCCTACAGCTATATACTCAGCCTCTGCTATGGATAATGAGATATAATTTTGTTTCTTACTCATCCAAGCTACAAGATAGCACCATCATAAAAACAACCTACATAAGTACTTTTTCTATCATCAACATTTCCAGCCCAATCGACATTAGAATAGCTGGTAAGATCAAAATTAGAGTCTCGAGAGTACAAAATCCCATAATCTATAGTTCCATTGACATATCCAATGATACGTCGCACGGTGCTCAGGTGAGATTTATTGGGATCAGCCTGAAAGTGCATACAAACCCCTGCACTAAAGGCTATATCAGGTCTACTAGCAGTCAGATAGAGTAAACTACCTATCATACTCCTATACAGTGCTTGATCATCACTCTTACCTATAGGATCATGACCTAAGTTAACACGGGTGCTCATAGGGGTTATAGTATGTTTCTTGTTGTCTAGGACAAAAGCTTGACAAGATGTTTTGCATATTTCGATTGAGATATAAATAACCTATCATCTGTTTGTTTAACTTGGAGACCAAGAAAGTAATTTAATTCTCCAATCATGTTAATCTCAAATTCTTGCTTCATGCATTCAACGAAATCATGAGCTAGATAATCAATAGGAAAACCATAAATGATGTCATTAACATAGATCTGAGCTATGGTGATAGTTTCCTCAATATGTCTTATAAATAAGGTTCTATCTACACCACCTCTTGAAAAACCGTGTTTCATGAAATATGCAGTAAGCCTATCATACCAAGCTCTAGGAGCTTGTTTAAGACCATATGGCACTTTATTCAACCTATAGACATAATGTGGATATTTAGTAATCAATAAACCCTTTAGGTTGTTCAACACATGCTTCTTCCTGAAGTATTCCATTCAAGAAAGTACTCTTGACATCCATTTGATATAGTTTGAATCCTGAAGTACATACTATAGTCATGAGAATTATAATGGATTCAAGTCTTGCTACCGGGGCAAACGTTTCATCAAAATCAACACCTTCAATTTGAGTATATCCTTGGACAACTAACCTAGCCTTATTTATAGTTATGGTACCTTGATAATCGGTTTTATTTTTAAATAGCCACTTAGTACCTATAACATTACAATCATCTGGCCTAAGAACTAAATTCCATACTTTGTTTCTCACAAACTGATTTAGCTCTTCATGCATCGCGTTTACCCAACATTCATCCCTAAGGGCTTCTTCGACTTTTTTAGGCTCAATCTGAGACACATAGCTAGCATATGTCAGGTTGTTCAAAACCTTCTTACAAAGTCTCATCCCTTCATTTAAATCCCCAATTATATTAACTTTAGGATGATTCGTCTTAATTCTGGATAAGCTTCTCTAGGATGTTTAGGTTTATCATCAGGTGTGGACTCCTTATTAGGTGTTTCTAGCCCATTAGACATGTGTGGAGGATCAGGAACTAAAGTTTCTTTAGGTTCAGTCATGCCGGGATCAACACTCAAGTGTTCTAGATTTACCTAATCTCCTCCAACCATATCCTCACTACAGGCATCATCCACCACTACATTGGTGGACTCCATCACAACTCGTGTACGAGTATTGTATACTTGAAAGGCTTGACTATTTCTGAGTATCATAGGAAGATTCCCTCATCACTTTTAGAATCAAAATTTCCTAAATTTTCTCTATCTCTTAGAGTATTGCTACCATACGCACGAAAGTACTTGACATGCCGTTTATCTTTCTAGATTTCATAAGGTGTCTATCAATTTTAGGTCTAATATAAACCCTATTTACTATGTGACACGCAGTGTTGATGGCTTCACCCCTAAAATACATAGCTAATCCCTTACCATGAAGCATGTCTCTGGTCATTTTTTGAAACACATAATTTTTCCTCTTAACTACCCCATTTTGTTGTGAAGTAATTGACGAGTAGAACTCATGCTAGATTCCCTCCTCTAAGAAGAAGTTCTGAAGATTAGAGTTTTTAAACTTTCTTCCATGATCACTACAAATTCTTGAGATGGTAAAGTCTTTCTCATTCCTAAGCCTTTTGCACAATGAGATCATAAGATCAAACACCTCGGTTTTATGTCTCAACAGCTCAATCTATGTATATCGAGAAAAATCATCGACCACAACCAAGATATAGTGTTTACCACCAAGACTTTCGGTCCTAGGTGGTCCTATGAGCAATCTTTTTTCGATATCCTTTCCAAGTCTCTGAAAGTTTAGTTATAATTTCTCCGACTTGGAAGGATTCCGAAAGTTCTATCTTTACACTTTTAACTTGTTGACAAGAACATGTAATTCATGCACTTGGAGAAGAATGGAAATATTCTCAAGAAACATAAAATTAAATTATCTTGATATAAGGTATTTCTTTGTACCTTCTTCTTCAGATTTGTGTTTGTTCTCCCAATCACTCAAAATCTCTTTCGTCGAAGATGTGTTGGTCTAAAGACCATACAATCGGTTAGATAGTGCATTTAGTATGTCACCGTGACAAATTAATTCATCTTCTTAGCGCTTTTTCCTTTCCTCTCTTACCGCATCAGTATCTTCATCCATTGGTTCCGAAAGTGGTTCCAAATTGGGATCAAGTATGTAAAAGATCTTGAACGATATGAGAAGGAATCTCAACTTGTCTTGCCATCAAGTGAAATTTTTTCCTCGAATAGATCCAACCGAACAAGATCTTAATTCATGAGTTTGATTGTCGCCAGGGTGTTGTCTCGTTCTCTATACAAGTATCATTTGGGATTATTGGTGAATATTATCATTCAAGTGGAATGTAGAAATAACGAAAAGTAGAAGTAAAATCAAGAACACCAAAAAACTTAGGAAAAAAAGGCTAAAACATATAATCATTATCCACAAATGATATTTGTTCCCTCTAGGATTAATTTGATGCTTAAAGATAAATGCAAGTGGGTTTCATGCGATCACGTGGAAAATAACACATGCGATCGCATGGGTTTGTCTCCCACCAATTCATTTTTGTTCCTCAATTCAATTAATCCCATTTCTACCATAATGAGGGCACTATCATTTTGATCAATTTATAACAGTCACTCATTGATGTTTCATGTCAAAGTGTAGATGAATCGAGACTTGATTGACATCATTTTCTAAAAGATATTGTTGAAACATATAATTATAAGTTATTTAATGTGATCAAACATCCATGTGGGAATATAAGTAAGTGCGAAAATAATCGGAAGATACTGACTTATGTGGTTTTCGTTGATTTTTATAGAATTGTATGGAATTAACGAAAGTCTTTTGTAGACTTTTATTTTAAAAGTTTTACAGGCTTTTGTAAAATTTAAAAGAATTGTAGACTTTTATTTAAAATATAATTCTTGTGGATCTTGTGCAACGGCATGAAATTCTCACGTACGAGGTGATGATTCCCAAAATTCTCTTTTTCCCTCCCATTTAATAGAAAATAATTTTAAAATGAACAAAAAATGAAGTCACCTTAATTAAATAAATAATAATTGTGCGTTTGTGTATGTATTATTTTTCGATAAAAATATATATTTTAATGTTCAATATTATCAATATGACATAGCTTTAAAGAGTAAACAAAAAATTGATATATTTAAATTTAATTATAAATTAATATTTTTTTTTATATAAAGTCTTATAATTTAATTATAAAATGATCTTTTTCATAAACAAATATATGAAAATAGAAGAAACATTATATGGATCTTTGGTTACAATTTGATTTTTCATAGAAAATATAGATAAACACTGTGAGAGAGAGAGAGAGAGAGAGAGAGAGAGAGAGAGAGAGAGAGAGAGAGAGATCTTTAGTTAGAATTTAATATTTCATAGAGAATCTATAAACTATTAGAGAGAAAAAAAAAATTGAAATTAATTTTATCCATGGCTCTAATGTCAAAAAGGAATATATAGAGAGACAAAAATACATATTAATTTATTTATTTTTTTGTGATAGTCCCAAAATTTTGGATGACTGAGACACAAATCTTGAAATTTTATTTTAATGTTTTCTACTTAAAATTTAGTATCCTAGAGTCTTTTATAAAAGTTTTTAAAATCCTTTGACAATTTGAATTATAGAGACTTTTTAAAAAAATTAATTGAATACAACGTGATTTTTAAAATCCTTTTAAATGTTTTAAAAGTCTCAATTGAATCCATCAATACTTTTAGAGAGACTCTAAAAGTCTACATTAAATACAACTAAAATTTTTAAATCCCAAAAAATCATTGAAATTACCAATAAAATCTATTATCTATAAAAAGTCTTTCAAAAAAATAATAAGTATACATAATTAATTACAAAAAACATTGATTTTAGCAACCAACATGAAGTGGTTATTGAAGACCTTGACGGGAATAAACCGTAATTTTTTTCCGTGTGTTATTTAAGTTTTAGCAACCAGTATGAAAAATGGTGGTGAAAGTTTAAGCTTTTGCGATCAAGGCTGGTCGCTATTCAATGGTTTTAGCAACCAAACATGAAGTTGTTGCTGAATACCTTGGTACGAATAAACTCCATTTCTTTAGTGTGTGATTGGAGTCTATCAACCAATCTGAAATTCGTTGGTTAATATAAGCTGTAGTAACCAAATGTTGGTGGCTGATTGTTCATTTCAGCAACCAAACGTTTTAAGCCCTTGGCGCGAATAACCCCTTTTTCCGCATGTTGATTATGACTTCCATTGAAAATGTTATAGTCTTACCATCAAGTTTATCATGTTCACATATCAAATATACTATGAAAGATATAACAAATAAAAAATTCTTTGTAATTCTATTCCCGCAGTCTAATAGTGTGTTCCAACGTGCTCATGCTGAGTCATGCACTTCACCAAAAGATAGATGCACGGGAATTTACTGAATTTAAACACATTTCTCAACAATTTATCCATCAAAATATTTTTCATAGAAAATATATAATAACTGAAACTCGGCCCAAAAAGTCCATGAAATTAAGAGAGCTACTCAAGCAATTATTAACATCAGTTAATACATTAAACTGATGATGGTGGTGTAGATCAAACATATTTTCTCAACAGTTGTTATGATTAAAATTATGTTGATGGTGTTTTAGGGCAATGTTGGAGTCCTTTATTTATATCAAAACACCAATGGGAAAATAAACCAACTGGATATCGCAGGTAGTAGTGAAAGAAATTGATCATTACTGTAATGCAATCATTGGTGAAGTCATTCAGTTCATCAGCAAAAGGACAAGCAAATTCTCTAAAAGAAGAACAACACATATCGCGAGGGAATTGTGGCCCTCTGCACTTGCTGGTGATGATAGTGTAATTCTGGACCTTAAAGTTAACTGGGCAAGCTGCAAATAAAAGATGGTAAAATAGTCAATGAATGTTCTTCATAAACAAGGGAAAACGTTTTAATACTCAAGATTTTCAACATAGTAATAATTTTGAGTTAAAAGATGTCAATGGAAAACACTAATACAAGGAAAAAATAGGACTACAAAAATAAATAATTCAATAAATAGTTAAGAAATTACGTTTCTTGCCCCGAAGAAGCCTTTTCTCAGTGAAAATTGGGAATTGAAAAATACCATCTGCATCAATCAAATAAAATGTCTTTGATAATTAGAAACACTACAATATCAACACATTTTTTCGCAATTGAAACAATTAAAAAGATACACAAACCTGAAATGAAACTTGAAAAAGAGAGGTGTATGAACAAGAATAGGTAGACAACCAGAATCAAGTAGCAACACTTAATCAAACCCATAATTGTCGTCAATAGCTATTTCATGTAAAAAAATTACCCCCATATATATTATACGTTATATTGCTGAGATTTGACTATCTATTTATGAGTAGGCGTTGGTGGTTATACATACCTAATTATTTGCTAAATTTTGTCCTTCAAGTATTAATTCAAGTCTTTTTCTCAACGAGTATTTATTTACTGTACTGCACTGGTTTCCATGGAAAATTGTAATAAATCATCCACTGATTGAGTTATAATAAATGAAGAAACTTTTAGAATTTTGATATGATTAAATGTGTGTTGGGTTTTGATACCTAATAAATCAGAATTAATTAGTTAGCATCGATCAAATAATTGAATTGAAATATTTACACCTCAATGGAATGACTCAAACCTAGAACTATTTGGGCCAATGGAGTAGACATGTCAAAACGAATGGACCAACCCGAACCAGCCCACCTGCAAGCTTAACCGGCACGAGCCCGGTAGTGCTATCAATCTGGTCCATGCTGGTTTTCAGTCCGAAAAAAGCCCGCATCATAATATAATATAGAAGACCGAATTGGGCCATAAGCCCGCCACTATTTGACTTTAATTGATTTTTTCAATAAAAAAATGAATTATTTGACTCATCAAATCTCATTAATAATAATAAAAAAACCATTTGATTGGCAAATGACAAGCCTACCATTTTAGGCTTGTCAATTCTCACAGCATTTAATGCAAAAAGATAAAGAGTATGGAGAGAGAAATTTATCTCTCTTCTTGAACTATATATATATATATATATATATATATATATATATATATATATATATATATATATACACATGGGTCCATTGGTTAACCATCGGGCCTTTGTACAAAAATCGGACCGGCCCAATACTATAGATAGGCAACTCATGAAACAGCCCAATTCAGTTATGGGCCGGTCCATTTGCGGGTGGGCTTAGCTGGGCCGAGAAAGCCCACCCATTTTGACATGCCTACAATGGAGGTAGCCTAATTTAGTCAGAGCTGCTCGTGACCCCACTTTTTGAACAACTTATAAGTGTTGATCAACGTATTGATTTGAACTTGGCCTTTTTCTTTCTATATCTAATGTACCGTATATATTTGTTGCCTTATTTTTGTAGTGTTCACGTGTGTTATTTCCTTTCTCAATAAGAGAGAAATCGGCTGATCTTCTGTTGTCTCTTTCATTCGATTTTCTTCTTCATTTTGCCTTTATGGTTGCTTGAATGGGTGCCTTTGTGGCTGTAATAATACCGTCATTTTGTGCCCTTTGTGGGTGCAACCATAGCAACTAAAGTGTGGGCCAATAGTTGTGGTTCTTGGGTTGTTAATTGAGGTGTACGATTTCGGTTGGATTGACTAAATTAGCTCGGATTCCACTAATCAAAAATCAATTTCTGCTACAATTGGTATTAGAGCACGTTGGTGTTTGAATCCTGATTAAAATTCAACCAAAAACCTCCAAAAAAATCGGCAGAAGGACAGATTAAAATTTGTCCAGTTTTCCTCTCTAAAATCGTACTTGCAATTGTATTTCTACGGTCAAACCGATGGCCAGTTGAATAATCCGAAGCCACAGGCAGACTCACAGGCAAAAGAGGCGCAGCCGATAGTGGTGCATGTGTAGGTGACTACTACTGGGGACGACAGTGTGTGGAGATTCCAATAGTAGTGCGTCCAACGTCTCCTACGAAAGATTTCCTCTGGCATAATATTTCTAACGTGATTTTTAACGATTTGGCATTGTTAGTTTTCTGTTTCAGGTTGTATAGTGAAATCTAGACGATTTTGACCCTACGCATTTGTGATTTGTTTTTTGCTTGATTGGTTGCTGCTATTGCTGGGGACTTAGGGAAAATGGTGGGACCCTAAAGTGGTAAATTTGCATCCTTCGTTATTTACAGTCTCAGATTGGTCCACTCTGGTATATTAACTTGTTTCATTTAAATTTCAGCATTAGTGTGTCATCGTGTGGGGACATATTACGACTGGGGTTATCGTGTGGGATAATCATTTCTTGTGCTAGAAATTTCGGAATTATTTGTTCTATTTGAAGTGTTGAATTTGATTGCAAGTTAGTAATTAATTTTGTGCTTTAATTGTTGTTTAGTCAATGTGTGATGCTGCATTACGTGAAAATTTGAGTTTTTTTATTGATATACCTTTGTGTTGCATTGATTATTTTGTTTAAACATCTAGATTTGACCCATTTGAGCATTCCCTTAATACTAATGTCTTGAGTCTCACAAAATCGTAGGAATTTAGAAGAATGTATACTATGGCTTTAAGATTACTTTGTGTGATCTATTTTTATACTTTGGTTGTTTTGTTTTTCATTTTGAAATCAGAACTTTAAATGGAAAAGGGGTTTTTTCAATTTGGAAACAAAAAATGAAGGGGATTTTGGTTTAATAAAAAGTTTTAAAAACCAAAGATGGTAAAATTTATGCAAATTTGATAGAAACACAAAAGGAAGAACATAACGAGCTTGCTTATACTTCAATTAGTTTACACCTATTCGACACTATTTAAGAAAAATTTGAAAACTTGATTCTACAAAAAGAATTTTGTAAAAAGTTGGATGGCTTATTTTTGCTTAAGTCTACCCCTAATAAATTGTACTTGCTTGAAATATTTTTCAGTTTCAAAATGGATCATTTAAATGATCTTGATCACAATTTGGATGTTTTTAACAAGCTGGTTCAAGACATTATTAATTGTGATGAAAATGTATCTGAAACATATAAGACTATTATATTGTTTAATTGTCTGATTCATATAGAGAGGTTAAAAATGTGATTAAGTATCCTTCCTTGACATCTGAGATTAAGACTGAAAAAGATGATAAGAGGAATAGTGAATTATATATGATGAGGAGTAGAATGAAGTTTAAAGAAATGAATATGGGTAGAGCTCAAGACAATAATAATTCGAGTGATGAGGATAGTAAGAAGAAGGACAATTGATAGGACAAGTCTACTGGTAGATGGTGTTACAGTTGTGGTAAGGCTTGGACATTCTATTAGGGACTAAGAAGAAGGATAATCAAAAAGGTAAGATGAGAAATGAGGAGAATGTGTCTATAGGGGAGGTTTATTTAGAGTAAACATAGTTACTGCATGTGCATCTTTGTGTAATCATTTCTGCATAGGTGTGATTTCTTAATTATGTTGCACGATTATATGTTGCATTTTAATGTGTTTGATATGTAAATATTCATGAATTTGAGAGCTATCTGATTACTTGGTGTAAGCATATTAGGTTAGCATGTATTAGCAATATGTGTGATGTATGTTCATTAGTGATGTGGAGTATAGATGTCTAAAGGTACATTGTTGGTATGTACCGAGGACGTGGAGTATGACGTTAAGATCACAGTTGAAGAGGTTATTAAATGTTGGAATCATTTATCTGTAAGGAGGTGGAGTGTGAGACATGCATTCTATCACTTTTATTAGGTGGAGACACATTATCCATAAGGTTGGGAGAAGCGATATGACGATAGTGGGTTATCCCGATGACTTATGATCTATTGTGATTTACTAGTTACATATAAATTGAGTGATTAGTATAGTGAGCATGGTGGATGATAAAAGGAGATATGTGTTCTCGAGATGTGAGCAACACGGAATGTGAGATCTTGTCATGAGGTTATTTATGCATTTGTCGCATGTGTTTTGACCATTTGATTGATTGACTTAGTGTTAATTTGTTGTTCTATATGATGTGAACCTACGTAGCGAAGGACTACGAAACCCATGATTAGATTGAAATCAAATCTAAGAAAGCCAAGTAATCAAAGTATTGGATTTGATTCAAAAAATAACAAATCAAAATAACCAACAATACGCGAATGATATGTTGACCATTTTGATTGAATTTTTGAGAATCTCACCCGATTGATTTGAACGGCACAAGAAGAATTTTCATAAGTTCATGATTTGTCCAATGAATAACAAGATGCGAAAGCAAATAACCTCTCAATAATTTCAATAATGTGTTGTTGTCGATGAAGAATGAAAAATCCTATTTATACTAGCCCTAAAATCAAGCTAAAACCGTGCATAATATTCCAAAGATTACAAAATTAAGGTAAGAGTATAATTCTATTGCAATTAGGAAATCCGAGAAAAAAGAAAAATATCACCTCGCTTTTGCCCTATGCAACCGCATGGTAGAATTGGTTGCGGTCACACGGTTTATTTGAAATTGCCCCAAGACTCCCTGCATGACTCCATGCGGTCGCATTTTTTTTCTACTATGCGGTCGCATGGTATTAATTTTGAATTCTCTTTTTCCTTGGGAAACATTTCGTGCCGTTTTCGGAATGTACTCATGGACGGAAATCTGACACCCAAGTTGAAAGTAATGCACATTTTCATCTATGCTGCTCGTTCGCTACTTGAACGGAGTTGATCCATTTGGTTTCTTCTTCCGAACCCAAAATGAAACTTGTTCCTTGGCTTTTTAACTTCGACACTTCATCTATTGTAGCTTGAGCAAGCAATTCCATTGCCTCTTTCACCCGTTTGCCATCGAATGTGTCATCAGATCTCCTTCGATAATCAATGGGCCTTTCCTGGCGCTTGACTTTGATGCATTCGGCTATGTGCTTACATCATCCCCTCCCTCTTCAAAAGGATTCATCCTCAAATTTGTACCTATATCAAAGAGAGAGAGAGAGATCAGATACATTAAAAGTAGCCGAAACATTATATTCACCAGGAAGATCCAACTTATATGCATTGTCATTGATTTTCTCGAGGTTTTGGAGAAAAGATGCGAGGAGTTTTAGAAGATGGTTGAGGATTTGGAGAAAAAAGTGATGAGGAAAAAAGATTTGGTTTAGAGATGCTTCAGAACTGGCTGCCAGTGAGGCTGACTGTGGGATCTTAGGCTAACCAGTAGGATCTTCCTTTCAAAAATCTTCAAGAGTTGGTTAGCCTTTTAGTTTTCTAGCTAACTTATTTTCTTGTATTGAATCGACGTCTTCTTCGCATATGTTTTTTGTATTATGCAGTTTTCATTATTTTTCACCATTATATTTCAAGTTCATCGACTGGTGTGTGAATATGTGGCACACCATAATTAGTTTGTTATTGCACTCACTGCTAAAGTTAATAAGCTTGCTTGATTCGTCTTACGCAATTCTCTTAGAACTTCGCAATTTCATTTGAATATTTCATTTAAGCTATAATCTTACATGCAGAGTGAACTTCGCCTAAATGTGAAACCTTGCATTACTTTTGACAACGATGGAATGAACCTCGCCCAAATAAATAGTCTGTGGACCTCTTCTAAATAGGAAGCAACTTGCTACAGCTTTCAAAATGTGATCAAACTTCCATTTTTTTTTTTTCACGTTTTCCGTCCAAATTGAATTTGATACAGGAGATGCCAAAAGATCTTCACAGTCTAAAATGGCAAGGAATTTGGTGAAATAATTAACTTGGGCATCAGAAACTATGAAGCAATTTTGGGTCTAGCTTTTAGCATACATTCATTATGAATTGATGTTTTCTTTTTCCCTTTCTTGGAAATTCACTAAGGGTTTTCTAGAGCAAAAATTTGAGCCTAGCATCCTAGTTTTTCTTGTTCACTTTGTGGTTCGTATAAAGAGTACAATTGTTGGTTTAGGTAATATTTTTCCTGTGATACCTGGGGATTTGAAGGATTTAGAAATTCTATATAATTGTAAGTTTGACCATCCTAATTAATTTTACATTGTTTTTCTCTATATATATATATATATATATATTTTTTTTTTTTGTCTCGTGATCAAGGAATTGGACGCAGTTCCCAGACCAAGCTACATATACTATATCAGAAGAGTTTAAAGATTAGATTCAACGATCAGTCAAAAGAAAGAAAGAAAAAAAAAAACCCCCCGCAATTCAAATTCATCTTTATAATGTAATTTCCCCTCTAAGGTTCTAACTAATACATCTTTCTTTTCTCCAAATACAGAAGTGATCACATTTTAGGGCAGCTAAAAATAACAGTCTCAGATACAAAAATAAAGCCTGAAAAACTGCAGTTTAAACAAAGATTTATCCAACATCATCCTCTTTAGGCACTCAAATTAAATTCATATGAAACATTAAATGGTACATTTGAAGGGGGACAATATTTTATATTTATTTATTTCAAAAAAGTTTGCAGTTAAAATTTCCAACCTTTTGGTTTGGTATACATTAATTTGCAGCATGAAATCCCATCAGACTAAAACCAAAAATAAAAAAACTACCCAAACCTAACTCGATTATGAAATTAGACGTTCAGTTTTTTAGGAAAATTAACATCATTACAAAAATTCGTACAGAAACAAGTGAATTGAATAATTGGAGAAAAAATTGGAAGACTTACAGCTTAAATTTCTTTCTTCTCCTTCCAGCCATATTTAAGACAACCCAGAATCAATTTTATGGGAGAAACTCAATCTTTCATTACGCAAGGGTGTGTTGGGGGTGTGTACCAGAACCGCTGTATTATTTTTAAGGTTTGATGAATTCTATGCAAATGGGGTCATTTTCCTCTCAAAAAAGGCACCTACCAGTAATTGACTCTCTGGTTGACAGATGTATTTTTGACTTTCTCTTTCTTTTAAAATAAATTGTAGAAATGTCCCATGAAATTATTAGAAATCTAGATGGAATGTCTTCTATAAGATTTGCTGAATGAGTATTGCAATTACTTAATATTTCTCGTAGGGTAAAGTCAATACAACCTATGAATATTAACACCGAAAGAATTGACCTAGGTATTAGTAAAGAGAGCACTCTTCGTAAGAATTTTTTAAAGTACTGCAAAATAAATAAATAAATAAAAATTGCTCAAGTACTGCAAATTGTGGTAACGTTATCTGTGACCTATTTATGGCTAGTAATTATAGATGTTAAGATATCTCGAAACCCTACAATATACCCAAGATGTGTTGTCTCCGTGATAATCATGTTAGGGCAGATTATTTCTTGTGCCATTAAGTGATTGATTGAATAAGGTTAAAAAGTAATCTGTATTCTATATTCTCTCCGCAAATATAGGAAACAACTTAGACATGTGTCATTTTCGTGAAAAAAAATATCTATGATACGTCAATATGAAGAAAGTCCATGATTAGCAAGGATATATTAGACACACAATTCATACTTTTTTTGGATGGTGCAATTTAATCCAATAGTATTAATTCTTACACCAAAGCAAAACTTGAGATGAAGTTCCCAACCCAGTTTTAAGTTACTACCCTTTCTAGAAAATCCGCTCCAGCCAACATTGAAAACGAGTTTAAGTTGCCAAGAAGTTCGTTGGAGTTGCTCATGCTCATATCAATTTGTTGAATCTTGTTTAAAGTGACAATTTATCGTAAGTATGGTTGTCAAAATTAAGATGATGGTGTTGATGAGGTTGTGATTGTATAATCAAATGTTGTCGCGGTTTTGGTTGTTTTCAATAACCACTTTTTTTAGAGAGAGAGGAATAATGTTTAAATTCTTTAGTGAAGACGTTCGAATGACTAAAAATAAGGCACTTATAGACGTGTTAATGGATATGACTGATATGTCGATTAGTGTTGGAGGTTGAGAATTAAAGGAACAGTGGTGTTCCAACCTATATAGAGGTAAATTCAAAGAAGCAGCCAAAGGATATTATAGTGGAATCACGAGAAAATCCATCCACCACTCACTTTCATCGCCTAAGAAAGAAAATGTTAGCAACAGAGGGCTTTCAAAGAATGGCTGAGGACTTCAAGACATTAACAACGGAACATGATGATCTATGTGTAAAAATAGAGATCCTAAAATGTAAACGTACCAGACAAAATATAGAGTCAGAAACCTTTAGAAAGATAGGTAATCCCTAACATCTTCAATTAAATCTATAGATCCTAAAAATGAAAATTCAGTGTCCGAAGAAGAGATAGTAATGATCTAAGCAGTAATAACAGGAGAATGTTTTCGCCGCATGATCTAGGACAATGAAAGTGAAAAAAATATACTATATGATAAACTATTTGACCAAATGCAAAATTACAATCCTTAGATTCCTGGGTTGGAGTCTCGTCGCTTCACCAAAAGAGGCCTAGCCCTTCGTGGACATGCTGCTCTATTGGTGAAGTTTTGAGAGGAGCCCCAGACATACGAAGGATATATGGAATTCGGTATCATCAAGGATAAACTTGCATACCACTAAATCTGTAGACATCCTGCCATGAAACAGGTGAACAAAATCATTTCCCTCCATCAATCATGTTTGAGATATTCCACAAATAAAGGCAACATATCGTTAAAATATAATCAAGGAATCGTGCGCAGGAATCACCAAAGTAAAGCAAGCAAAGGATTGATAAGAGTTCTTAGTATATAATCAATATAGTTGAAACGAGTAATCTTGAGAATAAAATGGATATCCATGAATCAATCATCCTCGTATAAATGATTGCATATCAGAGATGGTTGAGGTCGAAGTGCTAGAAAGATTTTTCATTAGCTTAGAAGATGCGAGCATTGCTCTAAAATTTGCAAATTGAGCAAACCTATGAAAGGGCTACAGAACAAATTTAAAAGCAAGATGACATGATGGGAATAGATCCCAAAGTGTCCTGCCGTGCCCTTAAAATAGATCCCAAATCACACTTCAAATGCTAAGGAGTTGGTCAATGAACACCAAAAAGTAAAAGTTATTTAAAAGTGAGGTGGATAAATTGTTAGAAAATAGCTTTAATCGTGAAGATCGATTCCCAATTTGGGTATTTAACCCGGTAGTACCAAAGAGCAATGGAAAGTGGTGAATGTACCAAGATTTCACGTACTTGAATAAAGCTTGTCCTGAAGACATCTTCCAAATTTCGAGAATTGATCGGCTTGTGAATACAAGTATGGGACACGAGTTGTTAAGTTTTATAAACGCATATTCAAGATGAAATTATGAAAATATAGACTCAACTGGAAAGTTGTTAGGATACATGGTCAAGTAGCATGGTATAGAAGTGAACCCCAACAAAATTTAAGCCTTCATAAAAATTTGATTGCAATCTAAGTTGAAAGATGTACGAAGCATAACAAGAAGAGTCACCTCCTTGAGTATGTTTGTATCACGAGTAACATAAATGTTCCCCATCTTTTCCTGGTATTAAAAAGATGAAAGAAGTTCAAATAGGGTAGAGAATATAAGCAAGGATTTTAGACTTAGAAATATCACTTAGGAAAAGCACCCTATTAGCTAAACTCGAAAATGGGAAAAAAAAAAATCTATTACTATATTTGGCAATTTCTAAAGTGGTAGTGAGCTTGGTAAAAGAGGAAGGGCGACAATAATTACAAGTTTATATGTAAGTAAAGCCGTGCAAGGAGCAGAGGCTAGATATCCAAATATGGAAAAGTTGTCCCTTGTCATAGTTACTGCATCCCAAAAGTTGCTACGCTACTTCCAGAGCCACATTATCGATGTACTAGCTAATTTCCCATTCAAGCAAGTACTGTAAAAACATGAAGCATAAGAAAGACTAATTAAATGGGCAGTAGAGTTGGGATAGTTCGAAATAAGCTATAAAGAATGATCTTCAATAAAAGCACGAGCGTAGCAGTTTTTATCGAAGAATTATGAAATGTTCCCATTTCTAATGAGGGGTCTGAGCAGAGAATGTGGAAATTATTTTTAGATGATACATTGGGAGATACTAGCTCCTGACAAGCATAATCTTGACAAGCCTAGAAGCGCAAAATATAAATTGCACATTAAGTTTCTGTTATGGAGGAACCACTTGGGGAAAGAAAGGTAAAAGAAGCAAAGGAAGGAGGCTCTCAGCAAAATCAGAAGGAAAGGAAGAAGAGGAAGAATAAACTGAATTAACTAGCATTAGAAATGGGAATGGCTTCGTTTGGCATTAATCAAAACGGTGTCGTTTTGTTTTAATTAAATTGTAATAGTTGAAATCATTTTTCTTCATTTCTGTTTGGGAAACACGTTCTCTTCCTGCTGGGTGTATATATATCTGTGTATACTCAGTGCATTCACTTGAAATTGGTTATGAAATGCTGTTAATAGTGGATTGAAATTGCAATTCACTTTACCCCTCACCTCTTCTCTCTTTTTCGTCATTTCTCCCTCCCTAATTTCTGTTTTCTTTGTGGATTTGTTGGTGGATTCAGCTGGAATTAGTTGCAGGAAGGCTACAGTTGAATTGTAGAGCTGGAATTAAGGTCCTAGTCGTGACAAATTGGAATCAGAGCGGGCATATACTATTGGGTAATTGTTGGAAATGGATACAAGGTCAGAAACCACTGATGAACATTTGAAGAAATTGGATCTCGAGGTAGCAGACTTGGGTACCAGTTTTAAGGTTGTCACCTTGAATGCCATGGTTGGCAACAACATTCTTGTAAAAGCAACTTACATTGTAATACATTCCCCTAAGAACCAATATATACCTCTAAACATGTTCTCTTCTCTTGGAGGCTTGATATTATCAAGTGCTTTCATGAAGATCAGCATTTGAACAGAACTTGCTTAAATGAATTAGCACGCGAGTAATTTGGCTATGTTTTGAGAATAAAAGTTGGCTCTCAGAGCAGTCTATGAATTGGGGATCCAATTGCTCTTTTTGAAAAGGTAAGAGACCCTATTCCGGCACCCTATCTTCTTCTAAAACCTAACATTTCCTCTGTGTATATACTCTATCATTCATTTTTTCTGTTCATCTCTACCTTCTCTACATCGTGCTCAAATCAATTCTAGCCATACATTTTCCTTACAAAGATTTTATCTTTTGTTAAAGATCTTGATTAATTTATGGCTTCCAACAAAAAATTGCAGGCAAAAACTAGCGAGAGCAATGACAATTTGAATGATTCATCCGCCTCGACGATAGATCTGGGGCATGGGAAAACTTGAATGCCCCAAATTTTATTGATTTAAATTTTGAGGTGTTACTGATATCATTTCATTATCATACATAAAGCGAATTAAACTTAAATAAATTTAAGCATTCATAATATCCAATTAATTCAACCCAAAACAATAAATCAGAAACTTTAAACGTTAATTAGAAGTCTAAGAAATACTAATCTTTAAACACACACAAAAGTGTTTACTGATGGTTCCCTTGAAAATATTTTACTTGGCAACCCGCGCACTATTCAGCCACCGTCCACGTTGAACTAATCTAACCTGAGAAGTTAAAATATTTGGAAGAATGAGTATTTTAAACCCAGTAGGATATGTGCGTCCAAAACAATAAAATAAAATTTTCAACAAAAATTTATGACATTCCATACCACTATTTCATCAAGAGTGGTCAGATATCAATCAAGTACTCTAACACATTTCTATGCAAACAATTGAGAAAATTCGAAGGAAATGTCACATTTCGTTTTATCAAGACCCGCAAGTCAATTAGCATTTCATGAAATAAATTACGTAAAAAAAATTATAATATTGCAAGGACAAATCACTTGCACATAGTATCCTGCCTCGATGAATTTTCTTTTGAATGAAATATGAATGCACGTTCCAGATTCTTTTCTCAAAATGCTGATTCGCAAAAAAATGGGTACGCGTATATATATATATATATAATGGTTGCAGATTGGCTCCCTATTTTCGGGTTTCAAAACAAAACTTTCTGAAATTTCTCTATAGGTAAAAGCTAGGGAAACGTGTACTATATATATAGGTTTAGGCTAGGGTAAATGATAAGTTTCATGTTAATCAAAATTGATTTGGTTTAATCCTAACTAAATAATCATTATCATTATCTATACATGCATGAGATAACGTAATGCAGTTTTTCACATACGTTGGATTCCTACTTACATTAGACATGGAGCCCATTATTTTATAGAAACAAACAATTAAATTCTTATTTGGTTTCTATATATAAAAAAATAGTCTTATTAACAAATCAAGAGCAAAAGGGATGCCTTTCAGAAGATGACTAACACATAACTATTAAAACTCTTGCTAATTATCTAAAAGCTCGCTATTAAATAGTAAAAAAAAATACATATTAAATATATTTCTTTGGATTGAAATAACTTGGACTAAACTCATGTGAACTCAAGCCCAAAATACGTTATTTAATGTGAGCTACAAAATGAGCCCAATGTTGATATACTTATCCTCACTCTATCAAAACCCAAATATTTGGCCAAAAATATAAAAATTTAGCACATATTTCACTTTAGTCGCTCAACTTTCAAAATAATAAAATATAATATATAGAACAAATAAATTGTTATTCTAAAATAATAAACATGCTTTTGATGGAGGTTTTTTTCACTTATTTTCTCATTTTGATTTTGATGGAGATTAATTCAATCTGCATGCTAATAGGAGTGTATGCGAAGAGTATTTAAGATTTTGAAGGCACTGTGATGCATGTCGTAAATTTTAAAGATTTTCTTCCTATAATAGAATGGAGAATGACTTTCTTGGTGATTGTATGACACTCTTCATTGAACGAGAACTTGCTCAAAAGATGGATATAGATTCTGTTGTAGATAAATTTTATGTTTCAAAACCTGGTCCGAAAAAACTTCAAATTAAATGAATTTGATTTTAATTTATATATAAATTTATTATATCGACTATTAAATTTTAGCCCGTGCGCGAAAGATTCCTGGATCCGGCCCTCGTTGAAGAGCTCCCTTACTCAATCCCAATTTTGGAGAGGGGTTATTGCAGGGCTCCCTCATGTTCTACAGAACTCTTTGCGACACATTCAAGATAGTGATGCTAGTTTTTGGTTTGATCTCTGGTTTGGAGAGCAAACTATTGTTGATTTTGCATTGAGGGTGATGGAACCAAGCCTAAAAGTTAAGGATGTTTTGCATACGTCAGGTTAGGATTGTTTGCGCCTAAGTGAACTGATTAGGAAGAAGTTTGCTAGTGAAAAGATGGGGATGGAGGACTGATCCGTGACTCCCAAGGAAAATTTCTTGCTGGGTTTTCACACCACTATGGATTGTCTTCATATGTGATTGCTATGATTTGTGCTCTTAGAGATGGTCTGCGGTTATGCAGTAATTTGGGTTTTCATGGAATTATGGTGGAATCTGATTCATTATTGGTGGTGCAATGGGTGATGAAAGGCTGATGTTCTATGTGGAGTTTACATGATATTTGGGAGGATGTCATGGGTTTGATTGGTAAGTTGGATGCACGAGTGTCCCATGGCTTTAGAGAAGCAAATATGGTTGCGGATTTCCTTGCTAAGGAGGGTGTGGGTGGTTCTTACTTGGACCCTCATTCTGCAGATAGTTTGCCACCTATCCACTTTGTCATCTTGAGAATGGATGGATGTGAACTTCCATACCTATGTTGTTAATGCTTTATAGTTTTATTTGTTTTAGTTGATTTGAGATGTAACAACGGTTTTTCCTCCACCACAAGTGAGGCGTTTAGTTAATAAATGTAGAGGTGCCGGGTCTTCTTTATTAAAAAAATGTGTAGCTTGAAAACAACTTCTATATTTACACCATGGGAAAGAAAGTATCTAGTTGAGAGATGTGAATCTCACACGTGGAACAAGAAAGATATGACCAATAAAGGTCGGGTTGGAACCAATTTGAGATTTTTTCCTTCTTTACAACTTTTTCCGAGCCTATGGGATGATTGAAAGTAGATATATACACACATGCCGATAAAGCATTGGATAAGCCTAAATTGTTTTGGTAGCATTATTTGGAAGCATATTTTGGAATTGATTGGACAATTTTTTGCTAATGGATATTTCGGACAAAATCAATATCAAGCCACTACCCATTTCAATAATCAAACCAAGTGAAGAATTTTACATTTTGTATTGTATTTTACCATTATTCCCTCTAAGAACTTGCAATGTATTTCTCCAAATATTTTCCTTTTTTATCATATTACAATGAGATAAGTTCTTGATTTTGGGATAACCGGTTTAGCTTTCCTAGATTTACTGATTTCAATACTTTTCTTTTCATATTTAGGTGCTTATATTAATGTGTATTTACTATTTTATTTGATGCTATTCATTTATTTGGCCAATGAATAATTGTGTTTAGTGATTTGTATATTATTTGAGAGAATATTGTGCACTTTACTAAATAGTAAATACACTAAGTTCTTGTAGAAAATAGAGCTATACTCGTGACTCTAGCCAACTCGTTGAGTTATTTCATAAAGATTTAATGTGATTGTTTGGGTTTTAATCGACATTGAGATGTATTAGGTAAAACCTATCAATCAAGACTAATTTCGCTCAAGAGATGTATCGTAATTAAGCAATTTGTTAGTTTGCTTGAGGAGAAATTAACCAGGGAACCATTAAATGAAATCATGAATCCTAACTAATTTATCCTCCAAAATTTCCCTAATTTTATGTATATTATTTTTTGTTGAGTTTTTAGTTTTTTAATACTTTAAAAACCAAAATTTGATTGTGTATTTCATTGTTAGAATTAACTATTTTGTAAAAAGGTAAACATTTCTCGTGAGATGGACAACTCGGACTCATAGTCTACTTTATTACTTGAATGCAATCCATGCACGTGTAGTACGTAATTTTAGCGAAAAAAAGGTTCACTATTTTCAAAACTAGGCAAGCCCGCACTATAATAAATTCTCATCTACAATACTTCTCATGAGCTTCCTTGTAGTGATATGATATACGATAATTGGTATTTGCTAAGCCATCTACGATACAAACCATTACTTTGAATGAAGGTTCCAAATGAAGATAAGAAAAAATGGTAGGGTCCCTCCTAGTGAGGTGGTATTGTTAATGAAATAAATATTGAAATTATGTGCTGGAAGGTTTAAACGTTGCTACATTAGCTATGAAGTTCTACATGTCATACCTAGCATCTAAAATGTGGAGAATAAGCTACATATCAGATTGTTAAGGAAATATGGTAGAATAAGTCTCCATACCACAAACCATGCGGATCTTGGATCCGTTCTGTCGAGCCCATGTAATAAGACAGGTATACAGGTTCTCAAATTATCTTTAAAAGCAAGTAGACAACAGTAATATACACCAAGACAGTAAAAAAACAGCTACATTTTCCAAAACAGTTAATGCTGACCATCAACATATAACTGCAATAAGAAAATTTAGAGTAAAAGTTCATAAATATTTGCCCTATGCCCATTTCAAAGAAAGGTTGATTGATCTTCTGGGGCGTCAATCCAAATGCTCTTATAAGGATCTTGTTCTGCCCAATCATAGCACTGGTGGGGATGATATCTACCACTTTCAAGAGATTAATATACGCATCGTTTTCCATAATATAGAACTTTAGGGAAATAAACATTGTTTTTCATCATTCCATTGAGATCCATCCTTGCTTGGGATGACAAGACACTTGCGAACAGCGTCGAGCCTTCTGAAGTTTCCATCTCTGTCCATTCTTTATTTGTTTGGTCTAACTTATATACCACTGGGTTTAAAGCAGAACAAATGAATATAACAAAAATATCCCCTTTATGCTCGGCCATAAATCTTCCTTTCCACCATTTTCTGAAGCAAAGTCCCTCTGGACATCTGGGTGGAGGAGCAGAATGAACATCCCAAGTACTTTCATTGTGGTTATAAACCCCCAACAAACCTGTAATACTCAAACAATAAAAAAGACCGTTACAGAAAACCACGCTGCACACATATGGCAGACGGTTTTGGTAATCAGCAGTTGTCCATTCAGTTGCTCCAGGATGACAAGTGCTAATGGTAACAAGAGTTGAGCTCACATGCTCTACTGTAAAGAGAATACAACTAGGAGTCGTCGGAGCGGCCGAAAAAGAAACAATTTGAGATCCCAATTCTCGTCCAGGTAATTTGATCTTTTCTTGCGTATAAGGACAGAAAAAGAACAAGTGATGAGTTATGGGCTTATACAGTAGCAACCAGCCATCCTTAGTGCAACAAACCCTAGAGCCGTGTAGATCCGGTAATTCAAGCCAATAAGTTTTTCGCTGACAAGGGTCGTAGAGTTCATACAAGTCACCAGATTTTGGGAAAAACATAAGCCAAGGAGGTTTATTGACCTTTCTGACAGCATTCGCAACAACACGCCATCGTCTACAAACAGCAGAAGCACGGATATTATCTCTAAAGGTTAACTGAGAAATAATCAGTTCCAAAATCTCTGTTGGAAACCCAGATATCTGGTCTGGCTGTCCAGTTGAAGCTCTTGTATCTTCTTTGATTATTTCAGCTAATCTACATTAACAATATTCAGGTAAACTCCAGCGAAATGAAAGTTGATAAATATAGAACAAACTCGCCTATAATATTGACCTCAAGCAATGCATATGCTTTTGACAAAAAGGAACTCCCAAGTTTTCACTTGGGTTATATCAAATTTGAAGGAATAATTTCCATCAAGTATGCATACTGACAACACCAACCGAACCAAAATACCAAATCGTACAAGTTTACATGAAGGCCAGAAGCCAGAACTAATCTCTTCTAGATGGTTAATAGATAGAAGTCACAAGGCATCAAACCAATATGCAGTACACAATTTTGCTTCCAAAGTTTGTTCTCATGAATGTTGTCCTCAAAATTGTGATAAACAAATTCCTGTGACCTAACTAAGATTTTCACTACCAAACTCATTGAGTTCTACCCGAAATAAGAGATGCGAGGGAAATAGGTATTTGAAAGGAGTATATACTCAAGGTTTTAATTCAATTCATTCACCATCCCACTCATCCTTCTCTCTTTGATTTTGAAGTCATGTTTAACAAGTTTAACAATGCCTTTTTTTGCTTGTTCAAAAATATTGCAATCACACACCTCGTGTCCTCGTTGATTGTATTCAAGATCAAACTACTTATATTATGTAGCGAACTTGTGGTAATATTTTTCCAGTGATACCTGGGGATTTGAAGGATTTAGAAATTCTATATAATTGTAAGTTTGACCAACCTAATTAATTTTACATTCTCTCTGTCTCTCTCTCTGTCTCTCTCTCTCTCTCTCTCTCTCTCTCTCTATATATATATATATATATATATTTTCTTTTTTTTTTTTGTCTCATGATCAAGGAATCGGACGCAATTCCCAAACCAAGCTACATATACTGTATCAGAAGAGTTTAAAGATTAGATTCGACGATCATTCAAAAGAAAGAAAGGAAAAAAAAAAAACCCCGCAATTCAAATGCATCTTTATAATGTAATTTCCCCTCTAGGGTTCTAACTATTACATATTTCTTTTCTCCAAATAAAGAAGTGATCACATTTTAGGGAAGCTAAAAATAACAGTCTCAGATACAAAAATAAAACTTGAAAAACTGCAGTTTAAACAAAGATTTATCCAACATCATCCTCTTTAGGCACTCAAATTAAATTCATATGAAACATTAAATGGTACATTTGAAGGGGGACAATATTTTATATTTATTTATTTCAAAAAAGTTTGCAGTTAAAATTTCCAACCTTTTGGTTTGGTATACATTAATTTGCAGCATGAAATCCCATCAGACTAAAACCAAAAATAAAAAAACTACCCAAACCTAACTCGATTATGAAATTAGACGTTCAGTTTTTTAGGAAAATTAACATCATTAGAAAAATTCGTACAGAAACAAGTGAATTGAATAATTGGAGAAAAAATTGGAAGACTTACAGCTTAAATTTCTTTCTTCTCCTTCCAGCCATATTTAAGACAACCCAGAATCAATTTTATGGGAGAAACTCAATCTTTCATTACGCAAGGGTGTGTTGGGGGTGTGTACCAGAACCGCTGTATTATTTTTAAGGTTTGATGAATTCTATGCAAATGGGATCATTTTCCTCTCAAATAAGACTCCTACCAGTAATTGACTCTCTGGTTGACATATGTATATTTTACTTTCTCTTTCTTTTAAAATAAATTGTAGAAATGACCCATGAAATTATTAGAAATCTAGGTGGAATGTCTTCTATAAGATTTGCTGAATGAGTATTGCAATTACTTAATATTTCTCGTAGGGTAAAGTCAATACAACCTATGAATATTAACACCGAAAGAATTGACCTAGGTATTAGTAAAGAGAGCACTCTTCGTAAGAATTTTTTAAAGTACTGCAAAATAAATAAATAAATAAAAATTGCTCAAGTACTGCAAATTGTGGTAACGTTATCTGTGACCTATTTATGGCTAGTAATTATAGATGTTAAGATATCTCGAAACCCTACAATATACCCAAGATGTGTTGTCTCCGTGATAATCATGTTAGGGCAGATTATTTCTTGTGCCATTAAGTGATTGATTGAATAAGGTTAAAAAGTAATCTGTATTCTATATTCTCTCCGCAAATATAGGAAACAACTTAGACATGTGTCATTTTCGTGAAAAAAAATATCTATGATACGTCAATATGAAGAAAGTCCATGATTAGCAAGGATATATTAGACACACAATTCATACTTTTTTTGGATGGTGCAATTTAATCCAATAGTATTAATTCTTACACCAAAGCAAAACTTGAGATGAAGTTCCCAACCCAGTTTTAAGTTACTACCCTTTCTAGAAAATCCGCTCCAGCCAACATTGAAAACGAGTTTAAGTTGCCAAGAAGTTCGTTGGAGTTGCTCATGCTCATATCAATTTGTTGAATCTTGTTTAAAGTGACAATTTATCGTAAGTATGGTTGTCAAAATTAAGATGATGGTGTTGATGTGATTGTATAATCAAACTTGCATACCACTAAATCCGTAGACATCCTGCCACGAAACAGGTGAACAAAATCATTTCCCTCCATCAATCATGTTTGAGATATTCCACAAATAAAGGCAACATATCGTTAAAATATAATCAAGGAATCGTGCGCAGGAATCACCAAAGTAAAGCAAGCAAAGGATTGATAAGAGCTCTTAGTATATAATCGATATAGTTGAAACGAGTAATCTTGAGAATAAAATGAATATCCATGAATCAATCATCCTCGTATAAATGATTGCATATCAGAGGTGGTTGACGTCGAAGTGCTAGAAAGATTTTTCATTAGCTCAGAAGATGCGAGCATTGCTCTAAAATTTGCAAGAAATTGAGCAAACCTACGAAAGGGCAACAAAACAAATTTAAAAGCAAGATGACATGATGGGAATAGATCCCAAAGTGTCTTGGCATGCCCTTAAAATAGAGCCCAATGTTGATATACTTATCCTCACTCTATTAAAACCCAAATATTAGGCCAAAAATATAAAAATTTAGAACATACTTCACTTTAGTCCCTCAACATTAAAAATAATAAAATATAATATATAGAACAAATAAATTCTTATTCTAAAATAATAAATATGTTTTTTATGGAGGTTTCTGACTAATTATGAATCTATTTGTTCAATTTTGATGTATTTCTTTTCACTTATTTTCTCATTGTCATTGCCTTTGATGGAGGTTTTGTTCACTTATTTTCTCATTTTGATTTTGACGAAGATTAATTCAATCTGCAAGCTTGTAGGAGTATATGCGAAGAGTATTTAGGAATTTGAAGGCACTATGATGCGTGTCGTAAATTTTAAAGATTTTCTTCCTCTAATAGAACGAAGAATGACTTTCTTGGTGATTGTATGACACTCTTCATCGAACAAGAACTTGCTCAAAAGATTGATATAGATTTTGTTGTAGATGAATTTTATGTTTCAAAACCTGGTCCAAAAAAACTTCAAATTAAATGAATTTGATTTTAATTTATATATAAATTTATTATGTCGACTATTAAATTTTATCTCGTGCACGAACGATTCCTGGATCCGCCCCTGGTTGAAGAGCTCCCTTACTCAATCCCAATTTTGGAGAGGGGTTATTGCAAGGCTCCCTCATGTTCTACAGAACTATTTGCGACGCATTCAAGATAGTGATGCTAGTTTTTGGTTTGATCTCTTGTTTGGAGAGCAAACTATTGCTGATTTGAACTTCCATACCTATGTTGTTAATGCTTTATAGTTTTATTTGTTTTAGTTGATTTGAGATGTAACAACGGTTTTTCCTCCACCACAAGTGAGGCGTTTAGTTAATAAATGCAGAGGTGCCGGGTCTTCTTTATTAAAAAAAAGTGTAGCTTGAAAACAACTTCTATATTTACACCATGGGAAAGAAAGTATCTAGTTGAGAGATGTGAATCTCACACGTGGAACAAGAAAGATATGACCAATAAGGGTCGGGTTGGAACCAATCTGAGATTTTTTCCTTCTTTACAACTTTTTCCGAGTCTATTGGATGATTCAAAATTTGTTCTCATGAATGTTGACCTCAAAATTGTGATAAACAAATTCCTGTGACCTGACTAAGATTTTCACTACCAAACTCATTGAGTTCTACCCGAAATAAGAGATGGGAGGGAAATAGGTATTTGAAATGAGTATATACTCAAGGTTTTAATTCAATTTGTTCACCATCCCACTCGTTCTTTATTTTGCTCCGTTGAGTTTTATTCTGAAAATACTCAGGAAGTAAGTCAATTCCATAGAATGTCATTCCAAATGATGATGGCATGAGGAAGTCATCATCATCCACACAAAACTTACTATATTTATTGTTATACATCGGATGATTTTTTCACCTTGCTATTATGGAAAATACTACGAGTATATTTTATTTATCTATTTATTGATTTGGTTTTCCCTAATATTTATTCATTTTTCAGGGAAAGCAAATGAGTCATTTGTGTTAGGTTCAATATTGTAATTGGCGATTCTGTGAAGAAAAACGAATTAATTGAACATGTAAAAGTCACGGAGTGTGATGCAATTTTTTATAGATAAGTTAGGTTAGGGTTAGAGGTTAGAAATAAGGAAAACATGGCACCGGAATTTTACTAGCCTCACGCCAGACCATTACTCTAGCGACAGGAACATAACCATTGTCGCCCGCTTATCACCTAGGCGTCGCTCGAGCGATAGGCTCCTTCGCTCGAGCGACATATTTATGTGGTCATACCTAATTTGTGATTTTAAAGAGTTTTACACGACCCGTAATATCTAAGCATCCCCAACTATAAATACAGATGTCTTGGACAAATTTTAAGAGGTTGCTTTATTGTTCTACAATTGCAAAACACTTTGATGTCGTTGTTTGAGAGATCGAAAAGGCAATTCATTGATTGATTCATCCAAATCATTCTTGTGATCCAGCAACCGAGTTTTTGAAAACATCAAGGTTCGTTAATCCAAAACACATGGGTTCCTTATCACTTTAAGGAATGGATTCAAGCACAGGAACAATAATAGGAATATGTGATTCTTAGGTATCCACTTGGAAGAGACATGTGCAGAAGATCATGAGACTGAGATGGCATATGGAAGAAGATTGTGAGTCTGTAAGTACGGCAAATCTTGGAAGCTACGGGAGGTAGATCAAGAGGTTTAGAGAGGTTGGCTGGATAGTATCTACAGTAGTAAGTCGTTAGGCTGGAATGAGCAGTAGATCTTGGAGTTGCAGGGTTTACAATAGCTCGTAGAACTAGTTTGGAATTGAATTGTAACACACGTCTACATGTAACACACGTCTACAGTGGAGGTAACTGACTTGGTCCCGGAATTTTTACCTAGTTGGGTTTCTCCATCATCAAACTTTATATTATTTATTACTTTCCATATTACAAATTGTGGTATTCAAACTTAGAATAATTGGTCATGTATGCTTGATCATCTAGAAACAATTAAAAGTGACTTGTTGCTTTTGATTGATTAATTCTGCACGTAGGGTCAAAATTAAAAATTGATAATTCATAACTATTCGGTAACTTAGTAGCAATTAATTTGGTAATCCGTAACTATCACTTTGGGAGACCAAACACTCGCTGATCTTCGAAATCTTTTAACTCTGATCCTCAACCTGAGTCCGAATGTTCGTAATATGGAGACGTTGTTTGACCCTTGTTACTCAAACCTTCAAAATTAAGGGGTACAATCTATGATGGGTAAGTACTCATGACACATAGATGTTTTCATTTAATATTGAAGTTTTAATTGTTTCACCTTAGAGTATTTCTACTCTGTAAAAAGAAATACGTTGTCTTCAAAAACTGCTCGTTTTGACCTTAAGAGGTCCGCATCCACAATGGATCAGCTCACTAAGAGATCCGATGTGAAGTCTCCGTTCAATCCTCTTCATTATTATAGTAGAACTAGGTGTACTCCAACCAATCATGACACTCAACCAAATCCGTTCATCCATAGATTTTAAGAACGCTCTCATCCTAACTTTTTAATAGGCATAGTTAGTGCCATCAGAGTATGGCAGGACAGACAATAAACTACTTATCTAGGCAAATTAAGGTCAGGAATCAAAATTAGCCTATGATACCAATTGAAAAATACGTAGTTTACTAATTAAGTTTGACCTTACGTGCGGAATTAATCTATTAAAAGCAACAAGTCACTTTTTAATAGTTTCTAGATGATTATGCATACAATTCAATTATCCTATGTTTGAGTACCACAGTTCGTAATATGGAAAGCAGTAAATAATGAACACCGATATGATAACGGAGAAACCCAACTGGATAAAAATTTCGTGACCAAGCCAGTTACCTCTACTATAGACAATATAGACTATAGTCCGTTTCTAGCCCAGCAAATTCCACAGTTCCCCCTGTTGTAATTTCTGTAATCTTCAAGATTTGTTGTTCCTGTAGACTTACGATCTGCTGTCATCATGAAAGTCATCTTCTATTCTGTTAAAGGAAAAAAAATTAATCATGACAGGAATTACAGTGCCTTCAAAATCCTAAATAGACTATTCACATACACTCCTATTAGCATGCAGATTGAATCAATCTCCATCAAAATCACAATGAGAAAATAAGTGAACAAAACCTCCATGAAAGCAATGACAATGAGAAAATAAGTGAAAAGAAACAGATCAAAATTGAACAAATAGAATCATAATTAGTTAGAAACCTCCATAAAAAACATCCATTTCATATAAAGACAGCGATCATAAATAGATGCATCACAATTAGCCAAACGTCTGTGCAAGACACACCATCAAAAACAAATTTCAAAAATAGATGATGTAACCAGTAACACCATCCATAAACCAAAACCAACAACATATTTGAATATTTCATATCCCAAAATTAGACTTTTAAGTTTTTGCTACCTTTAAGAAATTCACATAACTGTTCAATTTCCTAATGTATGTGCAAGTCGCCATCAGCTATGCACGCTGCTCTAGAACTCGAAGCCTCGTTGGCATTTGTTGGTGATAATTCATCATCCACATCTTGAAGATCGATTTGCTCAGTCACCATGAAAGCTGCTGGCCCATTATTAATAAATTCAGTTTCAGATTGTAGCCTATTATTCAAAATTCCAAAATTTGTGGTTGTATCCTTTGATTGTGATGGAGGTTCGGCTTGGGAGGTCAAGGTTTTCAGTGACTTTGGAGTTCGGAGTTGCAATGTCATTCAAAAGAGTGCACATGATCGTTTGGAGATGGGCTGGCCATATTAGTTAGTGGGCTAAACCAAAATAGGGAGGGAGGGTACTGGATCTGGGCTTGGGCGAGCACGTTTTGTAGTCCGGGCAAGCCCACGCCTGTATCCGCCCCTGTCTTCAACATGATAATAGGTCTCAATCTCACATATTTGGCTTGCTTACGAGCTTTTCAAATTGTTTTGTAGGTTACTAAGACATTAAGAAAGAATAAAATGGTCCTAATAGATCGTATCATCACCTTGAAGGCCATGGTTTGGATGAACATTCTAGTAAAAGTAGTTTGCATTGGAATAAATTCTCCTCCCTCACCCCATCTTCTACTCCAAACTTAACCCTTCAATTCATCTCCTCCTTCTATACATCTCTATCAATTCAATTTTGGCCCTACACTTTCCTTATTTATCTCTTATTAAAGATGTTGACTAATTCATGGCTTCCATCAACAAATTGATGGTGAAAATAAGCGAAAGTCATGACAATTTGAATGATTCATCCGCCTCGACCTCATATATAGGGCAAAGGCTCACTGTAATACCCAGACCAGGAAAGCATAAAAAGATTTGATAGGTACTACTCAAACCAACAAGGTGCACCTTCTTTTCGGGAGTTCATCATTAGAAACTCCACAGTTAAGCGTGCTTGGCTTGGAGCAATTCTATGATGGGTAATCCCCTGGAAAGTTTTCTTAGGGAGCGTGTGAGTGAGTACAAAGTATGCTGAAAAGACCTATGTTGGTACAGTGGGTACAATACGTCGTTGATCTAATAGCTGTGACAGCCCGTTAAGTGGGACCCGGGTTGTTACAAATGGTATCAGAGCACGGTTGCCAGCCGGAAATCGGGAACTAAGTGCTATGCAGGACAAAGTGCTATGCCATAGGGTGGGAGCTACCTCTTGAACCTGTAGGAGCTACCTCTAGAATCCCAACGCCTGGCAACGGATCCTCAGATGGATCAAGCGCGACGAGGACGTCGCGAGTCTAACGATAAGTGATTGTAATACCCAAACCAGGAAAGCTTAAAAATATTTGATAGATACTACTCATACCAACAAGGTGCACCTTTTTTTTCCGGAAGTCCGTCATTAGAAACTCCACATTTAAGCTTGCTTGGCTTGGAGCAATTCTACTATGGGTGACCCCCTCAGAAGTTTTCTCGAAGAGCATGCGAGTGAGCACAAAGTATGCTGAAAAGACCTATGTTGGTACAGTGGGTACAGTACGTCGTCGATCTAACGGCCGAGACAACCCGTTAAGTAGGACCCGGGTTGTTACAAATGGTATCAGAGTACGGTTGCCAGCCGAAAATCGGGAACTAAGTGCTATGCGGGACAAAGTGCTACGCCATAGGGTGGGAGCCACCTCTCGAACCCGTAGGAGCCACCTCTAGAATCCCAACGCCTAGCAACGGATCCTCAGATAGATCAACTGCGACGAGGACGTCGCGAGTCTAACGATGAGTGATAAGTACTACTCATACCAACAATGTGCACCTTCTTTTCCAGAAGTCCATCTATACAAATAGTTTTTTGTGGAGAAAGCATGTTCGTAGGATATTAGTAAAGATTTCGTAGGGAAAAATTAATTTATTTTCATATATTTATTTGTTATTTATATCATAGTATTTTTAAAATCTTATTCAAAATAACATAAAGATACAAAAAGACAATAAATTAATTAAGACATGTCAATCAATGTAACATTGAATCCAAAATATTTCATCAAAAAACAAATCAAAAGTATTCACTAAGTATGGTTATATCTAAACTTAAAAAGAGTATAGTCCATATCTATTATTATGCACCTAAAAAAATAACTCTTCGTCTTTGTGAATTAGATATGCAGTTGATCCTCACCAAAATTATTATATTCATACTCAATAGCATCATCTTCCCCGTTAACATTATTCTCTATTCACAATGGTGTAAATGGCGGTACAACGAAGCTAGAAACTTTACCACACAACTGGTGCATAGAATGATGCCAAAACTGCAATGTACAACAACCTTGAGCTTATTTTGCATCCTTTACACCATGTCCACTTGAGCCGCATATCAAACTGTGTACATTGGAAGATGTCCCAATGTCTCGAAGATGACCATCTTCCAGCCCACGAATTTGACATACGGGATTCGTACCTAGAACGAACATCTTTACATTAATTCCAGCATGAGCATCATCTACATCAGCAATTTTCACAAGATTAACGATAACAATAGTTTCACACTTTTAAAATAGTTCCTTTTACAAAACAAATAAGAACAATTTCTTACCTGAGCCCTGTGAGAATGAAAGAACTGCCACTTGTGCAAGAGAGCGCGACTTTGGGAAAAAGGTGAGAAAAGTAAAATTCCATATAAAAAAATTGGCTCGTATTAAAAGCCTAAGGTTGTATTTAGACACATGATTCTCATTAGCACATTATACAAAGGTTGATATAAGTATGCCTGGAATCTGAATCTTTGGTTTGAACTCGAAGTTGCTGGCCAAAAATGACACATTTTGAACCTCCACCTCACCATATCCTTTAAATGTATTTTAAGTATAATTAAAATGATCTTCAACTTCAACTATAAAAAAAAAAAAAATATGTAACTGTAATTTACTTGAGCAAATGAAAGTATAATTTAAATTGCGCAGCAAGAATACCTCAGATTTAAATTTATTAGTTGGTTAGATTTACAAAATCACGAAATTAAGAGGTCAGAAATGTTTTAAGGAAAAATGAAGCTCCTCCAAAAACTTCATAAATAAATTACGAGCTTTGCATAATTATTTTAAATAACACTTCAACTAGCAAACTTACTTTCTGGAGTCAGAGCGTTCAACTGGTAACTTCCTTGCCTTTGCAAACTGTAGTATAGCAAGGAGGTGTGAGGTTGCTTCCAGATAATGATTACTGGAGACCTTCAGGTTTTGTATATGACTGTGCCATCACATACTTTGAGACTGGATGCATCATGTTCCACACTCTCTGTAATACCAATTTAGAAAAAGACTTAGCTTTCCCATTGAATATAAATTTAACAACTATACATGTCCTATAAGATTATGTTAATTATCCTTGGACAACTCTAGGCAAAAAAGTAAGGCGAGAAAGAATTCTTAAACTTTTAGACGAGAATTGATTCACAAGAACAAACTAATGCATGTTTATTTATGTCATTATTTCAAAGGCTCAAACACAGCAATGAAACAATCAAACAAGATCACGCAAGAGAATCATGTGCAGTTTGTGTGCGTTTATTTTCCACAAGAAGGAGGCATGTGGGATGTTGATCACCAAGGCCATCGTAAATATCCTCAAAATTTAATTACTTTCCCAGTTTACTTCAGATACATTATGAAACACACGTGGTAGTTACCTATAAGGAACCGATTTTATCCCAATGTGAAATGACTGTGATTTTAAAATTTATTCTTTGCTAAAAATGAATGAGTATTATTTCTACATATATACAGTCAAATTTTTCTATTATTTAATGCTTTTTTTCAAGCACGACTTAGTTATCCATTGTCCTATTTCTGCTTGCGTATGAGTTTTTTATTTGTTTCATAGGTTTCTAAGATATTTCAAGTGATAATATGTTCCTAAAAGGTCGTATTGTAACATTGAAGGCCCTGGTTGGGAAGTACATTCTTGTAAAAGTAACTTGCATTGCAATACATTCCCTACGGACCTACATATACTTATAAAGATATTCGCCTCTCTTGGATGCCTGATAGTATCTGTTGAAATTGATTTCTCACTTTGGCTGTCACGTTTTTGGAGCCAAAAAATGGTTGCTGAATTTTGTATTTAAAGTCACGTGATTTAAGCACTTTATTTGTTGGTAGTTTAACTTTTGTAAGTTATTCAGTATGGTCTTCTATTTTGTTGACAAGTTGATAGATTTAAGTAGGTAGGAAGTTGTTGAAAATCATGTGTTTTGTAAGATTATATATTCAGTAAGGAACGGAGTGAAAGAGTGGTTCTTTTCTCCATTTCTTCTTCTTAAAAAAAGGATATATACAATCCAGTGAGCTTTAAGCAAATACGATAAGTGTTATGCAAATCCGGTAAGCTTGCATAAAACCTGTAAGTTTTTGCTAAATCCGGTAAGCCTTTACACCATCTGGTAAGTATCAAGTAAAACCAGTAAGGAACTTGCAAATATGGCGTGCATTACAAATCCGTAAGTTAGTGTTAAATCCGGTAAGCAGTGTTAAAACCGGTAAGCTTTGTGTGAATCCGGTAAGTTCAACTCTTTGAACCAATAATCTTTCATTATCAAGTTCCTTCATGAAGATCAGCGTTTGAGCAGAACTTGTACAAATGAATTAATTTGGGAGCAATTTGGTTACGCTAGGAGAATAAAGGTTGGCCCCCAGAGCACTCTAAGAATCGGGGATCCATTGTCTCTTTTTGTAAGCGTAAGATACCCTATTCATTACCCCATCTTCTTCCAAAAAACCTAACATTTCCACTGCATATATAGTCTGTTATTCTTTTTTTTTTCTTTTTTTTCCAATTCATCTCTTCTTTCTCTACATTGCACTCAAATCAATTCTAGTCTCCATTTTCATTATAAAGATTTTATCTCCTGTTAAAGATATTGATTAATATACGGCTTCCATCAACAAATTGATGTCAAAAACTAGCGATAACCATGACAATTTGAATGATTCATCAGCCTCGACCGTAGATTTGGGGCAGAGGAACACTCCCACCAATAATTATGGATCTGAAACATTTCGTTTAAGGTCAGAAAAGTCACACTTGAAAGCTTTGTTCGAGAAGTGCGGAAAGTGGATCTTGTGACTCAATATTCTAGTTGGAACTATGCATTCATTTACTTCAACGACATGGAGGATGCGGAAGCTGCAAAACCTCTATGAGGATGCCCCCTCCATGGAGTTTCTTTGAAAGTTTAGTTCCCAAAATTGTTGTTTATTTCTTTGAAAAATTCATTGAGACACATTATTTAATACAAAACCAAATAAATGCATGTTTAAGGAATATATTGAATTATATTGCAAGATTAATTTATGAACAAAATAATTGCTCTAGCTAAATAATTTCTTAAACTTTTAGACGAGAATTGCTTCACAAAACCAAATAATGCATATTTAAGAAATATATTTAATTATATTGAATGAATAAAAAAAAAACCTCAATATATGATAACAGAGACCATGTTATTGCGCCAAGGCTCAATCACAACAATGAAACAGTCGAACAAGATCATGTAGGGGAATCACGCGCAGATTGTGTGCGTGTATGTGCCACACCAAGCACGTGCGATGTTGACCACTAAAGCTAGTTATAAATTTGTTTACATTGTAAATATCTGCAAAATTCCATTTTTTCCCAGTTTGCTTCATCTAACATTATTAAACACATGTGGTAATTACCTTTAATGAACCAATTATCCCAATGTGTAACGACTGTGATTTTAAAATTTGTTGTTTGCAAAAAATAAATGAGTATTATTTTTACATATATATAGTCAATTGTTTCTGTTATGTAGCGCTTTTTTCAAATATGACCTAGTTATTCATTGTCCTATTTCTGCTTGCTTATGATGTTTTTCATTTTATTGGTATGTTTTTAATACATTTCGAGGGATAAAATGTCTTTAAAATATCGTATTGTCGCCTTGAATGCCATGGTTGGCAACAACATTCTTGTAAAAACAACTTACATTGTAATACATTCCCCTAAGAACCAACGTATACCTCTAAACATGTTCTCTTCTCTTAGATGCTTGATATTATCAAGTGATTTCATGAAGATCAGCATTTGAACAGAACTTGTTTAAATGAATTATAACGCGAGTAATTTGGCTATGCTTTGAGAATAAAAGTAGGCTCTCAGAGCAGTCTAAGAATCGGGGATCCAATTGCTCTTTTTGAAAAGGTAAGAGACCCTATTCCGGCACCCTATCTTCTTCTAAAACCTAACATTTCGTCTGTGTATATACTCTATCATTCATTTTTTCTGTTCATCTATACCTTCTCTACATCGTGCTCAAATCAATTCTAACCATACATTTTCCTTTTAAAGATTTTATCTTTTGTTAAAGATCTTGATTAATATATGGCTTCCAACAATAAATTGCATGCAAAAACTAGTGAGAGCAATGACAATTTGAATGATTCATCCGCCTTGACCATAGATCTGGGGCACGGGAAAACTTGAACGCCCCAAATTTTATTGATTTAAATTTTGAGGTGTTACCGATATCATTTCATAATCATACATAAAGCGAAAATATTTAATTGAAAATTTAAACTTAAATAAATTTAAGCATTCATAATATCCAATTAATTCTACCCAAAACATTAAATCAGAAACTTTAAACGTTAATTAGAAGTCTAAGAAATACTAATTTCTAAACAAACAAAAAAGTGTTTATTGATGGTTCCCTTGAAAATATTTTACTTGGCAACCCGCGCACCATTCAGCCACCATCCACGTTGAACCGATATAACCTGAGAAGTTAAAATATTTGAAGGAACGAGTATTTTAAACCCAGTAGGATACGTGCGTCCAAAACAATAAAATAAAATTTTCAACAAAAATTTATGACATTCCATACCACCATTTCATCAAGAGTAGTTGGAGATCAATCGAGTACTCTAACACATTTCTATGCAAACAATTGAGAAAATCCGAAGGAAATCTCACATTTCGTTTCATGAAGACCCGCAAGTCAATTAGCGTTTCATGAAATAAATTACGTAAAAAAAATTATAATATTGCAAGGACAAATCACTTGCACATAGTATCCTTCCTCGATGAATTTTCTTTTGAATGAAATATGAATGCATGTTCCAAATTCTTTTCTCAAAATGCTGCTTCGCAAAAAAAATGGGTACGCATGTATATATATAATGGTTGTAGATTGGCTCCCTATTTTCTGGTTTCAAAACAAAACTTTCTGAAATTTCTCTGTAGGTAAAAGCTAGGGAAACGTGTACTATATATATAGGTTTAGGCTAGGGTAAATGATAAGTTTCATGTTAATCAAAATTGATTTGGTTTAATCCTAACTAAATAATCATTATCATTATCTATACATGCATGAGATAACGTAATGCAGTTTTTCACATACGTTGGATTCCTACTTACATTAGACATGGAGCCCATTATTTTATAGAAACAAACAATTAAATTCTTATTTGGTTTCTATATATAAAAAAATAGTCTTATTAACAAATCAAGAGCAAAAGGGATGCCTTTCAGAAGATGACTAACACATAACTATTAAAACTCTTGCTAATTATCTAAAAGCTCGCTATTAAATAGTAAAAAAATACATATCAAATACATTTCTTTGGATTGAAATAACTTGAGCTAAACTCATGTAACACCCCGAAAATTTAAGAATAAAATTATTTGTTCTATATGCCATATTTATTATTTTGAAGGTTGAGGGATTAAAGTGAAATATGTTTTAAATGGGTCAAATATTTCATTTTTATAGAGTGATCAAAAGTATATCAATATTGGACTCATTTTGTAGCTCGTATTTAATCTTGTATTTTGGGCTTGAGAAAATGTAAGTTTTAATAAGTTAAGCTCAAGTTATTTTAGTTCAAAGAAGTATGATTAATATATTATTTTATTTTGTAAAAAGGTGTCTTTAAGGTATATAATTAGTGAAAGAAAATAGTATCATATTATGTAATCACGTTCGTTTGGAATGAACCATATCATTCTGTTATTCGTTTTCAATTTTGCACTGAATTGTATATATATTTCTGCAATAATATATTATTGGCCAATCATGTTTTGAAGAAGAGATTTAGTCATACCCAATTTGTTTCTTTCAACAGACTTCCGCCTGTGTACACGTGCATCCCTATTTTCACTGAAATTGGTGCTTATTCACATGTGATACGACTCTTTAGTTTCTATAAATATCCGTATGCAATTTTCAAGCTATATAGAAATATATCTGCTTTGAACCATTTTAAAAATCATTCTTATCAAGTTAGATTAACATGATTTTTATCACAGTCATATTATGACTCAACTACTATATTTTTCCCTATAAATAGTGTGTCCATGTCTCACAATTCACCACGCAGAATTTTACACAGCAGTTTTCATATAGAAAGCAGCTGTAAATTCTAAGTATATTTTTATATCAAAAAGCAAGTTCTTCAATCAAGGTAAGATACTTTTGTGCAACTGGTTTTTCATTTCCTTATGCTTTTTTGTTCAGTAATTTATGCATGAATTGCGTGTGGACCTTCGGGTTCTTTAGAAAGAGATAAGAGATCCTTTGGGATTTAAGATGACCTAGATGGGTGTTTCGCTTGGCCACCAAGATATTCCATAAGAGAATGGTGGTATGAAGTTTTTATTTTATTGCATATAATTGTATACGGGAACTGAACGTATCTTACTGGGTGTTTTCAAAATACTCACTCTTACAAATTTTACAGGCTAGTTCGGGTCGATTGGATTTGTGACGGGATGGTGCAGTGGAGTACCCATGGATTTCAACCTACGAGAATAATATTAAGTTTTACTGCTCTTATTTAAATTTATTAGTTCGTTTTGTTCAATAACATTATTAGCAAATTTATTAGTTGGAGAATGTTTAAATTATTTTTCAAAGACGAAATTTTATGATCGTGATTTAAATTTATGAATGTTTTGTTATTTAGACAAATAAAATTTATTTCCGTATTTTAAGTACCTGAAAATTTTTGTTGGTAACACCTCAAGATGTTAGAAATTTTGAGGCGTTACAACTCATGTGAACTCGAGCCCAAAATACGTTAAACTTATCCTCACTCTATCAAAACCCAAATATTTGGCCAAAAATATAAAAATTTAGAACATACTTCACTTTAGTCCCTCAACTTTCAAAATAATAAAATATAATATATAGAACAAATAAATTCTTATTCTAAAATAATAAACATGTTTTTTATGGAGGTTTTTGACTAATTATGAATCTATTTGTTCAATTTTGATATGTTTCTTTTCACTTATTTTCTCATCGTCATTGATTTTTATGGAGGTTTTGTTCTCTTATTTTCTCATTTTGATTTTGACGGATATTAATTCAATCTGCAAGCTAGTAGGAGTATATGCGAAGAGTATTTAGGAATTTGAAGGCACTGTGATGCATGACGTAAATTTTAAAGATTTTCTTCCTATAATAGAACGGAGAATGACTTTCTTGGTGATTGTATGACACTCTTCAATGAACGAGAACTTGCTCAAAAGATGGATATAGATTCTATTGTAGATGAATTTTATGTTTCAAAACCTGGTCCGGAAAAACTTCAAATTGAATGAATTTGATTTTAATTTATATATAAATTTATTATATCGACTATTAAATTTTAGCCCGTGCGCGAAAGATTCCTGGATCCGGCCCTCGTTGAAGAGCTCCCTTACTCAATCCCAATTTTGGAGAGGGGTTATTGCAAGGCTCCCTCATGTTCTACAGAACTATTTGCGACGCATTCAAGATAGTGATGCTAGTTTTTGGTTTGATCTCTTGTTTGGAGAGCAAACTATTGCTGATTTGAACTTCCATACCTATGTTGTTAATGCTTTATAGTTTTATTTGTTTTAGTTGATTTGAGATGTAACAACGGTTTTTCCTCCACCACAAGTGAGGCGTTTAGTTAATAAATGCAGAGGTGCCGGGTCTTCTTTATTAAAAAAAAGTGTAGCTTGAAAACAACTTCTATATTTACACCATGGGAAAGAAAGTATATAGTTGAGAGATGTGAATCTCACACGTGGAACAAGAAAGATATGACCAATAAGGGTCGGGTTGGAACCAATTTGAGATTTTTTCCTTCTTTACAACTTTTTCCGAGTCTATGGGATGATTGAAAGTGGATATACACACACATGCCGATAAAGCATTGGATAAGCCTAAATTGTTTTTGGTAGCATTATTTGGAAGCATATTTGGGAATTGATTGTACAATTTTTTGCTAATGGATATTTCGGACTAAATCAATATCAATCCACTACCCATTTCAATAATCAAACCAAGTGAAGAATTTTACATTTTGTATTGTATTTTACCATTATTCCCTCTAAGAACTTGCAATGTATTTCTCCAAATATTTTCCTTTTTTATCATATTACAATGAGATAAGTTCTTGATTTTGGGATAACCGGTTTAGCTTTCCTAGATTTACTGATTTCAATACTTTTCTTTTCATATTTAGGTGCTTATATTCATGTGTATTTACTATTTTATTTGATGCTATTCATTTATTTGGCCAATGAATAATTGTGTTTAGTGATTTGTATATTATTTGAGAGAATATTGTGCACTTTACTAAATAGTAAATACACTAAGTTCTTGTAGAAAATAGAGCTATACTCGTGACTCTAGCCAACTCGTTGAGTTATTTCATAAAGATTTAATGTGATTGTTTGGGTTTTAATCGACATTGAGATGTATTAGGTAAAACCTATCAATCAGGACTAATTTCGCTCGAGAGATGTATCGTAATTAAGCAATTTGTTAATTTGCTTGAGGAGAAATTAACCAGGCAACCATTAAATGAAATAATGAATCCTAACTAATTTATCCTCCAGAATTTCCCTAATTTTATGTATATTATTTTTTGTAGAGTTTGAGATTTTTAATACTTTAAAAACCAAAATTTGATTGTGTATTTCATTGTTAGAATTAACTATTTTGTAAAAAAAGTAAACATTTCTCGTGAGATCGACGACTCGGACTCATAGTCTACTTTATTACTTGAATGCAATCCATGCACTCGTAGTACGTAATTTTAGCCAAAAAAAAGGTTCACTATTTTCAAAACTAAGCAAGCCGGCACTATAATAAATTCTCATCTACAATACTTCTCATGAGCTTCCTTGTAGTGATATGATATACGATAATTGGTATTTGCTAAGCCATCTACGATACAAACCATTACTTTGAATGAAGGTTCCAAATGAAGATAAGAAAAAATGGTAGGGTCCCTCCTAGTGAGGTGGTATTGTTAATGAAATAAATATTGAAATTATGTGCTGGAAGGTTTAAACGTTGCTACATTAGCTATGAAGTTCTACATGTCATACCTAGCATCTAAAATGTGGAGAATAAGCTACATATCAGATTGTTAAGGAAATATGGTAGAATAAGTCTCCATACCACAAACCATGGGGATCTTGGATCCGTTCTATCGAGCCCATGTAATAAGACAGGTATACAGGTTCTCAAAATATCTTTAAAAGCAAGTAGACAACAGTAATATACACCAAGACAGTAAAAAAACAGCTACATTTTCCAAAACAGTTAATGCTGACCATCAACATATAACTGCAATAAGAAAATTTAGAGTAAAAGTTCATAAATATTTGCCCTATGCCCATTTCAAAGAAAGGTTGATTGATCTTCTGGGGCGTCAATCCAAATGCTCTTATAAGGATCTTGTTCTGCCCAATCATAGCACTGGTGGGGATGATATCTACCACTTTCAAGAGATTAATATACGCATCGTTTTCCATAATATAGAACTTTAGGGAAATAAACATTGTTTTTCATCATTCCATTGAGATCCATCCTTGCTTGGGATGACAAGACACTTGCGAACAGCGTCGAGCCTTCTGAAGTTTCCATCTCTGTCCATTCTTTATTTGTTTGGTCTAACTTATATACCACTGGGTTTAAAGCAGAACAAATGAATATAACAAAAATATCCCCTTTATGCTCGGCCATAAATCTTCCTTTCCACCATTTTCTGAAGCAAAGTCCCTCTGGACATCTGGGTGGAGGAGCAGAATGAACATCCCAAGTACTTTCATTGTGGTTATAAACCCCCAACAAACCTGTAATACTCAAACAATAAAAAAGACCGTTACAGAAAACCACGCTGCACACATATGGCAGACGGTTTTGGTAATCAGCAGTTGTCCATTCAGTTGCTCCAGGATGACAAGTGCTAATGGTAACAAGAGTTGAGCTCACATGCTCTACTGTAAAGAGAATACAACTAGGAGTCGTCGGAGCGGCCGAAAAAGAAACAATTTGGGATCCCAATTCTCGTCCAGGTAATTTGATCTTTTCTTGCGTATAAGGACAGAAAAAGAACAAGTGATGAGTTATGGGCTTATACAGAAGCAACCAGCCATCATTAGTGCAACAAACCCTAGAGCCGTGTAGATCCGGTAATTCAAGCCAATAATTTTTTCGCTGACAAGGGTCGTAGAGTTCATACAAGTCACCAGATTTTGGAAAAAACATAAGCCAAGGTGGTTTATTGACCTTTCTGACAGCATTCGCAACAGCACGCCATCGTCTACAAACAGCCGAAGCACGGATATTATCTCTAAAGGTTAACTGAGAAATAATCTGTTCCAAAATCTCTGTTGGAAACCCAGATATCTGGTCTCGCTATCCAGTTGAAGCTCTTGTATCTTCTTTGATTATTCAGCTAATCTACATTAACAATATTCAGGTAAACTCCAGTGAAATGAAAGTTGATAAATAGAGAACAAACTCGCCTATAATATTGACCTCGAGCAATGCATATGCTTTTGACAAAAAGGAACTCCCAAGTTTGCACTTGGGTTATATCAAATTTGAAGGAATAACTTCCATCAAGTATACATACTGATAATATACTGACAACGCCAACCGAACCAAAATACCAAATCGTACAAGTTTACATGAAGGCCAGAAGCCAGAACTAATCTCTTCTAGATGGTTAATAGATAGAAATCACAAGGCATCAAACCAGTATGCAGTACACAATTTTGCTTCCAAAGTTTGTTCTCATGAATGTTGACCTCAAAATTGTGATAAACAAATTCTTGTGAACTAACTAAGATTTTCACTACCAAACTCATTGAGTTCTACCCGAAATAAGAGATGGGAGGGAAATAGGTATTTGAAAGGAGTATATACTCAAGGTTTTAATTCTATTCATTCACCATCCCACTCGTTCTTCTCTCTTTGATTTTGAAGTCATGTTTAACAAGTTTAACAATACCTTTTTTTGCTTGTTCAGAAATGTTGCACTCAACACACCTCGTGTCCTTGTTGATTGTATTCAAGATCAAACTACTTATATTATGTAGCGAACTTGTAAAGTATTTTAATGGTTTAAATGCTGTAGCTTTCAAAAATATTTCCTCATCAATGGTGGGTAATGTGTGGTACCGTGAAGAGAGGCTTCTTGATTGTAGTCATTGTTGTGTGTATCAATGGTGGCTAAAGTGTTTTTCTAGGACCTTTTTTGCTTCTCCACATAAAACTCTCTAAATCCTTTTCTAGGTATGTGTTTCATGTGTTTTTTACTTTTATGCATATTTTTGTCTTCCATTCTCCATTTATTTTGCTCCGTTGAGTTTTACTCATAAAATACTCAAGAAGTAAGTCAATTCCATAGAACGTCATCCCAAAGTGATGATGGCGTGAGGAAGTCATCATCATCCACACAGAACTTACTATATTTATTGTTATACATCGGACGATTTTTTCACCATGCTATTATGGAAAATACTTCGAGTATATTTTATTTAACTATTTATATATTTAACTTGTTTGGTTCCTTTGGTTTTCCCTAATATTTATTCATCTTTCAGGGAAAGCAAACGAGTCCTTTGTGTTAGGTTCAGTGTTGTAATTGGTGATTCTGTGAACAAAAACGACTTAATTGAACATGTGTAAAACTCACGGAGTGAGATGCAATTTTTTATAGATAAGTTAGGTTAGGGTTAAAGGTTAAAAATAAAGAAAACATGGTGCCGGAATTTTACTAGCTTCACGCCAGGCCATTACTCTAGTGACAGGAACATAACCATTGACAGATGTATATTTTACTTTCTCTTTCTTTTAAAATAAATAGTAGAAATGTCCCATGAAATTATTAGAAATCTAGATGGAATGTCTTCTACAAGATTTGCTGAATGAGTATTGCAATTACTTAATATTTCTCGTAGGGTAAAGTCAATACAAACTATGAATATTAACACCTAAAGAATTGACCTAGGTATTAGTAAAGAGAGCACTCTTCGTAAGAATTTTTTAAAGTACTGCAAAAATAAATAAAAATAAATAAATAAATAAAAAATAAAAAACAAAATTGCTCAAGTACCGCAAATTGTGGTAACGCTATCTGTGACCTATTTATGGCTAGTAATTATAGATGTTAAGATATCTCAAAACCCTACAATATACCCAAGATGTGTTGTCTCCATGATAATCATGTTAGGGCACGTTATTTCTTGTGCCATTAAGTGATTGATTGAATAAGGTTAAAAAGTAATCTGTATTCTATATTCTCTCCGCAAATATAGGAAACAACTTAGACACGTGTCATTTTCGTGAAAACAAAATCTATGATACGTCAATATGAAGAAAGTCCATGATTAGCAACTTAACTTAGCAAGGATATATTAGACACACAATTCATACTTTTTTTGGATGGCGCAATTTAATTCAATAGTATTAATTCTTGCACCAAAGCAAAACTTGAGATAAAGTTCCCAACCCAGTTTTAAGTTACTACCCTTTCTAGAAAATCCGCTCCAGCCAACATTGAAAACGAGTTTAAGTTGCCAAGAAGTTCGTTGGAGTTGCTCATGCTCATATCAATTTGTTGAATCTTGTTTAAAGTGACAATTTATCGTAAGTATGGTTGTCAAAATTAAGATGATGGTGTTGATGAGGTTGTGATTGTATAATCAAGGATAAACTTGCATACCACTAAATCCGTAGACATCCTGCCATGAAACAGGTGACAAAATCATTTCCCTCCATCAATCATGTTTGAGATATTCCACAAATAAGGGCAACATATCGTTAAAATATAATCAAGGAATCGTGCGCAGTAATCACCAAAGTAAAGCAAGCAAAGGATTGATAAGAGCTCTTAGTATATAATCGATATAGTTGAAACGAGTAATCTTGAGAATAAAATGGATATCCATGAATCAATCATCCTCGTATAAATGATTGCATATCAGAGGTGGTTGACGTCGAAGTGCTAGAAAGATTTTTCATTAGCTCAGAAGATGCGAGCATTGCTCTAAAATTTGCAAGAAATTGAGCAAACCTACGAAAGGGCAACAAAACAAATTTAAAAGCAAGATGACATGATGGGAATAGATCCCAAAGTGTCTTGGCATGCCCTTAAAATAGAGCCCAATGTTGATATACTTATCCTCACTCTATTAAAACCCAAATATTAGGCCAAAAATATAAAAATTTAGAACATACTTCACTTTAGTCCCTCAACTTTCAAAATAATAAAATATAATATATAGAACAAATAAATTCTTATTCTAAAATAATAAACATGTTTTTTATGGAGGTTTTTGACTAATTATGAATCTATTTGTTCAATTTTGATATGTTTCTTTTCACTTATTTTCTCATCGTCATTGATTTTTATGGAGGTTTTGTTCTCTTATTTTCTCATTTTGATTTTGACGGATATTAATTCAATCTGCAAGCTAGTAGGAGTATATGCGAAGAGTATTTAGGAATTTGAAGGCACTGTGATGCATGACGTAAATTTTAAAGATTTTCTTCCTATAATAGAACGGAGAATGACTTTATTGGTGATTGTATGACACTCTTCATCGAACGAGAACTTACTCAAAAGATGGATATAGATTCTGTTGTAGATGAATTTTATGTTTCAAAACCTGGTCCGGAAAAACTTCAAATTGAATGAATTTGATTTTAATTTATATATAAATTTATTATATCGACTATTAAATTTTAGCCCATGCGCGAAAGATTCCCGGATCTGCCCCTGGTTGAAGAGCTCCCTTACTCAATCCCAATTTTGGAGAGACCCTATTCCGGCACCCTATCTTCTTCTAAAACCTAACATTTCGTATGTGTATATACTCTATCATTCATTTTATCTGTTCATCTCTACCTTCTCTACATCGTGCTCAAATCAATTCTAGCCATACATTTTCCTTTTAAAGATTTTATCTTTTGTTAAAGATCTTGATTAATTTATGGCTTCCAACAATAAATTGTACGCAAAAACTAGTGAGAGCAATGACAATTTGAATGATTCATCCGCCTTGACCATAGATCTAGGGCACGGGAAAACTTGAACGCCCCAAATTTTATTGATTTAAATTTTGAGGTGTTACCGATATCATTTCATAATCATACATAAAACGAAAATATTTAATTGAAAATTTAAACTTAAATAAATTTAAGCATTCATAATATCCAATTAATTCTACCCAAAACTTTAAACCTTAATTAGAAGTCTAAGAAATACTAATTTCTAAACAAACAAAAAAGTGTTTACTGATGGTTCCCTTGAAAATATTTTACTTGGCAATCCGCGCACCATACAGCCACCATCCACGTTGAACCGATCTAACCTGAGAAGTTAAAATATTTGAAGGAACGAGTATTTTAAACCCAGTAGGATACGTGCGTCCAAAACAATAAAATAAAATTGTCAACAAGAATTTATGACATTCCATACCACCATTTCATCAAGAGTAGTCAGAGGTCAATCGAGTACTCTAACACATTTCTATGCAAACAATTGAGAAAATCCGAAGGAAATCTCACATTTCGTTTCATGAAGACCCGCAAGTCAATTAGCGTTTCATGAAATAAATTACGTAAAAAAAATTATAATATTGCAAGGACAAATCACTTGCACATAGTATCCTTCCTCGATGAATTTTCTTTTGAATGAAATATGAATGCATGTTCCAAATTCTTTTCTCAAAATGCTGCTTCGCAAAAAAAATGGGTACGCATGTATATATATAATGGTTGTAGATTGGCTCCCTATTTTCTGGTTTCAAAACAAAACTTTCTGAAATTTCTCTGTAGGTAAAAGCTAGGGAAATGTGTACTATATATATAGGTTTAGGCTAGGGTAATTGATAAGTTTCATGTTAATCAAAATTGATTTGGTTTAATTCTAACTAAATCATCTTTATCATTATCTATACATGCATGAGATAACGTAATGCAGTTGTTCACATAGGTTGGACTCCTACTTACATTAGATATGGGGCCCATTATTCTATACAAACAAACAATTAAACTCTTATTTGGTTTCTATATATAAAAAAATAGTCTTATTAACAAATCAAGAGCAAAAGGGACGCCTTTCAGAAGATGACTAACACTTAACTATTAAAACTCTTGCTAATTATCTAAAAGCTCGCTATTAAATAGTAAAAAAATACATATCAAATATATTTCTTTGGATTGAAATAACTTGGGCTAAACTCATGTAACACCCCGAAAATTTAAGAATAAAATTATTTGTTCTATATGCCATATTTTATTATTTTGAAGGTTGAGGGATTAAAGTGAAATATGTTTTTATTTTCGCGCGTTTTTGCAACCCGCCAACAATTACGAGAAAAATGGGTCACAGACCTCTTGAGACAAAGTCCCAAAAAGGGGTGCGTTTACCAGTGAAGAGCTACAACCGGAAAATAGACAAAACGCCTCCAAGGGGGGCAAGCACACGAGTACTGAGAAAGGATTAAATTTAAGCTAAGGAAATAAAAGTTACATATTCTCTTGTCGAGTGTTTTTGATTCGGGGTCTCTTGCTTCTATGACGTTACTTCCTTTTATACTTCTTGGGCATCTTTTGGTTATCGAAACTGCTCGGACTTGCTCCATTACCTTCGCAACCGTCCACTCATTTAGTGAGGAACCGCTTGTTTGGGGAGTAGTTGCTTAGTAACTGTTGCCACTACCCTTGCTGTTTTCTGGATCGTGGGATCGTGCCGGGTTCACTTGCCAACCGCTTCCATAATTGTTGAATTGGATAAACTATATCCTTTAGACTTGTCTGATTCTGGGTGACTTGAGGTTCTGAGCGACAATGAGGCTGTCGTCCTGGGCGATTGTCCAGTACTACCCTCGTTCAGCCTCTGGGCGTCCCACAGTCTTAGGCGGTGGTACTCCTTTGCTCTTGGGCTTCCAATATTCAGGCCTTCTTCACAGGTTTCCAGTTTGGGCTTTTCTTCTTGGGCCTTTTAATTGACTTCCATTGGGTCTTCATCTTGGATTTCTCAATTGGACTTCCCTTTGATTTTGGGCTGCATTTTAGTGTGTCAACAGTTTTAAATGGGTCAAATATTTCATTTTTATAGAGTGATCAAAAGTATATCAATATTGGGCTCATTTTGTAGCTCGTATTTAATCATGTATTTTGGGCTCGAGAAAATGTAAGTTTTAACAAGTTAAGCCCAGTTCAAAGAAGTATGATTAATATATTATTTTATTTTGTAAATATGTTCTTTGCGTCCCTAACTTGAAACCTTCTACAAGTTACCTGCCTTTGACGCATGCATTGGCCCGTGGCACGCCTTTGAATTTATGTTCTTTCTTTTTAGCCGCCCTTTACAAGGGTTTAGCTTTGCTCTAGTTTCAATTGAGGACTGGGGCGTCTCCTACTGGCAGTGGGCCTCTTTGGTTTGCTCAATTATGGTTGAGAGCATATTTTCCTTCCTTTGGGGCCCCCTCTATTCGCAGTACTTCTGCCGCCTGTTATGGGTTGGTCATAGGTTCCCTGCGCCCGACGGCCATGTCTAGGAGAGACATTTTTTCATTCTTTTATACTTTAGGTTCCATTTCCTCCTTTTTCCCTTTTCCTACTCATTTGACTCCCAACTATGTTCATATTCCTTCTGGAGCGGATGACTCCTTACCCATTTGGGTTCAATTCTTGGCTGGAAAATAATTGCTCTACGACATTGTCACTAGAACCAACGCCAAGGCTGGGGTAGAGGTTTACGCTCCCCATTTCTTTGCTCGTCAGCTGGGTTTCGGCCAGACTTGGCCCGTTCCTCTTTTCTATTCCAAAAATCTGACCGAGCGTTTTTATACTATTAATAAAGCAGATGTTGCAAGTATAGAGGCCCATAACCGTGCTCTGGCGGACGCCTTTTCGTTGACCCTTTTTCGTTCTAGTTCCGCCATTCATCCCCTTTTTGAGCAACTCTGGCCGTCAGTGAAACGGAGGATATTTACAACTGACGCCACTACTGCCTTACATTTGCTGGACCGGCCGAGTACTTCTTCCACTCTTCTTTTAGTCACTCCTGTATCAATTAGGAGTCCTTCTCCCCCTTCTCGCTCTAAAGAGCCTATCCTTTCTCCTGCTTCTTCATCTGCTAAGGCCATTGCTGCCAAGGGTGTATCAGGCCGGAAACGGCCGGCTTCGGCATCCCCTATTTTACTGGCAGACGATGATGATGATGATGACACCCCTCTTACCTTTAGGAGAAAGGTAATCCATATTTGTATATTCGCGGATATGTTCTTCCGTGTGCTAACGGTTTACCTGACTTTTTCAGAAGAGGTCGTCTTCTCCTTCCAAGGCCATAGTTTTGACAGGCTCTTCCTCACCTTTTCCTGTCGAAGCCGCGTCGCCCAGGCCTCAAGCTCCAACATCTTTATCACCAACAAATCCTCTTCCTCAGGGTGTCGACTTCCTAAGCGTGGAACTAGAAGGTAATGCTTACTTTTGATGCCTTGGCCTTTTTTTATCGCTGCTGGCTCATTTGTGTACTGTGATGTGGCACATGCAGAGATTCCTGCAGCTTCGTCAAGTGGGAAGAATCTTCCTCGCTCAGCTAAAGGGAAATTTTCCCAATTGATGGAGGAAATAAAGGAGGTGCCTGAAGTTCCCACTATCGCCGATGAGGTCTTTCTACTTCGCTCTTATTTCTAATTCTGCTTCGTTGTATCGAAAATCTTCAATGTTGGTAACTTTCTTTGCAGGAATCTGATAGCATCATCAATTCCATCCAAGACTTACTCACCTCTTGGGCACTTATGAAGACATCGTCTGCGTCGTCCTCCACTCCTGCGAATGAGAACCTGACATTTCTCGAATAGGCATTGTTTAAGTATGTCTCTTTTATGGACCTGGAGGTAAACCGTGCCAGCGCTGCTCATCAAAAAGCCAAACTGGATACGTTGAGTGCGAATCTACTGCAAGCACTTTCACTCCCATCGCCCAGCATCTCTGTTGATTTTAAAGTAAATTTAAGGGTTCTTCATGCCGACGTCGTTTCCTTGCTGGCCAAGAGCGCAGAATTGAAGGCCAGAAGTGCTCAATATCTCCGCGCTTCTTCTGAGAAAGAATCCTTACTTCAGGCAATCGACAAGAGTCAGGCTGAACTGACTGAAGTTTCTTCAGAGCTTGTGGTAGAAGATTCCTTAATGTTAAGCCTAGCCACGGAGATGAAAGAACTACAAGCGAAGATGGATGACTGCAGGGCGAGGATGGCTGCCAAGAGACGTACTGCATCCCAAGGAATTGCCAGGACAAAAACTCTATTGGAGCAGTATAAAAGGTGGAGGTTGATGATGACTTGGTGAAAGAAATAGACATCCTTTCCTCCAGGCAGAGCGAAGAGTGGAATAAACTTAGGCAGCAGATGCGCTCAGCTTGGGGCGAATTGTAATTAAACATTTACTGTTCTAATTTTTGTAATTTTTCGCGCTGACTGCCTTGATTTTTCTTTGTAATCTGATGTCATTCATCGTCATTAATGAACAATTATTTAAAAGTGGCCTTTATCCTTGATCGCCAATTTTCCTCGTACTTAATCTTTATGCCAACATTCATGCATATTCTCTTGGCATTTGAATTTTCTTCCCTAAATCTTTGGGCCATATTGATTTCACTCACTGGTCATAAATGTGACCTTCCACATTCTGGCTTTTGATCTTCCAGCCCCTATAAATATGTATGTTTATACTCATCATCTTCATCCTCATGCCTTCTCAAATTCAATTTCTTGCCATCAAAGCTTCCTGCCACTGCATGGCACTCCGATCATTTACCAACAATTTCCTCTTCTACAGGGATGGGTTTCTTGACTCGTCTCTTTTGCTTTGACATCACTTTTGGTATGGGAGGTATAGGAAATGTTCTTTCAAACTGAAGCAAGATTTTTGCCATCAGTTTGTATATTGAGGGTACTCCTCTTTGCCTATCGTTGCATCTATGCATTTGGGAAGGTTAAGGGAACATTTCACCCTCTTATTCGGCCATAGACTGAAGGGCTGCTTCTCCTCGCCCGCTATTGCAGCAATGCACTTAGGAAGGTTATGGGAGCGGTTGGCCCTCTTATTCAGCCATAGAGTGATGGACTGGCCGTACTGGTTTCACTCTTTCTGTTCCCACCAAACAGAAGACATTTTGTAGCATGTTTCGTCTTGTATTTTGACCGTGTCCCTTAATTCTTGTGAAGAATGGTTTGTAAGGAACATTGGGTAATAAAAGACTTTGTTTTGAATATGTCTTGTTCTTTCTAATCTTATTTAGAACGTGATCGTCCAATTTATTTACTGCCATCGTTCGGCACGAATACATCGCAATTGCAATTTTACCACTTATGCATCTATCTGTTTATTTTTCTATCAGAACGTGATCGTCCAATTTGTTAACTGCCATCGCTTGGCATGATTACACTACAATTGCAATTTTATCACTTATGTATTTATCTGTTCACTTTCCCAAAGGGATGGAACATATTTTTTCAAGTACTTACCATTAATAAATCTTATATGCCTAGTACCATCTAAATCCTCCAAGTGGTAAGCTCCATTAGGCAATACACTCTTTACTCTATACGGCCATTCCCAATTTGGCGACCATTTGCCATATTTTGGGTCTTTACTATCTAAAGGAAGCATTGCCCTCCAAACTAATTCGCTCGCACTAAAAAACTTGGCTATAACTTTCTTGTTGTAAAATCTAGCCACCCTTTGTTTCTGGACTTGCAACCTGTCTAGCACATCTAACTTCAATTCGTCCAATTCTAATAAATTTTGAATCAACGATTCCTTGTACTCATTCTCGCTTAATTCGTGCTGCCGACGCACCCTTATGGATTGCACGTTGATTTCTACGGGCAATACAGCCTCCTGCCCATAAGTGAGTTGGAAAGGCGTAATGCTGGTGCTTGAACGGGGCGATGTTCTATAAGCCCATAAGGCCTTGTTCAAGCATTCGTGCCAATTTCTGGCATTTTCATCTATCGTCTTCCTTATGATAGATTTCAGAATCTTGTTAGATGATTCTGCCTGACCGTTTGATTGAGCGTAGTATGGTGTAGAATTTACCAATTTAATTCCAAATTCGCTCAAGAAATCCTTCACCTGATCTCCATTTAGGAAAGTCCCGTGATCTGTCATTAGAGTTTGCGGAATTCCGAATCTGTAGATGATATGGTCCCGGATAAACTCTATGATACTTTTCTGGGTGATTTCCTTTAGAGGCATTGCCTCGACCCACTTGGTGAAAAAGTCTGTAGCGACTATAATAAAGGTGTGTTGTTTGGACGATGGAGGGTAAATCTTCCCTATCAAGTCTATCGCCCAACCTTTGAACGGCCAAGGTTTGATAATGGGTGCCATGTTGCTTGCTGGTGCCCTCTGTATTGGACCATGTTTTTGGCATGCTAAACAACTTTTTGCATATTGAACACACGATTCACCCATCTTTGGCCAAAAATAACCACTTCTAATAATTAGCCATCTCATCTTTTGGCCGGCCTGATGGGCTCCACATATCCCTTCATGCACTTCGGCCATAATTGTCTTAACCTCTTGTAAGTTCACGCATTTTAATAACACACAATCAGAACGTCTTTTGAACAATTTTTCGTCTATGTCATTGTACATTCTATTAACACATTGAAGTTCCACCCTTTGAAATCACCGGTCAATTGATGAATCACCAATTGAGAATCGCCCCTGATGATTACATTCTTTATTTTCATATCTACCATCAACTCCAAGCCTACAATTAAAGCTTCATACTCGGCTTGATTATTAGTACAGATTCTGTCCAAGGTAAATGCGAACTTATAGCAAACCCCTAAAGGATTTATCAAAGCCACTCCTACTCCTGCTCCTTTAGAAGTTTTCGATCCATCAAAGTATAAAACCCATGGTTTTAATTCAAATGAATCAACCTCAAGTTCTATTTCGTTAGGCACATCAAGGCATGGATGGTCGGCCAGAAAATTAGCCAATGCCTGATTTTTAACTGCCTTTTGGGGCACATACCTTATTTCGAATTCTGACAGTGCTAAAGTCCAAAGACCCACCCGTTGGTATAAAATAGGGCGAGAAAACATGTATTTGAATAAATTGACTTTGGAAATTAGATAGACTGTCACAGGCCGTAAATAGGCCCTTAATTTTGTACATGTGAAGTATAATGCGAGACACAACTTCTCGATAGCAGAATAATTACATTCACATTTGGTTAACCGTCTACTTAAATAATAAATCGCCCTTTCTTCACCAATTTGGTCTTCTTGTGCGACCATCCCGCTATCGATTCTCGTTCAGCCGACACGTACAATTTCATCGGCCGCCCTTGGATTGGTGACACCAACACTGGTGGGCTTGTTAAGTATGTTTTCAGGCTTTCAAAAGCCTTTTGATATTCTTCTTTCCAGACGAATTCGTCTTGATTTTTCAGCTTTAGGAGAGGCGAAAACGCTTTCGTTCGCCCTGCACAATTAAATTGAGGGTTGTCGTAGGAGAGTCTAGCAAGGCGGAATCAAAGGCTTGTGAAGCCACTGGCCGCAAAAATGGGAGACAGGAGTTCTTGATATCATTAAAGCTTTCCAATTAGGAATGGAACTTAATTTCTTGTGATGCTATGAGGACGATACACGTGAATCTATCTCTTCTGAGTCCCCTCTTCCAATTGGCGATGATCTGGTCATTTCTCCACCTCCCACCAAACTTGTCTTCTGCAACTCTGACAAACAAGGCCCCTACTTAGGCTAACCAGTAGGATCTTCCTTTCAAAAATCAGTCAGATGAGTTGTTAGATCTTAGTTTTCTAGTAACTATTTTATTGTAGTGAGAATCCGACGTCTTCTTTAGCATATGTTTTTTGTATTTATGCAGTTTTCGTTATTTTTCATCATTATATTTTTTATTTTCTATAAATTTCTTATTGGTTTCAGTTGCAGTTAAATTAGTTTGTATTGCATCACTGCTAAAGTTAATAAGCTTGCTTGATTCGTCTTACGCAATTCCCTTAGAACTTCGCAATTTCATTTAAGCTATAATCTTACGTGCAGAGTGAACTTTGCCTAAATGAGAAACCTTGCATTACTTTTGACAACGATGGAATGAACCTCGCCCAAATAAACAGTCTGTGGACCTCTTCTAAATAGGAAGCAACTTGCTACAGCTTTCAAAATAGGCGGAGTGAATTAATCTCGCCTAAATAAAGGGACTAATGTGATTCAAAACTTTCATTTTTTTTTCACGTTTTCCGTCCAAATTGAATTTGATACAGGAGATGCCAAAAGATCTTCACAGTCTAAAATGGCCAGGAATTTGGTGAAATAATTAACTTGGGCATCAGAAACTTTGAAGCAATTTTGGGTCTAGCTTTTAGCATACATTCATTATGAATTGAATGTTTTCTTTTTCCCTCTGGAAATTCACTAAGGGTTTTCTAGAGGAAAAATTTCAGCCTAGCATCCTAGTTTTTCTTGTTCACTTTGTGGTTCGTAGAAAGAGCACACTTCTTTGGTTTAGGTAATATTTTTCAGTGATACTGGGATTTGAAAGGATTTTAGAAATAATTTTAAAAAAAAAAAAAAAAAAAAATAATTTTACATTGATTTTTCTATCTCTATATATATATACACTTTTTTTTGGTCTCGTGATCAAGGAAACGGATGCAGTTCCCAAACCAGGCTACATGTACTATATCAGAGAGTTTAAAGATTAAGATTCGACGAGCATCAAAAGAAAGGAAAGAAAGAAAAAAAACCCGCAATTCAAATGCATCTTTATAATGTAATTTCCCCTCTAGGGTTCTAACTATTACATCTTTCTTTTCTCCAAATGCAGAAGTGATCACATTTTAGAGCGGCTGAAAATAACAGTCTCAGATACAAAAATAAAGCCTGAAAAACTGCAGTTTAAACGAAGATTTATCCAACATCATCCTGTTTAGGCACTCAAATTAAATTCATATGAAACAAATTAAAAAAAAAAAAAAAAAAAAAAACAATATTTATATTTATTTTATGTTTCAAAAAAATTTGCAGTGAAAAATTCCAACTTTTGGTTTGGTATACATTAATTTACAGCATGAAATCTCATCAGACAAAAAACTAAAAATAAAACGATTTTTTCACCATGCTATTATGGAAAATACTTCGAGTATATTTTATTTAACTATTTATATATTTAACTTGTTTGGTTCCTTTGGTTTTCCCTAATATTTATTCATCTTTCAGGGAAAGCAAACGAGTCCTTTGTGTTAGGTTCAGTGTTGTAATTGGTGATTCTGTGAACAAAAACGACTTAATTGAACATGTGTAAAACTCAAAGAGTGAGATGCAATTTTTTATAGATAAGTTAGGTTAGGGTTAAAGGTTAAAAATAAAGAAAACATGGTGCCGGAATTTTACTAGCTTCACGCCAGGCCATTACTCTAGTGACAGGAACATAACCATTGACAGATGTATATTTTACTTTCTCTTTCTTTTAAAATAAATTGTAGAAATGTCCCATGAAATTATTAGAAATCTAGATGGAATGTCTTCTACAAGATTTGCTGAATGAGTATTGCAATTACTTAATATTTCTCGTAGGGTAAAGTCAATACAAACTATGAATATTAACACCTAAAGAATTGACCTAGGTATTAGTAAAGAGAGCACTCTTCGTAAGAATTTTTTAAAGTACTGCAAAAATAAATAAAAATAAATAAATAAATAAAAAATAAAAAACAAAATTGCTCAAGTACCGCAAATTGTGGTAACGCTATCTGTGACCTATTTATGGCTAGTAATTATAGATGTTAAGATATCTCAAAACCCTACAATATACCCAAGATGTGTTGTCTCCATGATAATCATGTTAGGGCACGTTATTTCTTGTGCCATTAAGTGATTGATTGAATAAGGTTAAAAAGTAATCTGTATTCTATATTCTCTCCGCAAATATAGGAAACAACTTAGACACGTGTCATTTTCGTGAAAACAAAATCTATGATACGTCAATATGAAGAAAGTCCATGATTAGCAACTTAACTTAGCAAGGATATATTAGACACACAATTCATACTTTTTTTGGATGGCGCAATTTAATTCAATAGTATTAATTCTTGCACCAAAGCAAAACTTGAGATAAAGTTCCCAACCCAGTTTTAAGTTACTACCCTTTCTAGAAAATCCGCTCCAGCCAACATTGAAAACGAGTTTAAGTTGCCAAGAAGTTCGTTGGAGTTGCTCATGCTCATATCAATTTGTTGAATCTTGTTTAAAGTGACAATTTATCGTAAGTATGGTTGTCAAAATTAAGATGATGGTGTTGATGAGGTTGTGATTGTATAATCAAGGATAAACTTGCATACCACTAAATCCGTAGACATCCTGCCATGAAACAGGTGACAAAATCATTTCCCTCCATCAATCATGTTTGAGATATTCCACAAATAAGGGCAACATATCGTTAAAATATAATCAAGGAATCGTGCGCAGTAATCACCAAAGTAAAGCAAGCAAAGGATTGATAAGAGCTCTTAGTATATAATCGATATAGTTGAAACGAGTAATCTTGAGAATAAAATGGATATCCATGAATCAATCATCCTCGTATAAATGATTGCATATCAGAGGTGGTTGAGGTCGAAGTGCTAGAAAGATTTTTCATTAGCTCAAGATGCGAGCATTGCTCTAAAATTTGCAAGAAATTGAGCAAACCTATGAAAGGCTACAAAACAAATTTAAAAGCAAGATGACATGATGGGAATAGATCCCAAAGTGTCCTGGCATGCCCTTAAAATAGAGCCCAATGATGATATACTTATCCTCACTCTATCAAAACCCAAATATTAGGCCAAAAATATAAAAATTTAGAACATACTTCACTTTAGTCCCTCAACTTTCAAAATAATAAAATATAATATATAGAACAAATAAATTCTTATTCTAAAATAATAAACATGTTTTTTATGGAGGTTTTTGACTAATTATGAATCTATTTGTTCAATTTTGATATGTTTCTTTTCACTTATTTTCTCATCGTCATTGATTTTTATGGAGGTTTTGTTCTCTTATTTTCTCATTTTGATTTTGACGGATATTAATTCAATCTGCAAGCTAGTAGGAGTATATGCGAAGAGTATTTAGGAATTTGAAGGCACTGTGATGCATGACGTAAATTTTAAAGATTTTCTTCCTATAATAGAACGGAGAATGACTTTATTGGTGATTGTATGACACTCTTCATCGAACGAGAACTTACTCAAAAGATGGATATAGATTCTGTTGTAGATGAATTTTATGTTTCAAAACCTGGTCCGGAAAAACTTCAAATTGAATGAATTTGATTTTAATTTATATATAAATTTATTATATCGACTATTAAATTTTAGCCCATGCGCGAAAGATTCCCGGATCTGCCCCTGGTTGAAGAGCTCCCTTACTCAATCCCAATTTTGGAGAGACCCTATTCCGGCACCCTATCTTCTTCTAAAACCTAACATTTCGTATGTGTATATACTCTATCATTCATTTTATCTGTTCATCTCTACCTTCTCTACATCGTGCTCAAATCAATTCTAGCCATACATTTTCCTTTTAAAGATTTTATCTTTTGTTAAAGATCTTGATTAATTTATGGCTTCCAACAATAAATTGTACGCAAAAACTAGTGAGAGCAATGACAATTTGAATGATTCATCCGCCTTGACCATAGATCTAGGGCACGGGAAAACTTGAACACCCCAAATTTTATTGATTTAAATTTTGAGGTGTTACCGATATCATTTCATAATCATACATAAAGCGAAAATATTTAATTGAAAATTTAAACTTAAATAAATTTAAGCATTCATAATATCCAATTAATTCTACCCAAAACATTAAATCAGAAACTTTAAACGTTAATTAGAAGTCTAAGAAATACTAATTTCTAAACAAACAAAAAAGTGTTTACTGATGGTTCCCTTGAAAATATTTTACTTGGCAATCCGCGCACCATACAGCCACCATCCACGTTGAACCGATCTAACCTGAGAAGTTAAAATATTTGAAGGAACGAGTATTTTAAACCCAGTAGGATACGTGCGTCCAAAACAATAAAATAAAATTTTCAACAAAAATTTATGACATTCCATACCACCATTTCATCAAGAGTAGTTGGAGATCAATCGAGTACTCTAACACATTTCTATGCAAACAATTGAGAAAATCCGAAGGAAATCTCACATTTCGTTTCATGAAGACCCGCAAGTCAATTAGCGTTTCATGAAATAAATTACGTAAAAAAAATTATAATATTGCAAGGACAAATCACTTGCACATAGTATCCTTCCTCGATGAATTTTCTTTTGAATGAAATATGAATGCATGTTCCAAATTCTTTTCTCAAAATGCTGCTTCGCAAAAAAAATGGGTACGCATGTATATATATAATGGTTGTAGATTGGCTCCCTATTTTCTGGTTTCAAAACAAAACTTTCTGAAATTTCTCTGTAGGTAAAAGCTAGGGAAACGTGTACTATATATATAGGTTTAGGCTAGGGTAATTGATAAGTTTCATGTTAATCAAAATTGATTTGGTTTAATTCTAACTAAATCATCATTATCATTATCTATACATGCATGAGATAACGTAATGCAGTTGTTCACATAGGTTGGACTCCTACTTACATTAGATATGGGGCCCATTATTCTATACAAACAAACAATTAAACTCTTATTTGGTTCCTATATAAAAAAAAATTATTCTTATTAACAAATCAAGAGCAAAAGGGACGCCTTTCAGAAGATGACTAACACTTAACTATTAAAACTCTTGCTAATTATCTAAAAGCTCGCTATTAAATAGTAAAAAAATACATATCAAATATATTTCTTTGGATTGAAATAACTTGGGCTAAACTCATGTAACATCTAAGCATCCCCAACTATAAATACAGATGTCTAGGACAAATTTTAAGAGGTTGATTTATTGTTCTACAATTGAAAAACACTTTCATGTCATTGTTTGAGATATCGAAGAGGCAATTCATTGATTGATTCATCCACATCATTCTTGTGATCCAACAATCGAGTTTTGGTAAACATCAAGGTTCATTAATCCAAAACACATGGCTTCCTTAACACTTTAAGGAATGAATTCAAGCACAGGAACAATAATAGGAATATGTGATTCCTGGGTATCCACTTGGAAGAGACATGTGCAGAAGATCGTGAGACTGAGACGGCATATGGAAGAAGATTGTGAGTCTGTAAGTACGGCAAATCTTGGAAGCTACATGAGGTAGATCAAGAGGTCTAGAGAGATTGGCCGGATAATATCTACAATAGTAAGTCGTTAGGCTGGAATGAGCACTAGATCTTGGAGTTGCAGGGTTTACAATAGCTGGTGGAACTAGTTTGGAATTGAACTGTAACACACGTCTATAGTGGAGGTAACTGACTTGGTCCCGGAGTTTTTACCGAGTTGGGTTTCTCCGTCATCAAACTTTGTGTTATTTATTACTTTCAATATTACAAATTGCGGTATTCAAACTTAGGATAATTGGTCGTGTATGCTTGAAAATAATTAAAAGTGACTTGTTGCTTTTGATTGATTAATTCTGCACGTAGGGTCAAAATTAAAAATGGATAATTCATAACTATTCGGTAACTTAGTAGCAATTAATTTGGTAATCCATACACTCGCAGATCTCCGAAACCTTTTAACTCTGATCCTTAACCTCAGTCCGAATGTTCGTAATATGGAGACATTGTTTGACCCTTGTAACTCAAACCTTCAAAATTAAGGGGTACAATCAATGATGGGTAAGTACTCATGACACATAGATGTTTTCATTTAATATTGAAGTTTTAATTGTTTCACCTTAGAGTATATCTACTCTGTAAAAAGAAATACGTTGTCTTCAAAAACTGCTCGTTTTGACCTTAAGAGGTTCGCATCCATAATGGATCAGCTCACTATGCGAAGTCTCCGTTCAATCCTCATCATAAGGAGGAATTTGATGCCAATATTTTGTTGGCTATCCCTAACTTCATTTTCCGATCTACAATATCCACTTATTTATGCTTCAACAAGTCTAGGGAGCAGTTGTTGGAGCAACTTACTTCGATAGAGAGGAAAAATTGATTGATGTTCACCTCTTACGAGCAGTTGTACTTCACCTCGACCAGCAGAAAGAATATGAAGTTAGTGTCCTCGAGCTGCTTCACTGGAGGATAATATGGAGGTTTTGGAGAAAAGATGCGAGGAGTTTTAGAAGATGGTTGAGGATTTGGAGAAAAAAGTGATGAGGAAAAAAGATTTGGTTTAGAGCTGCTGCAGAACTGGCTGCCAGTGAGGCTGACTGTGGCTGATGTTCGAATACTTTCCAAGGATCAGGAGCAAGCCAAGAAAAATAATGAGGCCTCCGCTGCAAAGACTGAGGGATAAATTAAAGAGGCTTGCCACAAGCTTCTGGCTGCAAGAGCTAAAATGGGTACTTCCATCAATGACCTGGAAGTCTCTAAAAAGGAATTTGTAGAACTTCACAATCAGATGGAAGCTTATGAATTGAGGGTTGTCGTAGGAGAGTCTAGCAAGGCGGAATCAAAGGCTTGTGAAGCCACTGGCCGCAAAAATGGGAGACAGGAGTTCTTGATATCATTAAAGCTTTCCATTTAGAATGGAACTTAATTTTTGTTGATGCTTATGAGGACGATACACGTGAATCTATCTCTTCTGAGTCCCCTCTTCCAATTGGCGATGATCTGGTCATTTCTCCACCTCCCACCAAACTTGTCTTCTGCAACTCTGACAAACAAGGCCCCTACTTAGGCTAACCAGTAGGATCTTGCTTTCAAAAATCGTCAAGAGTTGGTTAGACTCTTAGTTTTCTAGCTAACTTATTTTCTTGTATTGAATCGACGTCTTCTTTGCATATGTTTTTTGTATTATGCAGTTTTCGTTATTTTTCATCATTATATTTCAAGTTCATCGACTGGTGTGTGAATATGCGACACACCATAATTAGTTTGTTATTGCACTCACTGCTAAAGTTAATAAGCTTGCTTGATTCGTCTTACGCAATTCCCTTAGAACTTCGCAATTTCATTTAAGCTATAATCTTACGTGCAGAGTGAACTTTGCCTAAATGAGAAACCTTGCATTACTTTTGACAACGATGGAATGAACCTCGCCCAAATAAACAGTCTGTGGACCTCTTCTAAATAGGAAGCAACTTGCTACAGCTTTCAAAATAGGCGGAGTGAATTAATCTCGCCTAAATAAAGGGACTAATGTGATCAAACTTTCATTTTTTTTTTTTCACGTTTTCCGTCCAAATTGAATTTGATACAGGAGATGCCAAAAGATCTTCACAGTCTAAAATGGCCAGGAATTTGGTGAAATAATTAACTTGGGCATCAGAAACTTTGAAGCAATTTTGGGTCTAGCTTTTAGCATACATTCATTATGAATTGATGTTTTCTTTTTCCCTTTCTTGGAAATTCACTAAGGGTTTTCTAGAGGAAAAATTTCAGCCTAGCATCCTAGTTTTTCTTGTTCACTTTGTGGTTCGTAGAAAGAGTACAATTGTTGGTTTAGGTAATATTTTTCCTGTGATACCTGGGGATTTGAAGGATTTAGAAATTCTATATAATTGTAAGTTTGACCAACCTAATTAATTTTACATTGTTTTTCTCTCTCTATATATATATACACTTTTTTTTGGTCTCGTGATCAAGGAAACGGATGCAGTTCCCAAACCAGGCTACATGTACTATATCAGAAGAGTTTAAAGATTAGATTCGACGAGCATTCAAAAGAAAGAAAGAAAGAAAAAAAACCCGCAATTCAAATGCATCTTTATAATGTAATTTCCCCTCTAGGGTTCTAACTATTACATCTTTCTTTTCTCCAAATGCAGAAGTGATCACATTTTAGAGCGGCTAAAAATAACAGTCTCAGATACAAAAATAAAGCCTGAAAAACTGCAGTTTAAACGAAGATTTATCCAACATCATCCTGTTTAGGCACTCAAATTAAATTCATATGAAACATTAAATGGTACATTTGAAGGGGGGCAATATTTTATATTTATTTATTTCAAAAAATTTTGCAGTGAAAATTTCCAACCTTTTGGTTTGGTATACATTAATTTACAGCATGAAATCTCATCAGACAAAAACCAAAAATAAAAAAACTACCCAAACCTAACTCGATTATGAAATGAGATGTTCAGTTTTTCAGTAAAATTAACATCATTAGAAAAATTCGTACAGAAACAAGTGAATTGAATAATTGAAGAAAAAATTGGAAGACTTACAGCTTAAATTTCTTTCTTCTTCTTCCAGCCATAATTAAGACAACCCAGAATCAATTTTATGGGAGAAACTCAATCTTTCATTGCGCAAGGGTGTGTTGGGGGTGTGTACCAGAACCGCTGTATTATTTTTAAGGTTTGATGAATTCTATGCAAATGGGATCATTTTCCACTCAAAAAAAGACACCTACCAGTAATTGACTCTATGGTTGACAGATGTGTATTTTACTTTCTCTTTCTTTTAAAATAAATTGTAGAAATGTCCCATGAAATTATTAGAAATCTAGATGGAATGTCTTCTATAAGATTTGCTGAATGAGTATTTCAATTACTTAATATTTCTCGTAGGGTAAAGTCAATACAACCTATGAATATTAACACCTAAAGAATTGACCTAGGTATTAGTAAAGAGAGCACTATTCGCAAGAATTTTTTAAAGTACTGCAAAAATAAATAAATAAATAAATAATAAAAAACAAAATTTCTCAAGTACTGCAAATTGTGGTAACGCTATCTGTGACCTATTTATGGCTAGTAATTATAGATGTTAAGATATCTCAAAACCCTACAATATACCCAAGATGTGTTGTCTCCATGATAATCATGTTAGGGCACGTTATTTCTTGTGCCATTAAGTGATTGATTGAATAAGGTTAAAAAGTAATATGTATTCTATATTCTCTCCGCAAATATAGGAAACAACTTAGACACGTGTCATTTTCGTGAAAACAAAATCTATGATACGTCAATATGAAGAAAGTCCATGATTAGCAACTTAACTTAGCAAGGATATATTAGACACACAATTCATACTTTTTTTGGATGGCGCAATTTAATCCAATAGTATTAATTCTTACACCAAAGCAAAACTTGAGATGAAGTTCCCAACCCAGTTTTAAGTTACTACCCTTTCTAGAAAATCCGCTCCAGCCAACATTGAAAACGAGTTTAAGTTGCCAAGAAGTTCGTTGGAGTTGCTCATGCTCATATCAATTTGTTGAATCTTGTTTAAAGTGACAATTTATCGTAAGTATGGTTGTCAAAATTAAGATGATGGTGTTGATGAGGTTGTGATTGTATAATCAAGGATAAACTTGCATACCACTAAATCCGTAGACATCCTGCCATGAAACAGGTGACAAAATCATTTCCCTCCATCAATCATGTTTGAGATATTCCACAAATAAAGGCAACATATCGTTAAAATATAATCAAGGAATCGTGCGCAGGAATCACCAAAGTAAAGCAAGCAAAGGATTGATAAGAGCTCTTAGTATATAATCGATATAGTTGAAACGAGTAATCTTGAGAATAAAATGGATATCCACGAATCAATCATCCTCGTATAAATGATTGCATATCAGAGGTGGTTGAGGTCGAAGTGCTAGAAAGATTTTTCATTAGCTCAGAAGATGCGAGCATTGCTCTAAAATTTGCAAGAAATTGAGCAAACCTATGAAAGGGCTACAAAACAAATTTAAAAGCAAGATGACATGATGGGAATAGATCCCAAAGTGTCCTGGCATGCCCTTAAAATAGAGCCCAATGATGATATACTTATCCTCACTCTATCAAAACCCAAATATTAGGCCAAAGATATAAAAATTTAGAACATACTTCACTTTAGTCCCTCAACTTTCAAAATAATAAAATATAATATATAGAACAAATAAATTCTTATTCTAAAATAATAAACATGTTTTTTATGGAGGTTTTTGACTAATTATGAATCTATTTGTTCAATTTTGATATGTTTTTTTCACTTATTTTCTCATTGTCATTGCTTTTGATGGAGGTTTTGTTCTCTTATTTTCTCATTTTGATTTTGACGGAGATTAATTCAATCTGCAAGCTAGTAGGAGTATATGCGAAGAGTATTTAGGAATTTGAAGGCACTGTGATGCATGACGTAAATTTTAAAGATTTTCTTCCTATAATAGAACGGAGAATGACTTTCTTGGTGATTGTATGACACTCTTCAATGAACGAGAACTTGCTCAAAAGATGGATATAGATTCTATTGTAGATGAATTTTATGTTTCAAAACCTGGTCCGGAAAAACTTCAAATTGAATGAATTTGATTTTAATTTATATATAAATTTATTATATCGACTATTAAATTTTAGCCCATGCGCGAAAGATTCCCGGATCTGCCCCTGGTTGAAGAGCTCCCTTACTCAATCCCAATTTTGGAGAGACCCTATTCCGGCACCCTATCTTCTTCTAAAACCTAACATTTCGTCTGTGTATATACTCTATCATTCATTTTTTCTGTTCATCTATACCTTCTCTACATCGTGCTCAAATCAATTCTAACCATACATTTTCCTTTTAAAGATTTTATCTTTTGTTAAAGATCTTGATTAATTTATGGCTTCCAACAATAAATTGCATGCAAAAACTAGTGAGAGCAATGACAATTTGAATGATTCATCCGCCTTGACCATAGATCTAGGGCACGGGAAAACTTGAACGCCCCAAATTTTATTGATTTAAATTTTGAGGTGTTACCGATATCATTTCATAATCATACATAAAGCGAAAATATTTAATTGAAAATTTAAACTTAAATAAATTTAAGCATTCATAATATCCAATTAATTCTACCCAAAACATTAAATCAGAAACTTTAAACGTTAATTAGAAGTCTAAGAAATACTAATTTCTAAACAAACAAAAAAGTGTTTACTGATGGTTCCCTTGAAAATATTTTACTTGGCAATCCGCGCACCATACAGCCACCATCCACGTTGAACCGATCTAACCTGAGAAGTTAAAATATTTGAAGGAACGAGTATTTTAAACCCAGTAGGATACGTGCGTCCAGAACAATAAAATAAAATTGTCAACAAGAATTTATGACATTCCATACCACCATTTCATCAAGAGTAGTCAGAGGTCAATCGAGTACTCTAACACATTTCTATGCAAACAATTGAGAAAATCCGAAGGAAATCTCACATTTCGTTTCATGAAGACCCGCAAGTCAATTAGCGTTTCATGAAATAAATTACGTAAAAAAAATTATAATATTGCAAGGACAAATCACTTGCACATAGTATCCTTCCTCGATGAATTTTCTTTTGAATGAAATATGAATGCATGTTCCAAATTCTTTTCTCAAAATGCTGCTTCGCAAAAAAAATGGGTACGCATGTATATATATAATGGTTGTAGATTGGCTCCCTATTTTCTGGTTTCAAAACAAAACTTTCTGAAATTTCTCTGTAGGTAAAAGCTAGGGAAACGTGTACTATATATATAGGTTTAGGCTAGGGTAATTGATAAGTTTCATGTTAATCAAAATTGATTTGGTTTAATTCTAACTAAATCATCATTATCATTATCTATACATGCATGAGATAACGTAATGCAGTTGTTCACATAGGTTGGACTCCTACTTACATTAGATATGGGGCCCATTATTCTATACAAACAAACAATTAAACTCTTATTTGGTTCCTATATAAAAAAAAATTATTCTTATTAACAAATCAAGAGCAAAAGGGACGCCTTTCAGAAGATGACTAACACTTAACTATTAAAACTCTTGCTAATTATCTAAAAGCTCGCTATTAAATAGTAAAAAAATACATATCAAATACATTTCTTTGGATTGAAATAACTTGAGCTAAACTCATGTAACACCCCGAAAATTTAAGAATAAAATTATTTGTTCTATATGCCATATTTATTATTTTGAAGGTTGAGGGATTAAAGTGAAATATGTTTTAAATGGGTCAAATATTTCATTTTTATAGAGTGATCAAAAGTATATCAATATTGGACTCATTTTGTAGCTCGTATTTAATCTTGTATTTTGGGCTTGAGAAAATGTAAGTTTTAATAAGTTAAGCTCAAGTTATTTTAGTTCAAAGAAGTATGATTAATATATTATTTTATTTTGTAAAAAGGTGTCTTTAAGGTATATAATTAGTGAAAGAAAATAGTATCATATTATGTAATCACGTTCGTTTGGAATGAACCATATCATTCTGTTATTCGTTTTCAATTTTGCACTGAATTGTATATATATTTCTGCAATAATATATTATTGGCCAATCATGTTTTGAAGAAGAGATTTAGTCATACCCAATTACGACTCTTTAGTTTCTATAAATATCCGTATGCAATTTTCCAGCTAAATAGAAATATATCCGCTTTGAACCATTTAAAAAATCATTCTTATCAAATTAGATTAACATGATTTTTATCGCAGTCATATTATGACTCAACTACTATACTTTTCCCTAAAAATAGTGTGTCCATGTCTCACAATTCACCACACAGAATTTTACACAGCAGTTTTCATATAGAAAGCAGCTGTAAATTCTAAGTATATTTTTATATCAAAAAGCAAGTTCTTCAATCAAGGTAAGATACTTATGTGCAAGTGGTTTTCGTTTCCTTGTGCTTTTATGTTGAGTAATTTATGCATGAATTGCGTGTGGACCTTCGGGTTCTTTAGAAAGAGATAAGAGATCCTTCGGGATTTAAGATGATCTAGATGAGTGTTTCGCTTGGTCACCAAGATATTCCATAAGAGAATAGTGGTATGAAGTGTTTATTTTATTGCATATAATTGTATACGGGAACTGAACGTATCTTAGATACTGGGTGTTTTCAAAATACTCACACTTACAAATTTCACAGGCTAGTTCAGGTCGATTGGATCTGTGGCGGGATGGTGCAGTGGAGTGCCCATGGATTTCAACCTACGAGAATAATACTAAGTTGTATTGCTCTTATTTAAATTTATTAGTTCGTTTTGTCCAATAAATTTATTAGTTGGAGAATGTTTAAATTGTTTTTCAAAGACGAAATTTTATGATCATGATTTAAATTTACGAATGTTTTGTTATTTAGACAAATAAAATTTTATTTCCGCATTTTAAGTACATGAAAATTTTTGTTGGTAAAACCTCAAGATGTTAGAAATTTTGAGGCGTTACAACTCATGTGAACTCGAGCCCAAAATATGTTATTTAATGCGAGCTACAAAATGAGCCCAATGTTGATATACTTATCCTCACTCTATCAAAACCCAAATATTTGGCCAAAAATATAAAAATTTAGAACATACTTCACTTTAGTCCCTCAACTTCCAAAATAATAAAATATAATATATAGAACAAATAAATTCTTATTCTAAAATAATAAACATGTTTTTTTATGGAGGTTTATGACTAATTATGAATCTATTTGTTCAATTTTAATATGTTTCTTTTCATCTACAATACTTCTCATGAGCTTCCTTGTAGTGATATGATATACGATAATTGGTATTTGCTAAGCCATCTACGGTACAAACCATTACTTTGAATGAAGGTTCCAAATGAAGATGAGAAAAAAATGGTAGGGTCCCTCCTAGTGAGGTGGTATTGTTAATGGAATAAATATCGAAATTATGTGCTGGAAGGTTTAAACGTTGCTACATTAGCTATGAAGTTCTACATGTCATACCTAGCATCTAAAATGTGGAGAATAAGCTCCATATCAGATTGTTAAGGAAATATGGTAGAATAAGTCTCCATACCACAAACCATGGGGATCTTGGATCCGTTCTATCGAGCCCATGTAATAAGACAGGTATACAGGTTCTCAAACTATCTTTAAAAGCAAGTAGACAACAGTAATATACACCAAGACAGTAAAAAAACAGCTACATTTTCCAAAACAGTTAGTGCTGACCATCAACATATAACTGCAATAAGAAAATTTAGAGTAAAAGTTCATAAATATTTGCTCTATGCCTATTTCAAAGAAAGGTTGATTGATCTTCTGGGGCGTCAATCCAAATGCTCTTATAAGGATCTTGTTCTGCCCAATCATAGCACTGGTGGGGATGATATCTACCACTTTCAAGAGAGTAATATACGCATCGTTTTCCATAATATAGAACTTTAGGGAAATAAACATTGTTTTTCATCATTCCATTGAGATCCATCCTTGCTTGGGATGACAAGAAACTTGCGAACAGCGTCGAGCCTTCTGAAGTTTCCATCTCTGTCCATTCTTTATTTGTTTGGTCTAACTTATATACCACTGGGTTTAAAGCAGAACAAATGTATATAACAAAAATATCCCCTTTATGCTCGGCCATAAATCTTCCTTTCCACCATTTTCTGAAGCAAAGTCCCTCTGGACATCTGGGTGGAGGAGCAGAATGAACATCCCAAGTACTTTCATTGTGGTTATAAACCCCCAACAAACCTGTAATACTCAAACAATAAAAAAGACCATTACAGAAAACCATGCTGCACACATATGGCAGACGGTTTTGGTAATCAGCAGTTGTCCATTCAGTTGCTCCAGGATGACAAGTGCTAATGGTAACAAGAGTTGAGCTCACACGCTCTACTGTAAAGAGAATACAACTAGGAGTCGTCGGAGCGGCCGAAAAAGAAACAATTTGGGATCCCAATTCTCGTCCAGGTAATTTGATCTTTTCCTGCGTATAAGGACAGAAAAAGAACAAGTGATGAGTTATGGGCTTATACAGAAGCAACCAGCCATCCTTAGCGCAACAAACCCTAGAGCCGTGTAGATCCGGTAATTCAAGCCAATACGTTTTTCGCTGACAAGGGTCGTAGAGTTCATACAAGTCACCAGATTTTGGGAAAAACATAAGCCAAGGAGGTTTATTGACCTTTCTGACAGCATTCGCAACAGCACGCCATCGTCTACAAACAGCAGAAGCACGGATATTATCTCTAATGGTTAACTGAGAAATAATCAGTTCCAAAATCTCTGTTGGAAACCCAGATATCTGGTCTGGCTGTCCAGTTGAAGCTCTTGTATCTTCTTTGATTATTTCAGCTAATCTACATTAACAATATTCAGGTAAACTCCAGCGAAATGAAAGTTGATAAATAGAGAACAAACTCGCCTATAATATTGACCTCGAGCAATGCATATGCTTTTGACAAAAAGGAACTCCCAAGTTTGCACTTGGGTTATATCAAATTTGAAGGAATAATTTCCATCAAGTATACATACTGAAAATATACTGACAACGCCAACCGAACCAAAATACCAAATCGTACAAGTTTACATGAAGGCCAGAAGCCAGAACTAATCTCTTCTAGATGGTTAATAGATAGAAGTCACAAGGCATCAAACCAATATGCAGTACACAATTTTGCTTCCAAAGTTTGTTCTCATGAATGTTGACCTCAAAATTGTGATAAACAAATTCTTGTGAACTAACTAAGATTTTCACTACCAAACTCATTGAGTTCTACCCGAAATAAGAGATGGGACGGAAATAGATATTTGAAAGGAGTATATGCTCAAGGTTTTAATTCAATTCATTCACCATCCCACTCGTTCTTCTCTCTTTGATTTTGAAGTCATGTTTAACAAGTTTAACAATACCTTTTTTTGCTTGCTCAGAAATGTTGCACTCAACACACCTCGTGTCCTTGTTGATTGTATTCAAGATCAAACTACTTATATTATGTAGCGAACTTGTAAAGTATTTTAATGATGTAAATGCTGTAGCTTTCAAAAATATTTCCTCATCAATGGTGGGTAATGTGTGGTACCGTGAAGGGAGGCTTCTTGATTGTAGTCGTCGTTGTGTGTATCAATGGTGGCTAAAGTGTTTTTCAAGGACCTTTTTTGCTTCTTCACATCAAACTCTCTAAATCCTTTTCTAGGTATGCGTTTCATGTGTTTTTTACTTTTATGCATATTTTTGTCTTCCATTCTCCATTTATTTTGCTCCGTTGAGTTTTACTCAGAAAATACTCAAGAAGTAAGTCAATTCCATAGAATGTCATCCCAAAGTGATGATGGCGTTAGAAAGTCATCATCATCCACACAGAACTTACTATATTTATTGTTATACATCGGACGATTTTTTCACCATGCTATTATGGAAAATACTTCGAGTATATTTTATTTAACTATTTATATATTTAACTTGTTTGGTTCCTTTGGTTTTCCCTAATATTTATTCATCTTTCAGGGAAAGCAAATGAGTCCTTTGTGTTAGGTTCAGTATTGTAATTGGCAATTCTGTGAACAAAAACGACTTAATTGAATATGTGTAAAAGTCACGAGGTGAGCCATTACTCTAGTGACAGGAACATAACCATTGCCGTCCGCTTATCACCTAGGCGTCGCTCGAGCGACAGGCTCATTCGCTCGAGCGACATATTTATGTGGTCATACCTAATTCGTCATTTTATAGAGTTTTACACGACCCATAACATCTAAGCATCCCCAACTATAAATACAGATGTCTAGGACAAATTTTAAGAGGTTGATTTATTGTTCTACAATTGAAAAACACTTTCATGTCATTGTTTGAGATATCGAAGAGGCAATTCATTGATTGATTCATCCACATCATTCTTGTGATCCAACAATCGAGTTTTGGTAAACATCAAGGTTCATTAATCCAAAACACATGGCTTCCTTAACACTTTAAGGAATGAATTCAAGCACAGGAACAATAATAGGAATATGTGATTCCTGGGTATCCACTTGGAAGAGACATGTGCAGAAGATCGTGAGACTGAGACGGCATATGGAAGAAGATTGTGAGTCTGTAAGTACGGCAAATCTTGGAAGCTACATGAGGTAGATCAAGAGGTCTAGAGAGATTGGCCGGATAATATCTACAATAGTAAGTCGTTAGGCTGGAATGAGCACTAGATCTTGGAGTTGCAGGGTTTACAATAGCTGGTGGAACTAGTTTGGAATTGAACTGTAACACACGTCTATAGTGGAGGTAACTGACTTGGTCCCGGAGTTTTTACCGAGTTGGGTTTCTCCGTCATCAAACTTTGTGTTATTTATTACTTTCAATATTACAAATTGCGGTATTCAAACTTAGGATAATTGGTCGTGTATGCTTGAAAATAATTAAAAGTGACTTGTTGCTTTTGATTGATTAATTCTGCACGTAGGGTCAAAATTAAAAATGGATAATTCATAACTATTCGGTAACTTAGTAGCAATTAATTTGGTAATCCATACACTCGCAGATCTCCGAAACCTTTTAACTCTGATCCTTAACCTCAGTCCGAATGTTCGTAATATGGAGACATTGTTTGACCCTTGTAACTCAAACCTTCAAAATTAAGGGGTACAATCAATGATGGGTAAGTACTCATGACACATAGATGTTTTCATTTAATATTGAAGTTTTAATTGTTTCACCTTAGAGTATATCTACTCTGTAAAAAGAAATACGTTGTCTTCAAAAACTGCTCGTTTTGACCTTAAGAGGTTCGCATCCATAATGGATCAGCTCACTATGCGAAGTCTCCGTTCAATCCTCATCATAAGGAGGAATTTGATGCCAATATTTTGTTGGCTATCCCTAACTTCATTTTCCGATCTACAATATCCACTTATTTATGCTTCAACAAGTCTAGGGAGCAGTTGTTGGAGCAACTTACTTCGATAGAGAGGAAAAATTGATTGATGTTCACCTCTTACGAGCAGTTGTACTTCACCTCGACCAGCAGAAAGAATATGAAGTTAGTGTCCTCGAGCTGCTTCACTGGAGGATAATATGGAGGTTTTGGAGAAAAGATGCGAGGAGTTTTAGAAGATGGTTGAGGATTTGGAGAAAAAAGTGATGAGGAAAAAAGATTTGGTTTAGAGCTGCTGCAGAACTGGCTGCCAGTGAGGCTGACTGTGGCTGATGTTCGAATACTTTCCAAGGATCAGGAGCAAGCCAAGAAAAATAATGAGGCCTCCGCTGCAAAGACTGAGGGATAAATTAAAGAGGCTTGCCACAAGCTTCTGGCTGCAAGAGCTAAAATGGGTACTTCCATCAATGACCTGGAAGTCTCTAAAAAGGAATCTGTAGAACTTCACAATCAGATGGAAGCTTATGAATTGAGGGTTGTCGTAGGAGAGTCTAGCAAGGCGGAATCAAAGGCTTGTGAAGCCACTGGCCGCAAAAATGGGAGACAGGAGTTCTTGATATCATTAAAGCTTTCCATTTAGAATGGAACTTAATTTTTGTTGATGCTTATGAGGACGATACACGTGAATCTATCTCTTCTGAGTCCCCTCTTCCAATTGGCGATGATCTGGTCATTTCTCCACCTCCCACCAAACTTGTCTTCTGCAACTCTGACAAACAAGGCCCCTACTTAGGCTAACCAGTAGGATCTTGCTTTCAAAAATCGTCAAGAGTTGGTTAGACTCTTAGTTTTCTAGCTAACTTATTTTCTTGTATTGAATCGACGTCTTCTTTGCATATGTTTTTTGTATTATGCAGTTTTCGTTATTTTTCATCATTATATTTCAAGTTCATCGACTGGTGTGTGAATATGCGACACACCATAATTAGTTTGTTATTGCACTCACTGCTAAAGTTAATAAGCTTGCTTGATTCGTCTTACGCAATTCCCTTAGAACTTCGCAATTTCATTTAAGCTATAATCTTACGTGCAGAGTGAACTTTGCCTAAATGAGAAACCTTGCATTACTTTTGACAACGATGGAATGAACCTCGCCCAAATAAACAGTCTGTGGACCTCTTCTAAATAGGAAGCAACTTGCTACAGCTTTCAAAATAGGCGGAGTGAATTAATCTCGCCTAAATAAAGGGACTAATGTGATCAAACTTTCATTTTTTTTTTTTCACGTTTTCCGTCCAAATTGAATTTGATACAGGAGATGCCAAAAGATCTTCACAGTCTAAAATGGCCAGGAATTTGGTGAAATAATTAACTTGGGCATCAGAAACTTTGAAGCAATTTTGGGTCTAGCTTTTAGCATACATTCATTATGAATTGATGTTTTCTTTTTCCCTTTCTTGGAAATTCACTAAGGGTTTTCTAGAGGAAAAATTTCAGCCTAGCATCCTAGTTTTTCTTGTTCACTTTGTGGTTCGTAGAAAGAGTACAATTGTTGGTTTAGGTAATATTTTTCCTGTGATACCTGGGGATTTGAAGGATTTAGAAATTCTATATAATTGTAAGTTTGACCAACCTAATTAATTTTACATTGTTTTTCTCTCTCTATATATATATACACTTTTTTTTGGTCTCGTGATCAAGGAAACGGATGCAGTTCCCAAACCAGGCTACATGTACTATATCAGAAGAGTTTAAAGATTAGATTCGACGAGCATTCAAAAGAAAGAAAGAAAGAAAAAAAACCCGCAATTCAAATGCATCTTTATAATGTAATTTCCCCTCTAGGGTTCTAACTATTACATCTTTCTTTTCTCCAAATGCAGAAGTGATCACATTTTAGAGCGGCTAAAAATAACAGTCTCAGATACAAAAATAAAGCCTGAAAAACTGCAGTTTAAACGAAGATTTATCCAACATCATCCTGTTTAGGCACTCAAATTAAATTCATATGAAACATTAAATGGTACATTTGAAGGGGGGCAATATTTTATATTTATTTATTTCAAAAAATTTTGCAGTGAAAATTTCCAACCTTTTGGTTTGGTATACATTAATTTACAGCATGAAATCTCATCAGACAAAAACCAAAAATAAAAAAACTACCCAAACCTAACTCGATTATGAAATGAGATGTTCAGTTTTTCAGTAAAATTAACATCATTAGAAAAATTCGTACAGAAACAAGTGAATTGAATAATTGAAGAAAAAATTGGAAGACTTACAGCTTAAATTTCTTTCTTCTTCTTCCAGCCATAATTAAGACAACCCAGAATCAATTTTATGGGAGAAACTCAATCTTTCATTGCGCAAGGGTGTGTTGGGGGTGTGTACCAGAACCGCTGTATTATTTTTAAGGTTTGATGAATTCTATGCAAATGGGATCATTTTCCACTCAAAAAAAGACACCTACCAGTAATTGACTCTATGGTTGACAGATGTGTATTTTACTTTCTCTTTCTTTTAAAATAAATTGTAGAAATGTCCCATGAAATTATTAGAAATCTAGATGGAATGTCTTCTATAAGATTTGCTGAATGAGTATTTCAATTACTTAATATTTCTCGTAGGGTAAAGTCAATACAACCTATGAATATTAACACCTAAAGAATTGACCTAGGTATTAGTAAAGAGAGCACTATTCGCAAGAATTTTTTAAAGTACTGCAAAAATAAATAAATAAATAAATAATAAAAAACAAAATTTCTCAAGTACTGCAAATTGTGGTAACGCTATCTGTGACCTATTTATGGCTAGTAATTATAGATGTTAAGATATCTCAAAACCCTACAATATACCCAAGATGTGTTGTCTCCATGATAATCATGTTAGGGCACGTTATTTCTTGTGCCATTAAGTGATTGATTGAATAAGGTTAAAAAGTAATATGTATTCTATATTCTCTCCGCAAATATAGGAAACAACTTAGACACGTGTCATTTTCGTGAAAACAAAATCTATGATACGTCAATATGAAGAAAGTCCATGATTAGCAACTTAACTTAGCAAGGATATATTAGACACACAATTCATACTTTTTTTGGATGGCGCAATTTAATCCAATAGTATTAATTCTTACACCAAAGCAAAACTTGAGATGAAGTTCCCAACCCAGTTTTAAGTTACTACCCTTTCTAGAAAATCCGCTCCAGCCAACATTGAAAACGAGTTTAAGTTGCCAAGAAGTTCGTTGGAGTTGCTCATGCTCATATCAATTTGTTGAATCTTGTTTAAAGTGACAATTTATCGTAAGTATGGTTGTCAAAATTAAGATGATGGTGTTGATGAGGTTGTGATTGTATAATCAAGGATAAACTTGCATACCACTAAATCCGTAGACATCCTGCCATGAAACAGGTGACAAAATCATTTCCCTCCATCAATCATGTTTGAGATATTCCACAAATAAGGGCAACATATCGTTAAAATATAATCAAGGAATCGTGCGCAGTAATCACCAAAGTAAAGCAAGCAAAGGATTGATAAGAGCTCTTAGTATATAATCGATATAGTTGAAACGAGTAATCTTGAGAATAAAATGGATACCCATGAACCAATCATCCTCGTATAAATGGTTGCATATCAGAGGTGGTTGAGGTCGAAGTGCTAGAAAGATTTTTCATTAGCTCAAGATGCGAGCATTGCTCTAAAATTTGCAAGAAATTGAGCAAACCTATGAAAGGGCTACAAAACAAATTTAAAAGCAAGATGACATGATGGGAATAGATCCCAAAGTGTCCTGGCATGCCCTTAAAATAGAGCCCAATGATGATATACTTATCCTCACTCTATCAAAACCCAAATATTAGGCCAAAGATATAAAAATTTAGAACATACTTCACTTTAGTCCCTCAACTTTCAAAATAATAAAATATAATATATAGAACAAATAAATTCTTATTCTAAAATAATAAACATGTTTTTTATGGAGGTTTTTGACTAATTATGAATCTATTTGTTCAATTTTGATATGTTTTTTTCACTTATTTTCTCATTGTCATTGCTTTTGATGGAGGTTTTGTTCTCTTATTTTCTCATTTTGATTTTGACGGAGATTAATTCAATCTGCAAGCTAGTAGGAGTATATGCGAAGAGTATTTAGGAATTTGAAGGCACTGTGATGCATGTCGTAAATTTTAAAGATTTTCTTCCTATAATAGAACGGAGAATGACTTTATTGGTGATTGTATGACATTCTTCATCGAACGAGAACTTACTCAAAAGATGGATATAGATTCTGTTGTAGATGAATTTTATGTTTCAAAACCTGGTCCGGAAAAACTTCAAATTGAATGAATTTGATTTTAATTTATATATAAATTTATTATATCGACTATTAAATTTTAGCCCATGCGCGAAAGATTCCCGGATCTGCCCCTGGTTGAAGAGCTCCCTTACTCAATCCCAATTTTGGAGAGACCCTATTCCGGCACCCTATCTTCTTCTAAAACCTAACATTTCGTATGTGTATATACTCTATCATTCATTTTATCTGTTCATCTCTACATTCTCTACATCGTGCTCAAATCAATTCTAGCCATACATTTTCCTTATAAAGATTTTATCTTTTGTTAAAGATCTTGATTAATTTATGGCTTCCAACAATAAATTGCACGCAAAAACTAGTGAGAGCAATGACAATTTGAATGATTCATCCGCCTTGACCATAGATCTAGGGCACGGGAAAACTTGAACGCCCCAAATTTTATTGATTTAAATTTTGAGGTGTTACCGATATCATTTCATAATCATACATAAAACGAAAATATTTAATTGAAAATTTAAACTTAAATAAATTTAAGCATTCATAATATCCAATTAATTCTACCCAAAACTTTAAACCTTAATTAGAAGTCTAAGAAATACTAATTTCTAAACAAACAAAAAAGTGTTTACTGATGGTTCCCTTGAAAATATTTTACTTGGCAATCCGCGCACCATACAGCCACCATCCACGTTGAACCGATCTAACCTGAGAAGTTAAAATATTTGAAGGAACGAGTATTTTAAACCCAGTAGGATACGTGCGTCCAGAACAATAAAATAAAATTGTCAACAAGAATTTATGACATTCCATACCACCATTTCATCAAGAGTAGTCAGAGGTCAATCGAGTACTCTAACACATTTCTATGCAAACAATTGAGAAAATCCGAAGGAAATCTCACATTTCGTTTCATGAAGACCCGCAAGTCAATTAGCATTTCATGAAATAAATTACGTAAAAAAAATTATAATATTGCAAGGACAAATCACTTACACATAGTATCCTTCCTCGATGAATTTTCTTTTGAATGAAATATGAATGCATGTTCCAAATTCTTTTCTCAAAATGCTGCTTCGCAAAAAAAATGGGTACGCATGTATATATATAATGGTTGTAGATTGGCTCCCTATTTTCTGGTTTCAAAACAAAACTTTCTGAAATTTCTCTGTAGGTAAAAGCTAGGGAAACGTGTACTATATATATAGGTTTAGGCTAGGGTAATTGATAAGTTTCATGTTAATCAAAATTGATTTGGTTTAATTCTAACTAAATCATCATTATCATTATCTATACATGCATGAGATAACGTAATGCAGTTGTTCACATAGGTTGGACTCCTACTTACATTAGATATGGGGCCCATTATTCTATACAAACAAACAATTAAACTCTTATTTGGTTTCTATATATAAAAAAATAGTCTTATTAACAAATCAAGAGCAAAAGGGACGCCTTTCAGAAGATGACTAACACTTAACTATTAAAACTCTTGCTAATTATCTAAAAGCTCGCTATTAAATAGTAAAAAAATACATATCAAATATATTTCTTTGGATTGAAATAACTTGGGCTAAACTCATGTAACACCCCGAAAATTTAAGAATAAAATTATTTGTTCTATATGCCATATTTTATTATTTTGAAGGTTGAGGGATTAAAGTGAAATATGTTTTAAATGGGTCAAATATTTCATTTTTATAGAGTGATCAAAAGTATATCAATATTGGGCTCATTTTGTAGCTCGTATTTAATCATGTATTTTGGGCTCGAGAAAATGTAAGTTTTAACAAGTTAAGCCCAGTTCAAAGAAGTATGATTAATATATTATTTTATTTTGTAAAAAGGAGTCTTTAAGGTATATAATTAGTGAAAGAAAATAGTATTATATTATGTAATCACGTTAGTTTGGAATTAACCATATCATTCTGTTATTCGTTTTCAATTTTGCACTGAATTGTATATATATTTCTGCAATAATATATTATTGGCCAATCATGTTTTGAAGAAGAGATTTAGTCATACCCAATTACGACTCTTTAGTTTCTATAAATATCCGTATGCAATTTTCCAGCTAAATAGAAATATATCCGCTTTGAACCATTTAAAAAATCATTCTTATCAAATTAGATTAACATGATTTTTATCGCAGTCATATTATGACTCAACTACTATACTTTTCCCTAAAAATAGTGTGTCCATGTCTCACAATTCACCACACAGAATTTTACACAGCAGTTTTCATATAGAAAGCAGCTGTAAATTCTAAGTATATTTTTATATCAAAAAGCAAGTTCTTCAATCAAGGTAAGATACTTATGTGCAAGTGGTTTTCGTTTCCTTGTGCTTTTATGTTGAGTAATTTATGCATGAATTGCGTGTGGACCTTCGGGTTCTTTAGAAAGAGATAAGAGATCCTTCGGGATTTAAGATGATCTAGATGAGTGTTTCGCTTGGTCACCAAGATATTCCATAAGAGAATAGTGGTATGAAGTGTTTATTTTATTGCATATAATTGTATACGGGAACTGAACGTATCTTAGATACTGGGTGTTTTCAAAATACTCACACTTACAAATTTCACAGGCTAGTTCAGGTCGATTGGATCTGTGGCGGGATGGTGCAGTGGAGTGCCCATGGATTTCAACCTACGAGAATAATACTAAGTTGTATTGCTCTTATTTAAATTTATTAGTTCGTTTTGTCCAATAAATTTATTAGTTGGAGAATGTTTAAATTGTTTTTCAAAGACGAAATTTTATGATCATGATTTAAATTTACGAATGTTTTGTTATTTAGACAAATAAAATTTTATTTCCGCATTTTAAGTACATGAAAATTTTTGTTGGTAAAACCTCAAGATGTTAGAAATTTTGAGGCGTTACAACTCATGTGAACTCGAGCCCAAAATATGTTATTTAATGCGAGCTACAAAATGAGCCCAATGTTGATATACTTATCCTCACTCTATCAAAACCCAAATATTTGGCCAAAAATATAAAAATTTAGAACATACTTCACTTTAGTCCCTCAACTTCCAAAATAATAAAATATAATATATAGAACAAATAAATTCTTATTCTAAAATAATAAACATGTTTTTTTATGGAGGTTTATGACTAATTATGAATCTATTTGTTCAATTTTAATATGTTTCTTTTCATCTACAATACTTCTCATGAGCTTCCTTGTAGTGATATGATATACGATAATTGGTATTTGCTAAGCCATCTACGGTACAAACCATTACTTTGAATGAAGGTTCCAAATGAAGATGAGAAAAAAATGGTAGGGTCCCTCCTAGTGAGGTGGTATTGTTAATGGAATAAATATCGAAATTATGTGCTGGAAGGTTTAAACGTTGCTACATTAGCTATGAAGTTCTACATGTCATACCTAGCATCTAAAATGTGGAGAATAAGCTCCATATCAGATTGTTAAGGAAATATGGTAGAATAAGTCTCCATACCACAAACCATGGGGATCTTGGATCCGTTCTATCGAGCCCATGTAATAAGACAGGTATACAGGTTCTCAAACTATCTTTAAAAGCAAGTAGACAACAGTAATATACACCAAGACAGTAAAAAAACAGCTACATTTTCCAAAACAGTTAGTGCTGACCATCAACATATAACTGCAATAAGAAAATTTAGAGTAAAAGTTCATAAATATTTGCTCTATGCCTATTTCAAAGAAAGGTTGATTGATCTTCTGGGGCGTCAATCCAAATGCTCTTATAAGGATCTTGTTCTGCCCAATCATAGCACTGGTGGGGATGATATCTACCACTTTCAAGAGAGTAATATACGCATCGTTTTCCATAATATAGAACTTTAGGGAAATAAACATTGTTTTTCATCATTCCATTGAGATCCATCCTTGCTTGGGATGACAAGAAACTTGCGAACAGCGTCGAGCCTTCTGAAGTTTCCATCTCTGTCCATTCTTTATTTGTTTGGTCTAACTTATATACCACTGGGTTTAAAGCAGAACAAATGTATATAACAAAAATATCCCCTTTATGCTCGGCCATAAATCTTCCTTTCCACCATTTTCTGAAGCAAAGTCCCTCTGGACATCTGGGTGGAGGAGCAGAATGAACATCCCAAGTACTTTCATTGTGGTTATAAACCCCCAACAAACCTGTAATACTCAAACAATAAAAAAGACCATTACAGAAAACCATGCTGCACACATATGGCAGACGGTTTTGGTAATCAGCAGTTGTCCATTCAGTTGCTCCAGGATGACAAGTGCTAATGGTAACAAGAGTTGAGCTCACACGCTCTACTGTAAAGAGAATACAACTAGGAGTCGTCGGAGCGGCCGAAAAAGAAACAATTTGGGATCCCAATTCTCGTCCAGGTAATTTGATCTTTTCCTGCGTATAAGGACAGAAAAAGAACAAGTGATGAGTTATGGGCTTATACAGAAGCAACCAGCCATCCTTAGCGCAACAAACCCTAGAGCCGTGTAGATCCGGTAATTCAAGCCAATACGTTTTTCGCTGACAAGGGTCGTAGAGTTCATACAAGTCACCAGATTTTGGGAAAAACATAAGCCAAGGAGGTTTATTGACCTTTCTGACAGCATTCGCAACAGCACGCCATCGTCTACAAACAGCAGAAGCACGGATATTATCTCTAATGGTTAACTGAGAAATAATCAGTTCCAAAATCTCTGTTGGAAACCCAGATATCTGGTCTGGCTGTCCAGTTGAAGCTCTTGTATCTTCTTTGATTATTTCAGCTAATCTACATTAACAATATTCAGGTAAACTCCAGCGAAATGAAAGTTGATAAATAGAGAACAAACTCGCCTATAATATTGACCTCGAGCAATGCATATGCTTTTGACAAAAAGGAACTCCCAAGTTTGCACTTGGGTTATATCAAATTTGAAGGAATAATTTCCATCAAGTATACATACTGAAAATATACTGACAACGCCAACCGAACCAAAATACCAAATCGTACAAGTTTACATGAAGGCCAGAAGCCAGAACTAATCTCTTCTAGATGGTTAATAGATAGAAGTCACAAGGCATCAAACCAATATGCAGTACACAATTTTGCTTCCAAAGTTTGTTCTCATGAATGTTGACCTCAAAATTGTGATAAACAAATTCTTGTGAACTAACTAAGATTTTCACTACCAAACTCATTGAGTTCTACCCGAAATAAGAGATGGGACGGAAATAGATATTTGAAAGGAGTATATGCTCAAGGTTTTAATTCAATTCATTCACCATCCCACTCGTTCTTCTCTCTTTGATTTTGAAGTCATGTTTAACAAGTTTAACAATACCTTTTTTTGCTTGCTCAGAAATGTTGCACTCAACACACCTCGTGTCCTTGTTGATTGTATTCAAGATCAAACTACTTATATTATGTAGCGAACTTGTAAAGTATTTTAATGATGTAAATGCTGTAGCTTTCAAAAATATTTCCTCATCAATGGTGGGTAATGTGTGGTACCGTGAAGGGAGGCTTCTTGATTGTAGTCGTCGTTGTGTGTATCAATGGTGGCTAAAGTGTTTTTCAAGGACCTTTTTTGCTTCTTCACATCAAACTCTCTAAATCCTTTTCTAGGTATGCGTTTCATGTGTTTTTTACTTTTATGCATATTTTTGTCTTCCATTCTCCATTTATTTTGCTCCGTTGAGTTTTACTCAGAAAATACTCAAGAAGTAAGTCAATTCCATAGAATGTCATCCCAAAGTGATGATGGCGTTAGAAAGTCATCATCATCCACACAGAACTTACTATATTTATTGTTATACATCGGACGATTTTTTCACCATGTTATTATGGAAAATACTACGAGTATATTTTATTTATCTATTCATTTATTTAACTTGTTTGATTCCTTTGGTTTTCCCTAATATTTATTCATCTTTCAGGGAAAGCAAATGAGTCCTTTGTGTTAGGTTCAGTATTGTAATTGGCAATTCTGTGAACAAAAACGACTTAATTGAATATGTGTAAAAGTCACGAGGTGAGCCATTACTCTAGTGACAGGAACATAACCATTGCCGTCCGCTTATCACCTAGGCGTCGCTCGAGCGACAGGCTCATTCGCTCGAGCGACATATTTATGTGGTCATACCTAATTCGTCATTTTATAGAGTTTTACACGACCCATAACATCTAAGCATCCCCAACTATAAATACAGATGTCTAGGACAAATTTTAAGAGGTTGATTTATTGTTCTACAATTGAAAAACACTTTCATGTCATTGTTTGAGATATCGAAGAGGCAATTCATTGATTGATTCATCCACATCATTCTTGTGATCCAACAATCGAGTTTTGGTAAACATCAAGGTTCATTAATCCAAAACACATGGCTTCCTTAACACTTTAAGGAATGAATTCAAGCACAGGAACAATAATAGGAATATGTGATTCCTGGGTATCCACTTGGAAGAGACATGTGCAGAAGATCGTGAGACTGAGACGGCATATGGAAGAAGATTGTGAGTCTGTAAGTACGGCAAATCTTGGAAGCTACATGAGGTAGATCAAGAGGTCTAGAGAGATTGGCCGGATAATATCTACAATAGTAAGTCGTTAGGCTGGAATGAGCACTAGATCTTGGAGTTGCAGGGTTTACAATAGCTGGTGGAACTAGTTTGGAATTGAACTGTAACACACGTCTATAGTGGAGGTAACTGACTTGGTCCCGGAGTTTTTACCGAGTTGGGTTTCTCCGTCATCAAACTTTGTGTTATTTATTACTTTCAATATTACAAATTGCGGTATTCAAACTTAGGATAATTGGTCGTGTATGCTTGAAAATAATTAAAAGTGACTTGTTGCTTTTGATTGATTAATTCTGCACGTAGGGTCAAAATTAAAAATGGATAATTCATAACTATTCGGTAACTTAGTAGCAATTAATTTGGTAATCCATACACTCGCAGATCTCCGAAACCTTTTAACTCTGATCCTTAACCTCAGTCCGAATGTTCGTAATATGGAGACATTGTTTGACCCTTGTAACTCAAACCTTCAAAATTAAGGGGTACAATCAATGATGGGTAAGTACTCATGACACATAGATGTTTTCATTTAATATTGAAGTTTTAATTGTTTCACCTTAGAGTATATCTACTCTGTAAAAAGAAATACGTTGTCTTCAAAAACTGCTCGTTTTGACCTTAAGAGGTTCGCATCCATAATGGATCAGCTCACTATGCGAAGTCTCCGTTCAATCCTCATCATAAGGAGGAATTTGATGCCAATATTTTGTTGGCTATCCCTAACTTCATTTTCCGATCTACAATATCCACTTATTTATGCTTCAACAAGTCTAGGGAGCAGTTGTTGGAGCAACTTACTTCGATAGAGAGGAAAAATTGATTGATGTTCACCTCTTACGAGCAGTTGTACTTCACCTCGACCAGCAGAAAGAATATGAAGTTAGTGTCCTCGAGCTGCTTCACTGGAGGATAATATGGAGGTTTTGGAGAAAAGATGCGAGGAGTTTTAGAAGATGGTTGAGGATTTGGAGAAAAAAGTGATGAGGAAAAAAGATTTGGTTTAGAGCTGCTGCAGAACTGGCTGCCAGTGAGGCTGACTGTGGCTGATGTTCGAATACTTTCCAAGGATCAGGAGCAAGCCAAGAAAAATAATGAGGCCTCCGCTGCAAAGACTGAGGGATAAATTAAAGAGGCTTGCCACAAGCTTCTGGCTGCAAGAGCTAAAATGGGTACTTCCATCAATGACCTGGAAGTCTCTAAAAAGGAATTTGTAGAACTTCACAATCAGATGGAAGCTTATGAATTGAGGGTTGTCGTAGGAGAGTCTAGCAAGGCGGAATCAAAGGCTTGTGAAGCCACTGGCCGCAAAAATGGGAGACAGGAGTTCTTGATATCATTAAAGCTTTCCATTTAGAATGGAACTTAATTTTTGTTGATGCTTATGAGGACGATACACGTGAATCTATCTCTTCTGAGTCCCCTCTTCCAATTGGCGATGATCTGGTCATTTCTCCACCTCCCACCAAACTTGTCTTCTGCAACTCTGACAAACAAGGCCCCTACTTAGGCTAACCAGTAGGATCTTGCTTTCAAAAATCGTCAAGAGTTGGTTAGACTCTTAGTTTTCTAGCTAACTTATTTTCTTGTATTGAATCGACGTCTTCTTTGCATATGTTTTTTGTATTATGCAGTTTTCGTTATTTTTCATCATTATATTTCAAGTTCATCGACTGGTGTGTGAATATGCGACACACCATAATTAGTTTGTTATTGCACTCACTGCTAAAGTTAATAAGCTTGCTTGATTCGTCTTACGCAATTCCCTTAGAACTTCGCAATTTCATTTAAGCTATAATCTTACGTGCAGAGTGAACTTTGCCTAAATGAGAAACCTTGCATTACTTTTGACAACGATGGAATGAACCTCGCCCAAATAAACAGTCTGTGGACCTCTTCTAAATAGGAAGCAACTTGCTACAGCTTTCAAAATAGGCGGAGTGAATTAATCTCGCCTAAATAAAGGGACTAATGTGATCAAACTTTCATTTTTTTTTTTTCACGTTTTCCGTCCAAATTGAATTTGATACAGGAGATGCCAAAAGATCTTCACAGTCTAAAATGGCCAGGAATTTGGTGAAATAATTAACTTGGGCATCAGAAACTTTGAAGCAATTTTGGGTCTAGCTTTTAGCATACATTCATTATGAATTGATGTTTTCTTTTTCCCTTTCTTGGAAATTCACTAAGGGTTTTCTAGAGGAAAAATTTCAGCCTAGCATCCTAGTTTTTCTTGTTCACTTTGTGGTTCGTAGAAAGAGTACAATTGTTGGTTTAGGTAATATTTTTCCTGTGATACCTGGGGATTTGAAGGATTTAGAAATTCTATATAATTGTAAGTTTGACCAACCTAATTAATTTTACATTGTTTTTCTCTCTCTATATATATATACACTTTTTTTTGGTCTCGTGATCAAGGAAACGGATGCAGTTCCCAAACCAGGCTACATGTACTATATCAGAAGAGTTTAAAGATTAGATTCGACGAGCATTCAAAAGAAAGAAAGAAAGAAAAAAAACCCGCAATTCAAATGCATCTTTATAATGTAATTTCCCCTCTAGGGTTCTAACTATTACATCTTTCTTTTCTCCAAATGCAGAAGTGATCACATTTTAGAGCGGCTAAAAATAACAGTCTCAGATACAAAAATAAAGCCTGAAAAACTGCAGTTTAAACGAAGATTTATCCAACATCATCCTGTTTAGGCACTCAAATTAAATTCATATGAAACATTAAATGGTACATTTGAAGGGGGGCAATATTTTATATTTATTTATTTCAAAAAATTTTGCAGTGAAAATTTCCAACCTTTTGGTTTGGTATACATTAATTTACAGCATGAAATCTCATCAGACAAAAACCAAAAATAAAAAAACTACCCAAACCTAACTCGATTATGAAATGAGATGTTCAGTTTTTCAGTAAAATTAACATCATTAGAAAAATTCGTACAGAAACAAGTGAATTGAATAATTGAAGAAAAAATTGGAAGACTTACAGCTTAAATTTCTTTCTTCTTCTTCCAGCCATAATTAAGACAACCCAGAATCAATTTTATGGGAGAAACTCAATCTTTCATTGCGCAAGGGTGTGTTGGGGGTGTGTACCAGAACCGCTGTATTATTTTTAAGGTTTGATGAATTCTATGCAAATGGGATCATTTTCCACTCAAAAAAAGACACCTACCAGTAATTGACTCTATGGTTGACAGATGTGTATTTTACTTTCTCTTTCTTTTAAAATAAATTGTAGAAATGTCCCATGAAATTATTAGAAATCTAGATGGAATGTCTTCTATAAGATTTGCTGAATGAGTATTTCAATTACTTAATATTTCTCGTAGGGTAAAGTCAATACAACCTATGAATATTAACACCTAAAGAATTGACCTAGGTATTAGTAAAGAGAGCACTATTCGCAAGAATTTTTTAAAGTACTGCAAAAATAAATAAATAAATAAATAATAAAAAACAAAATTTCTCAAGTACTGCAAATTGTGGTAACGCTATCTGTGACCTATTTATGGCTAGTAATTATAGATGTTAAGATATCTCAAAACCCTACAATATACCCAAGATGTGTTGTCTCCATGATAATCATGTTAGGGCACGTTATTTCTTGTGCCATTAAGTGATTGATTGAATAAGGTTAAAAAGTAATATGTATTCTATATTCTCTCCGCAAATATAGGAAACAACTTAGACACGTGTCATTTTCGTGAAAACAAAATCTATGATACGTCAATATGAAGAAAGTCCATGATTAGCAACTTAACTTAGCAAGGATATATTAGACACACAATTCATACTTTTTTTGGATGGCGCAATTTAATCCAATAGTATTAATTCTTACACCAAAGCAAAACTTGAGATGAAGTTCCCAACCCAGTTTTAAGTTACTACCCTTTCTAGAAAATCCGCTCCAGCCAACATTGAAAACGAGTTTAAGTTGCCAAGAAGTTCGTTGGAGTTGCTCATGCTCATATCAATTTGTTGAATCTTGTTTAAAGTGACAATTTATCGTAAGTATGGTTGTCAAAATTAAGATGATGGTGTTGATGAGGTTGTGATTGTATAATCAAGGATAAACTTGCATACCACTAAATCCGTAGACATCCTGCCATGAAACAGGTGACAAAATCATTTCCCTCCATCAATCATGTTTGAGATATTCCACAAATAAAGGCAACATATCGTTAAAATATAATCAAGGAATCGTGCGCAGGAATCACCAAAGTAAAGCAAGCAAAGGATTGATAAGAGCTCTTAGTATATAATCGATATAGTTGAAACGAGTAATCTTGAGAATAAAATGGATATCCACGAATCAATCATCCTCGTATAAATGATTGCATATCAGAGGTGGTTGAGGTCGAAGTGCTAGAAAGATTTTTCATTAGCTCAGAAGATGCGAGCATTGCTCTAAAATTTGCAAGAAATTGAGCAAACCTATGAAAGGCTACAAAACAAATTTAAAAGCAAGATGACATGATGGGAATAGATCCCAAAGTGTCCTGGCATGCCCTTAAAATAGAGCCCAATGATGATATACTTATCCTCACTCTATCAAAACCCAAATATTAGGCCAAAGATATAAAAATTTAGAACATACTTCACTTTAGTCCCTCAACTTTCAAAATAATAAAATATAATATATAGAACAAATAAATTCTTATTCTAAAATAATAAACATGTTTTTTATGGAGGTTTTTGACTAATTATGAATCTATTTGTTCAATTTTGATATGTTTTTTTCACTTATTTTCTCGTTGTCATTGCTTTTGATGGAGGTTTTGTTCTCTTATTTTCTCATTTTGATTTTGACGGAGATTAATTCAATCTGCAAGCTAGTAGGAGTATATGCGAAGAGTATTTAGGAATTTGAAGGCACTGTGATGCATGTCGTAAATTTTAAAGATTTTCTTCCTATAATAGAACGGAGAATGACTTTATTGGTGATTGTATGACATTCTTCATCGAACGAGAACTTACTCAAAAGATGGATATAGATTCTGTTGTAGATGAATTTTATGTTTCAAAACCTGGTCCGGAAAAACTTCAAATTGAATGAATTTGATTTTAATTTATATATAAATTTATTATATCGACTATTAAATTTTAGCCCATGCGCGAAAGATTCCCGGATCTGCCCCTGGTTGAAGAGCTCCCTTACTCAATCCCAATTTTGGAGAGACCCTATTCCGGCACCCTATCTTCTTCTAAAACCTAACATTTCGTATGTGTATATACTCTATCATTCATTTTATCTGTTCATCTCTACATTCTCTACATCGTGCTCAAATCAATTCTAGCCATACATTTTCCTTATAAAGATTTTATCTTTTGTTAAAGATCTTGATTAATTTATGGCTTCCAACAATAAATTGCACGCAAAAACTAGTGAGAGCAATGACAATTTGAATGATTCATCCGCCTTGACCATAGATCTAGGGCACGGGAAAACTTGAACGCCCCAAATTTTATTGATTTAAATTTTGAGGTGTTACCGATATCATTTCATAATCATACATAAAACGAAAATATTTAATTGAAAATTTAAACTTAAATAAATTTAAGCATTCATAATATCCAATTAATTCTACCCAAAACTTTAAACCTTAATTAGAAGTCTAAGAAATTAATATGATGGTGTTGATGAGGTTGTGATTGTATAATCAAATGTTGTCACGATTTTGGTTGTTTTCAATGACCACTTTTTTAGAGAGAGAGGACCTAAAGAGGGAAAATGTTATCATAGAGAGGAATAATGTTTAAATTCTTTAGTGAAGACGTTCCAATGACTAAAAATAGGGCACTTATAGACGTGTTAATAGGTGTGACTGATATATATGTTGATTAGTGTTGGAGGTTGAGAATTAAAGGAAGAGTGGTGTTCCAACCAATATAGAGGTAAATTCAAGCAGCAGCCAAAGGATATTATAGTGGAATCACGAGAAAATCCATCCACCACTCACTTTCATCGTCTAAGAAAGAAAATGTTAGCAACAGAGGGCTTTCAAAGAATGGCTGAGGACACATGATGCTCTATGTGCAAAAATACAGATCCTAAAATGTAAACAAACCAGACAAACTATAGCGTCGGAAACCTTTAGAAAGATAGGTAATATGAAATCCCTAACATCTTCAATTAAATCTATAGATCCTAAAAATGAAAATTCAGTGTCCGAAGAAGAAATAGTAATGATCTAAGCAGTAATAACAGGAGAATGTTTTCCCCGCATGATCTAGGACAATGAAAGCGCAAAAAAATATACTATATGATAAACTATTTGACCAAATGCAAGATTACAATCCTTAGATTCCTGTGTTGGATTCTCGTCGCTTCACCAAAAGAGGCCTAGCCCTTCGTGGACTTGCTGCTCTATTGGTGAAGTTTTGAGAGGAGGCCCAGACATACGAAGGATATATGGATTTCAGTATCCTTGGGAGCCCCAGACATACGAAGGATATATGGATTTCAGTATCATCAAGGATAAACTTGCATGCCACTAAATCCTTAGACATCCTGCCATGAAACTGGTGAAGAAAATCATTTCCCTCCATCAATCATGTTTGAGATATTCCACAAATAAAGGCAAAATATCGTTAAAATATAATCAAGGAATCGTGCGCAGGGATCACCAAAGTAACGCAAGCAAAGGATTGATAAGAGCTCTTAGTATATAATCGATATAGTTGAAACGAGTAATCTTGAGAATAAAATGGATACCCATGAACCAATCATCCTCGTATAAATGGTTGCATATCAGAGGTGGTTGAGGTCGAAGTGCTAGAAAGATTTTTCATTAGCTTAGAAGATGCGAGCAATGCTCTAAAACTTGCAAGAAATTGAGCAAACCTATGAAAGGCCTACAAAAAAAATTTATTGCAGCGAACCTAGAGGTGTTCACTAGAAGCAAGATGATATGATGGGAATAGATCCCAAAGTGTCCTGTCATGCCCTTAAAATAGATCCCAAATCACGCTTCAAATGCAAAGGAGTCGGTCAATGAATACCAAAAAGTAAAAGTTATTTAAAAGTGAGGTGGATAAATTGTTAGAAAATAGCTTTAATCGTGAAGATCGATTCCCAATTTGGGTATTTAACCCGGTAGTACCAAAGAGAAATGGAAAGTGGCAAATGTGCCAAGATTTCACGTACTTGAATAAAGCTTGTCATGAAGACATCATCCAAATTTCGAGAATTGATGGGCTTGTGAATACAAGTATGGGACACGAGTGGTTAAGTTTTAAAAATGCATATTCAAGATGAAATTATGAAAATATAGACTCAACTGGAAAGTTTTTAGGATACATGGTCAAGCAGCATGGTATAGAAGTGAACCCCAACAAAAATCAAGCCCTCATAAAAATTTGATTGCAATCTAAGTCGAAAGATGTACAAAGCATAACAAGAAGAGTCACCTCCTGGAGTATGTTTGTATCACGAGTAACATAAATATTTCCCATCTTTTCCTGGTATTAAAAAGAGGAAAGAAGTTCAAATAGGGTAGTGAATATAAGCAAGGATTTTAGACTTAGAAATATCACTTAGGAAAAGCACCCTATTAGCTAAACTCGAAAATGGAAAAAAAAATCTATTACTATATTTGGCAGTTTCTAAAGTGGTAGTCAGCTTGGTAAAAGAGGAAGGGCAACAATAATTACAAGTTTATATGTAAGTAGAGCCGTGCAAGGAGCAGAGGCAAGATATCCAAATATGGAAAAGTTGTCCCTTGTCATAGTTACGGCATCCCAAAAATTGCTACTCTACTTCCAGAGCCACATTATCGAAGTACTAATTAATTTCCCATTCAAGCAAGTACTGTAAAAGTATGAAGCATAAGAAAGACTAATTAAATGGGCAGTAGAGTTGGGGTAGTTCGAAATAAGCTATAAAGAATGGTCTTAAATAAAAGCACGAGCGTAGCAATTTTTATCGAAGAACTATCAAATGTTCCCTTGACAAGCCTAGAAGCGCAAAATATAAATTGCACATTAAGTTTCGTATTTAGAGCAACTAATAATGTATCTAAATAAGAAACTTTATTAGACGACATCTAGCTGGAAAAAGAAATGAATACGCAAAGCATAGAAGTAAAAAAGCGACTTCACATTTGGTGGTAAATTAGGTCAATGGAAAGTTCACGGTCAAGTATTAAACAATGGCTGTTTATCTCGCAGAAGCTATAAAATCTTCTTAGTACTTTAGCAAGTTTGAGCTCGTTCAAATCCCTAGAGAAGAAAATGAACATGAAGATGCTTTGTTAAAGGTAGCAAGGTCGAAGGATGCAAAGAAGTTGCGTCTAATCTAGAAGTTAGACACTCTATAAAGATAAAAAGGTAGCATAAACACCGCGGGTGAGATCCGTTAGATATACACTACTAGCTGATATTCTTTTTTAAGTGTAGGTACAATCTTCCTAGTTCAAATCCATAAATGAGGACGAGGCATTATACATATTGAAAGAAATCTATGAAGGTGTATAGAAACCACGCCAGTGGATTCTCATTGTCACGGAAGGCCTTGAAGCATGGTTATTATTGACCTAAAATAAGGATGCGATGAAATTTAACAAAAAAATTAAAAATTGTTAGAAGTTTGCATCCATATCATGACATTTCGTATAGAGTAGTGACAAGAAATGGCCCTTTGCCAAGTAGGGTATTGACTTTACTCAACCATTGCTTCGGGGTAGATCCAATATGAGAACGGGGTAGATCCAATATGAGAAACCCCTTTTTTTTCAAGCATACAGAATGGAAGCCATCATACTAGTTTAAATTAGTGTAAGATCGACAAGTAAAAGAAGATATGATAGGGAACAAAATAAGAAGCAATCAATGCGAACCTTGACTTCTTAGAAGCGAAATGAGATGACTCTCAAGTCAAGCTTGCCGTATAACAAAAAATGATCGAAAGATATTCCAACTCTAAGGATCGCAAGAAAAATTTCAAAGTAGGGGACTTAGTATTAAAAAAGTATGGGAAGGACCATATACAATAATCAAAGTCATCTGTTCAAGAACATATAGGCTCGTGGAAAAGGATGGTGAAAGTGGATCAAAGTTTCACGTATGTAAAGTTTATTAGGGCAAAACAATTTCACTTATTGATCACCTTAGTTCCTGATTCAAGATTCTAGCCTAATATAGTGTTCGGTCGAATTCTTCTACGGTATTCAATTTACCCCTCTCGAGTTCTTATTGAGTCTATTCAACTAATTCAATTCCATATCTCTATGCGAATTATCCTTAGCTAAATGAGTTAAGGCACTAGGAATTCATATGACGACCACATCACTTAGTATAGATATCTCTACACGTTCTACCTCGTTACCGGATTTTATTACACATTCTATGTTCAAACTCACCTCTCGATTTGTAAGAAACTCAATAGGTCATCAAATTATTGGCCAGATAATTTAAAGCATTGCACTCATAATAAAATGAACACATGGAAGAATAAAACTCAGAAATTCTTGAATCAAATAACTAAGGGTCTCGATAAGTTACATTGTTTGCCCTAATAATAAATTACCTACTCATAATCAAAACAATGAAATAAGTAACAAAACTCGAATACATCACCGGATTTAAATGATACAAAAATTGGAAAAAAATTAGCTCTTACACCAAGATCTTCTTCCGCTTCCAACCCCTTAATTTAATCTCAAATCCTTGATATAATTCTTCGCGTGAATTTGTCTTTAATCTTGTGTTTTTCTCTCAATCTCTTCAAAGTGTTCTCCCCCCTATTTCATCCATTTTCTAGTCTATTTATAGTTCCTCACATTCATGGCGAAGTTGGAGAATTATTCATGGGCTTTTCGTAGTCCTAAAAAAAACAAAACCTAGATTTTATGGTGCAGCGCCTAGGCGCCGCGATGGCGTCTTCAGGTAGCACTTGGGTGCTGCAGTTCTGTTGTTCTTCTGCTGTGCCGGGACGGGGCAGCACCTGGGCGCTGCATCTCTGTCAAAAATTTTCCCTTTAGTTCCGACGCTTGGGCACTACTTCCAAGCGCTTGAACTCCAATTTTCTGCTCCATTTTTCCTTTACATTACTTCCATATCCCTTTGTTACTCTTTTATCATTCCTTCAACCAAAACACATTAAATTCATTCTATAATCAACAAATAAAGAAACCATATGAAGCTAGAATGGTATGAAACTCGTGTGTAAAACACACTTATCAAATACCCCCAAACTTAACATTTTACTAGTACTCGAGCAAACACATACACAAAGAAAATCAACTAAAAGAAAATATGATACACAACTTAGTTAGATAGCCTACCATTAAACTTAGGACTGAGATCAATGTATCACATCTATGAATGACTTCAAAATTACATAATAGGAGTCAATTTTCACGTATCCCATGCAAACGGGTGTGTGTGTGAAAAAACAAGTACAACGTCTACATTCACAATTTAGTTCAGTTTCCCATCCCAAATAGACAGTCATTTCCTTACATTGTTCGTGAGATTCACACAGCCCCAAATTTGTTTTCTTTTGTGCTCTTCCAATGGTGTAATCAAAAGCTTAGTTTCATTCTTTCATGTCCTTACACATCTCGAATTTGGCTTCGTTTAACCTCACCCATATTTCTCTTCTTGACCTCTATAGCGAGCTTTTAGTCGGTAACTCCCCAACTTTTGAATGCCAAAAGGGGTACCAGGTCATACGATACCTTGCAGACTTAATCACTTGAGTCAAAAAGGTACCGGCGTGAGACATAAGCTAAATTAGAGCAGTTTTTTAAAAAAAAAAACTCAAGCACAATAAGATGGGGTTAGATTCCTAGCATATGGTCATCACCAAGCATCTACTAGAAAGTCAAAACACTCCACACAAATTTTATAACATGCACAAAATCATCACAATCCTAAACCATTTCCTTCACCGGTTAAAGCGTTCCAATATAGTTGTAGTCAAGGGATTTTGTGAATCATGATATATGGGGTTAAGCCTCTATTCGTGTACAACGCTATACATCATTTCAATGCATCAGTATCTTCACATTTGTCATGGATAAATGAAAATTAAAACTCAAGCACATAATTTATCATCATTCACAAACTAATCCATTTTCTCAGCTATATTCATCATGGAAGCACGACTATCCAACTCACACAAGCACAAAAGTTGTAAATTCATAAAGAAAATGCATATTATTTTTAAAGCATACAAGTCAATCACACGATCACATAAAACACATAATAAAACATAAACTAAACTAACCATGCACACAACACATAAGCAGAAAACTACCCCCAAACTTAAGATAAACGTTGTCCCCAATGTAAACAAGCATGAGAGGGATACTTACCGGAGAAGACACTAAATGTCTTCGATGTTGTCGGTGTCATCTCGAGTAGTGGCCGAGTGTGGAGTAGGAGCAAAAAATTGAGGCAGTTGAGAGAGAATGTGTGGTCAGAGTAGCTGGAGGCTAAGACGGAGTGAAGTCATTCTGATACTGGAAATGCGCATACATAGAATGTTGCATCAAATTCAACAGCAGTTGCATTATACTCAGTTGGGTAGCAATGTCAGAGGGAGAGTCACTGGTAGGCTATGATCGATGGGATCGTGATGGCTGCCTGGTAGATGTAGGTGGTGGTACACTAGGAGACTCTGTCCGGCTGAAGAATTTCCAAGCACGCTCCCGTGTAATTACTAGTTTCGGGTGAATGACCTCTTCAGACGGGTGGGTGACATCCTCCTTTCAAGCATAACTCATATATCAAAGACGGGTGCCCTAAGCCACCAGTAGTGGAGCTGCCCAGGGTATACAGTATGTTGTTCTGGATAATCTGACCCACATCGATAGACAACCCCATGTTGGATTGTGTAGTTCAATGTGGCCAGTTCCTTCTTTACCTCACTCAGATTACCACTTGGCAACAATTTGGCCGAGACAAAATGATGTCATGCCTTCCATTCCGGAGACATACCCGAGGCGGGGAAATTAATCACATCCTTCCCTGATCATTTCCAAGAAGTACCAGGTCTTGCCAACAATCCAATAACCTCGTTTGGATTAACACCCATGTGTTGCAATTGAGAAAAGTCATCCTCGTCAATGTCCGACAGATTGTAAAATTAATTTATGGAGGTGCGATCAAAAGGTATCCATTTACCCCTTACAAATGCCCGAAAGTCCCTGTGTTCTTTTGCATTGGCATAGAATTCCCGAACCAACTGGAATTGTTCAATCTGTTCCCGCATATAATTTTCTAATCCTCTCTTCGGGATACACTACTTGTGCACTACCATATTGTTATAACGCTCGAATGCCTCGGCACTAATGAACTTGCTCCTATCAAAGGAACTGGAAGATGAGGAAGCAGCTGCTTTGGAACGTTTCTTAGGTGGCATTGTACCTTAAAAATAGAAGCCTCTACCCCGTAATCAATCGAACATGAACATCCTGTGTTGTTGCTCTCACCCCCAAACTTGAGTTTCACCTACAATTCAATGAGAAAAATAAGAATAAGATCAGCATGATAAATGAATGAAGAAGTTAACTGGAAATGAAAACAAAAAAATAAAAACAAAGGATAGAACTTGGGTTGCCTCCCAAGAAGTGCTTTTTTTTAGTCTTTAGCTAGACTTTGTCCCATGACATGTTTGATCATGGTGGCTCGAACCATTTTATGTCATCATTACACTTTGTGCAATTTTCATTCATGCACCCTTTTTGTGCTCTCCATATTTTGATATTTCGATTTGAATCTCTACCAAGAAGTCCATCAAAATTTGATCTTCTATTCTTACAGCTTCGTTGACCAGGAGGTTCTTCTTCATCAATTCGACATCAAAGATTATTCTTGAAAAGTGTCTCAAGTGGGGTATAAATATAAAATATCTCTTGCTTGTCCTCCACCCTCAATATTAGCTCACCATTTTCCATGTCTATTAGAGTCCGACCCATTGCTAAGAATGGTCTACCTAATATAATTGGGATGTCTCGACTTTTTGGTGTGTCCTGCACAATGAAATCCACCAGAAATATTAAATTTCCCACTTTTATGAGCACATCCTCAACTTTGCCACGTGGCTTTGAAATTGTAGTATCATCTAGTTGTAGCTTTATTGATGTTGGTTTGATTTCACCCAATCCCAATTTTCTATAAACAGAATATGACATTAGATTTATACTAACACCTATGTCACACAATGTAGCAATTGTACAGGAATTTCCAATTGAAATAGGCAAAGAAAAATTCCCTGGATCTTTCAACTTGGGAGGCAATTTTTTTAGCACTCTTGCACTACTTTCCTCCGTTAATGCTACAACTTCAAACTCAGGGGGCTTTCTCTTCTTTGTTAACATCTCCTTCAAGAATTTTGTGCAACTTGGAATTTATAATATTGTATCAATCAGTGGAATAATGATCTTGAGTTTCTTGAGAACCTTAAGGAAATTGTTAAATTTTGTATCTGGTTTGTTCTTCTTGAGCTTTTAAGGAAAGGGTATATGAAGAACATAAGCCTTGACTGGACTTGGTGCGTTGGTAGTGAATGCCTATGTACTCAATTGAGGCGAGTGTAGATTTTTCCTCCATTATAGTTTTATCAACACCTTCCCGATCTTTTTTTCTTTCTGGTTGTTTCACAGTAATCTTAGGTACTTGTGCTCCGCTATTTGTACTGATAGCATGAATATTTTCCTCAATTGATTTCTTTCTAAGTCTTTGGGGGGAATGAAAGTGGAGGTACATATGCTTTAACCTTACAGGAGCCCTGAGTGGATCGTTTTCCATTACCTCTATTGCCATCACTTGCTCTTTAGGATTCGTCATTGTATTACCTAGCAATGATCCATATGGACGTTCTAAACATTGTTGAGCTATCTGACCAATCTGTATCTCCAACTTCTTGATTGATGTTTGCTGATTTTGGAAATTAGTATCAATCTGTTGGAATACTTTGTCTATTTTCTGCACATATTGATGAAACATCTTCCCCAAACTTGGTTTGTTCTCCTGCTGGGCATTATTAGCAACATTCCCTGATGATTATCTGACCATCTGAAGTTTGGGTAATGTCTCCATCCTAGATTGTAAGTTTGCAAATAAGGGTTAAAACTGTCGAGGCCATTTTGAATGAAGTTGACCCGTTCCGCTGGAACACCCATAGACATACAGTTTTTAGTTGTATGATTCGACCCACAATTTTCGTATGATGGGCCACTCATCACTGCATGTACTGCTCTCGTTTGTGCCTTCACCAAAAGCTCTACCTGCTTTGTCAATGTCGCTATCTTTACGTTTGTAGATGCTGTGCTATCCAATTCATACATCCCAGATGCTCTTAGTAGTACCACCCTTTCTGATGAAAACATTGAGTGTGTAGTGGCAATTAGCTCAAATAGATCTAGTGTTTCTTGTACTAATTTTTCTATGATCGATCCACCCGTAGAGCAATCCACCTGAGATTTCGACTTTGGTGAGAGTCCGGTGTAGAAGTACCACACCTTATCTCCACGTGGGATTCCATGATTTGGGCATGTTCACATTAGTTCTTTGAATATGTTCCACACCTCGTGAAAGCTTTCTTCATCATGTTGTTGGAAGGTTTGAATCTCCAACCTCAATTTAGCTACTTTAGCAGGTGGAAAGAATTTGTTGCAAAATTTTCTGGTGAGATCTTCCCAAGTTGATATACTTGCATGAGGTTCAGCATCTAACCACTCCAATGTGGCATCTCTAAGTGTGTAAAGAAATAGCCTCAGTTTGATAGCATCTTCATTGACCCTCTGAGCATAGAATTCTGGTAATTTCGAAGAAATATGTCTACGTGTGTATTTGGGTTCTCGTGAGGCAACCCATAAAATTGAAGAGTGTTGCTCATCAAATTTATCCATTCTGCCCTTATCTGAAAATTGTTAACTCCAAAATCTGGGTACAGCAATAGGTGTTAAGAACATGGAAACGGGTAAATCTCCTTCATTTATTTCCCTTGGCTCTTGTGGCTGATTTGGTGGCGCGGCTGCTCTGGCAGCAAATTGTCCTATTGGCTGAATTTGAATTGGAATATTCTAATCGTCCACCATTTGATATTGCTGTTTTTGTTTGTGTTCTTTGCGCCTTCATCGAAAGGTGCGTTCTATCTCCGAGTCAAATGGTTCAAGTTTGTCGCCTTGGACACATAGTATGCAATGAACACCTTTTTCTGTAGAGAAAAATAAAAACAAAACACACTAAAATAGAAAATGAAATAATAATTAAATAAATAAAAGAGAGTAAACAAATCAAACAACAATAAATAAATAAATAAATCCAGACTACAAGTAAATAGTCCCCGGCAACGGCGCCAAAAACTTGTTGCGTTTTTTATATCGCAAGTGTACGATATCGTAATAAGTAATATAGTGGACCTAAGAGTCCGGATTATCATTCCCACGAGGACTATACTTTAGTACTGGATATATTTTTCCTACTACTATTTGACAAAAATAACAGATAAAGACTTTGAGTGTTGTGAGAACAGATTTTCCTAAATAAACTAAATGCCTAAAACGATGAAAACTAAAGCAATGGAAATTATGATGGAATGACAAACACAATGGATCAAAGTTTCACGTATGTAAAGTGTATTAGGGCAAAACAATTTCACTTATTGATCACCTTAATTCATAATTCAAGATTCTAGTCTAATGTAGTGTTCAGTCGAATTCTCCTACGGTATTCAATTTACCCATCTCGAGTTCTCATTGAGCATATTCAACTAATTCAATTCCATATCTCTTTGCAAATTATCCTTAGTTAAATGAGTTAAGGCACTAGAAATTCATATAACGACCGCATCACTTAGTATAGGTATCTCTACACGTTTTACCTCGTTATCGAATTTTATTATACGTTCTAAGTTCAAAGTAACCTCTCGATTCGTAAGAAACTCAATAGGTCATAAAATTATTGGCCAGATAATTTAAAGCATTGCACTCATAATAAAATCAGCATATGGAAGAATAAAACTCATAAATTCTTGAATCAAATAATTAAGGGTGTCAATAAGTTACATTGTTTGCCCTAATACTAAAATTAGCCATTCATAATCAAACCAATGAAATAAATAATAAAAATTGAATACATCACCGGATTTAAATGATACAAAAGTTGGAAAAGAATTAGCTCTTGCACTAAGATCTTCTTCCGCTTCCAACCCCTTGATTTAATCTCAAATCCTTAATGTAATTCTTCACATGAGTTTGTCTTTAATCCTGTATTTTTCTCTCAATCTCTTCAAAGTGTCCCTCCCCCCCCCCCCCCCCCAATTCTATTTTGTCCCTTTTCTAGTCAATTTATAGTTCCTCACATTCATGACCAAGTTGGAGGCTTATTCATGCCTAGGCGCCGATTTTGTAGTTCTTCTGCTATGCTAGGCGCTGATAAGGCAGTGCCTGGGCGCTGCATCTCTGTTAAAAATTTCCCTTTAGTTTCAGCACTTGAGCGTTACATCCGGGCACTTGAACGCTAATTTTCTGCTCCATTTGTCTTTTACATTGCTTCCATATCCATTTGTCACCCTTTTATCATTCATTCAATCAAAACACTAGCAAACACATTAAATTTGTTCTATAATCAACAAATAAAGTAACAACATGAAGCTACAATGGTATGAAACTCGTGTGTAAAACACACTCATCAAAGTAACATGCTAAACATCACTACCAATAATTGTAATGTCCTACTAATGAAAGTCAAACCATAAATCACAGTAGGACCTATATCATTTTTCCCATATTTCAAACTCAACATATTTTTCATCTTAAGTGCAGGTCATTCTCCATTGAGAAACTAAGATGACACATGTAACGAGCTTTAGGCCGGGTAACCTAAGTCAGATGACAATATGCACAAGGTTTAGAGACACGCCGCAGGCTTAATTGCTCAAGTCAAATAGCATCGAAGAAGAACATTAAGATATTGAGCTTATTAGGGGATATACTTAGACTTATGTCTACTAAAAGTGGTCAATTCATGTTCAAAGTCAACTTACCAACAAGTAACTGTCATCCCAAATCTCACACATACAGTTAAGTCCCATTTACAGTATCATAGAGTGTGCAATTCATATGGTACATGATAACCGCATTTTTACACGTTTATTTCGGTTCACAAACTTGGATAACTGTCGACAAATGTGTGAAATATAGCTTAATTCGTCATAATTTGTGTTTACAGGACAATAATGATGATTGGGGGGGAAATTAGGACAAAAAAGCAACAAAAGGACTTAAATGAAGCAAAAATCAAAGTTTGAGGACTCAAACGCAATTACTGAAAAGTTTTGTCGATGTCACGATGAATATTTGAGAGTTTTATACATCAATTGGATGAGGAAAGAAGCTAAATGGATGAAATATAGTGGAAGCACTATCACATATCAACTTCTAACCGAAAAAGTTATACTTCGAATTTTTAGTCTTAGTTTGAGACCCATTTTTTGGAATAGAAGAAGTTCGAATTTGAAAATTTATATTTCTGGAAGATTTGTAACCATTTGAGTAAGCTTTCCAATGCAATTTCAATCACCTCAATTGGATATCGGGAGAGAAACATATAATCAAACTACCAAAAAAACTGTCCGACGAGAAAACCAAGCGATCGCCCAGCCTTCAACGGGAACATTTTGGTGCAATATAGTTGGCCCATGCGATAGATTGGAGGACTACCATGTGATCGCATGGTATGTTTTGTGTGTGAAAATTTTGGTTTTTTTTTATTCAACTCAATAACGTATGGAATGGTATCTTAAAACCCTATTTAACCCTAATCTCGTCCAGAACCAAAGGGCTACACATTCTTTGAGAAAAAAAATACATTGAAGAGCTAATAAGAAGGTGAGAACAAGGATTTTCACTTCAAGCTTCAAGATTTCAAGATTAAATTCAAGAATTGGGTGATGTCTTCTCCTAAATATTTTCTTATTCTTTAATTTTATCCATACTAAGCTAGACTTTTTATGTACTAGGTGAACGATGAATCTCTCATTGTGAGCTTTTAAGTTCTATTTTACAATTTTATATTTAAACACATTTGATGGATGTTGAATGATTTATATACACTTTCTTGCCTCTACAATTATATGCGCAATAGTTGTATGAGTTTGGGTGGTTTATTTTATGCATTTGAAAGAAGGGAAATAGATTCTACAAGGTATAAATCATCATAGGGTCTGATAGTGGATAGAAATATACCGTTATACTTTACGTGAATCTCTAAGTGTTTACAAAACGTCATGCATTCTTGTATGATGCATTTGTCATAGAAATATAGTCAAATGATATGCTAGAATAGGTTCAATTCTACTCGAAAGAGATTGTTGAATAAGTTAGAAACATTGATTCTTCAACCAATTTATCGTGTTATCAAATTGTAAAATAGAGGTTAAAAGGGAACTTTACTTGGTGATTCGGGATCCTAGTGTGTTTTTTCATACATTAATCTCATTTAAATCTTTTGCATTGAAACGTCATTTTGTATTTAAGTTGTTATTTTAGTTTAATTTACATGCTAGTTTTAGTTTAATCATAGAAATTTAAAAAATCATCTTAAATTTAATAGACTCAATTAAGGTTGTGATAATAAAAATCAGGTTAAATCAATCATCGTGGGGACGATATTCAAAATTTTAGGATTTCCACTTTATTAATTGTAAACGAACTGTGCATTTGCGGTGATTTAAATCCAAAACATATTTTCATGAACAGTACATGAAGACACCTATACAAATTACTCCATATCAACCTAAGCAAGTAATGGAAACTATGTTACATCTTATCAATTATGTCCATACGTAATGACAACATGCAAGTTTAAGAATGTCATCTATTATGCAGTAATAAAGTTGCCATTCCAATTTTTTTTTTTCAATTTTTAATTTTTTTTTTTTTTTTTGTGTTTTTATTTTTCAAGAAAAATGAATACGCCACACACTAAACAAAAATAAAGCACACAAACCAAAACAAAATGTACATGTACAAGTGCAAACATGACTAAAATGTACACACATGAAACTAAATTCAAAAAAAATGTGATGCATGCAAAAGTCAATAACACATAACAATTTAGCACATACATACACCAAAAATACTTAATTAGCTAGGTATACGAGTGATCTTACCATTAAGAGCACCGTGATTTATATTAAAGTTTTTAAAATCACCTTTTTTCACCCAGACATGCTAATACGAGAACAATTTCCAGATAATTGTGTCACCAACTCGGTCAAACGACTCACTTGATTAGTATGGAATCCAATCTGACAAACAAACTCCTAATTTCTATTCCTTTTAAAACTCTTGATCCTTTGTCCATTCAGGAATTGATGACATCTAGGGCGTATGTGTCCCAATCGCAATAAAAGCAGGTCGAGACAAACCTAGGACCAATATTATGTCGACGATGTTGTCTATTCCTAGGTCGATGGGTCCTACACAGTCTAGTAGGCCTCTGTCTAAGAAATTCATTATCCTTAAGATCAGTGTTATGCACATGTTTGGGTCGGACTATAGCAGAGACAAACGTGGTCTTAGAAGTACTAGCACTATTTTCCTTAAAACCTAGACATCTCTTATTTCTAGTCGGCTTGCCCATTCCTAAAATGTTATCTAATTTTTCAAAACTACTAGAGAAGTCAAAAAGTTGAGACTTAGAATATTCTAAATCGCTTATAAGGTTCTTAATCTAGATTTCTAAGGTCTATTTCTCAGTGGTTAACTCGCTAACTCTCCTAGAGGATTTCTCAAGCTAACTGGTGAGGTTCCTAACATGAGTCTCTAAAGTTTCATTCTTGGATTTCACTTCACTTAGGATCAAGGTAGATTCCTTAATGTGCCATACTAATTTCTCATTCTTAGTTCAAGATCCTTATTCTTCGCACTCAAGGCTTTACTTTTAGTAAGAATCTTAAGACTCTCCTCATACAACTTGTCATAATCCTCTTGGATATCTTCCTCATTAATAGACTCTTCATTAGAATCCTCATCACTATCAAAATCATTTTTTGAATACTCACTGCTACTTACATTCTCAGCTTTCTCACTCTCCTTATTGGATTCATTCCTAATTATAGCAGTAGAGACAATATATTTTCCACTTTCCTCACGAGTGGATTTCTCACTCTGATTGTCTAAGTTAGACTCGTCATCAGTGAGAGTAGCATTCATAATCTTATCCGAATTTCTCCTAATGCTAGGGTACTCACTCCTAACATGACCAAAACATCGACAATTATGGCCTCTCACATATTTAGAACTCCCCCTAGACTCACTTGAACAACTTATGTGCTTCTCTTCAGGTTTTTGTTTATTCCTAAACATTTTTTTGGAATTTTTTAGCAAATACGTTAACTCCTCTTCATTAGGAGAATCTAAATTTGAGGACTCCTTATGACCATTCCTCACAGTTTTTAAGGCCCATAACTTATCGTTTGTAAGCTTATCAAGTGTCAGCTCATAAATCTGGAGAGATCCAACCAACTCTTCAATCTTAATTGAATCTAAGTCTTTGCTCTCATCTATAGGCATGACTTTAGATCTAAACCTTTCAGGTAAGGATCTAACAATTTTTCTTAATTTTAGGCTCTAGATTCTCTCACCTAGGTTGAAACTAGAATTTACTATGTCGTTTAAGCTCGCATAAAACTCATCAAAAGTTTCATTATCTTTCATCCTAATCTCTTCAAACCTAGTGGTCAGCATTTACAATTTCGAGTTCTTAACAACCTGAGTTCCCTCATGTGTGGTCTGTAGAATATCCCAAACCTTTTGGCTACCTCACACATAGACACTCTCCTGAAATCTTCCGAGGAAACCGCCATAAATAAAGTATGTAAGGCTTTACTGTTTCAATTACATTCATCTAATTTTCTCCTAGTCCAATTAGCAATGGGAGTGTTACTTCATTATTAATCGTAGAACTAGGTATAGCCCAACCATTCACAACATTCAGCTATATACGCTCATCTCTATATTTCAAAAAGGCTCTTATTCTATCATTCCAGTAGGCATAATAACTACCATAAAAATAAGGTGAGACGAATAATGAATTACTCATCTAGATAATATGGGTCAAGAAACGAATTTGGGCTCTGATAGCAATTGAAAGTTACGGATTACCCAATTAATAGCTACTAAGTTACCGAATGGTTATAATTATCCGTTTTAGTTTTAACCCTATGTGTGAAATTATTTTGTTAAAGGAAATAAGTAACTTTTTAATAGTTTCTAAATGTTAAGCATACACGTCAAATCTCCCTTTATTTGAATACCGCAATTTGTAATATAAAAAGCAATAAAAAACACCAATAATTGTTTACGAAGAAACCTAATGTGGGAAAAACTACGAGACCAAGTTATTTGCCTCCACTATAGACCATATGAATTAGAGTATGTTTCCAACCTAGCAAATTCCACTAGTTCGCGCTGTTGTAATTCCTTAATCTCCAAGATTCGATGTACCAACCAACTTCCCGATCTTCAACAGTTGTCTCTTCCAAGTGGAATTTCAAGAATCTCCAATTTTTGTGCTTTTCCTGTGCTTGCAGTCCACTTCTCTCAATGCTCGACCGAGAGAGTACATTCCTCAAATTTTTAAGGAAGTCATATGTTTTGGATTCACGAGCCTTGATATTTTTTCAAAACCTAGTTGCTGGATCTCAAAAATGATATGAATGATTCTTCACTAAAGATTTGAGGATGCATTCCGTACATGAGGAAATATTGACCCACAAATGAGAAACTTGTGCTATTGTCACGTTTATTTAGAAAAATATCTTGTAGGACTATTCAATAAGTTCAATGTTAATTGTAAAACCATTAAAAGGAATTGAATAATTTACATTCATAAGTTATTTATCAATCTTGATGACCCCAATAACATGTCCTCACAATTAACTAAAACAAGAATAACAATATATTACACTTTACTTCTTTTGTCAATCTCGAAGATCTCGTCAAGATACGTATAGATATAACATGCCCATTTTGCCTATTACTAATAAATGTTTATACACTGAAAAATTGAGAATATCATAAAAAATTTAATATAATATACAAATTTATAAAATCAAAATGTAACCGTTATCGCTAATGAACGAGTTTACGAAATCACAAATATAAAGATATAAAAACAATTAATGTCTAATAAATTTAAAAAACTTTAATTGCTTAAAAGAAGAAAATTTATATTTTAAAAATATTTATAATTTTTAAGTAATGACCAACAAGTTCGACCATTGATTTTCTCGGTTCCAATAAGTGATCTAATGAATCAATACCTCAATCAGGTCAATTCTCAGTTTAGATCTAGTAACTATGGTTCAAAGTTTAAGTAGGAAGAAATAGGATTGATGTTTATTGATCGAATTGCTGTAATTTTGTACATTTTATAATTTATTTAAATCACAACGAACACTAAGACTCCAAAATTAAAGTTTGCAAACAAGTAACCATCTTGAAAGCACATACGAAGGATAGAATTCCATATTGAAGAAGAACGACCCACTTATAAAGATGTGATCTATTACATACCTCAAGGCTAATCGATATTTGTTTTATTAATACAAGGCTGTTGATACAATTTAAAGGTTAACATGTTCATAAATTCAAGATATAGTCTTAATTTCACAAGTACATAAAAGGACTCAATCTTACACTAATGCCAATACGTCTACAAGTACAAGAAATTTTGATAGAAAACTTTGACAGATAACACTTGTCGGGAATTGATTGAAAGATGGAAAGAGAAAAAAAAATAATCCAATCATCTACCGTCACGTCGATGGAAATTATGTAAACTTTTTCCAGACATTATATGTCAACAGATTGTGAATTTCCAAAAGGTTGACAGGTGCCACCCTAACACTTGTACAGGGTATAAGGGGCATGGTCCATTTTAATTTAGGCTTCCTGAAACCTACACTAGATGAAACTATTTATTTGAAATAATATAGTACTAACATTTCAGCCAAACATGTTATACTTTTACTCCCATTAAAATTTAATTAAATCATTTTTACTGATTTTAAATTCACAAAATTATTGGGGTGGATTATTACTAAACAATCGATTAGCTCGATCTATCCGTCGAGTCAGAACACTCGTAAAATGCGGTGCAATTTTGAATTTAATTATTATTATTGTCATCGTCGTCGTTGTCGTCATCGTTGCCAAACCCAAGAGTATTGAAGTCAAATTTGATAATTATTACTTTTATTATTTTTATTTTGCTCTTCTTCAATTTCACTTTTTCCCTTAACTAAAAGATGCCCGAAACCAAGACATTAACTTGTCAATTTTAATTATAACTAATTATAAAACATTGATATTTTATTTATTTTGCAGGTCGTCGTTTATCTAATTAATATAAATTGCCAGCTGTATTGGGATTTGAGATTACAGTTCCCCCCAAAAGCACATTTCATTTTTCTTCATTGAACTGGTAGCAACATTTAATTTAGCACCTTGGAATTTTAAAAAATACTGGTAGGGAAAAATGTTTGATTTACGTGTAGAAAATTTCATTGTGTGAATGTGTTATTGAAAATGAGTATGAAAAATAAATTAAATTAAGTAAACGATGTCAAACGAGAGCTTCGATTGCTGAATTTAATTTTTTGTCAATACAATAACTTAACTTTCATTTTCTTTTACAATTTACAAATCTCTTAACTTCGATTAGTAAAATTGGTCATGACTCCAGATATCCAAAGACACGCTATGAATAATGATACATGTAAATCAACCATGACAACTTGATTGTACCATAATTTTTTTATTTATTTATGCATGGCTTAGAAATGATGCTAAATTACAATTTACAGTAATTAATTAACCTTGACTATTTAAGAGGAAATGAATGATTGTATCCATGCATGGAATTCTTATGAATTATAAAGATATATGTCCATGCATACACGTGTGAATATAATTCTACAACAGACTATATTCAAATGACTCGACAAAGATTTTGCAGTATAATTTTTTCAATTGTGTTGTTCAATTATAATTTTTCAAATTAAATAATCCAAAATTAAACTTATCAAGAAAGATATTATTATAACTCGAATTTCACCCAAATATATCATATAATTTAATCTCAATATAATAAAATTGTAAATATATTATAGTTGAATTAGTAGGCACATCAATCATCTTGAGCGTCTAAGGCACATTCCGCAGTCAAATATAATTAGTCACGTAGAAGATAGTTTTATTAATAAGCAATAAACGTAACATTAATAAAATTAATGTAGAGCTTTAAAACTTCATCGAGAGCTTCAAAACTGCGTGGAAAATATGTGGCGCCGCGGTACTTAACTTCAACCCTCCTTTAAGTAATAACCAACATTATATAATTATGACGGTGTTCTTGCAAAATTTATAATCTTGAAACAATCCACTTATCGAATTGATAGAAAATTGAAAAGGAATAATCAATCCATATACTTTATTCAAATCATTTTCTCACATAAAAACCCTAGATCCATATTCCATATTGAATTCTGAAAAATTAACAGAAACATAAAATATACCCGAATCCATGATAATTTGATTTTTAGCCTGAACGGGTCACGATCTTCCAACTTGATTGTGATCTTCGCCTCAATTTTTGATCTCTAATGATGGGATGTAGAGAATCTCAAAAGAAAACAACAAAGTGAGGACCATGACCCCATATATTCATAAGATAATGACCATTCATTCTTTCATTTGTTTTAAATCGGCCCCTCAACAATGTAAAACAGACTTTCGATCTCTACACTTTTAATTCCAGGAAACCTAGTACCCATTAGTCAAAATTCATCTTTAGTGGATCACTTTAATTGACTAATATACTTTAAATAATAGCACCACGCATTTTAATATGTTACGTGTGGCCCCAAATGTTAGAATTTTCCAACAATCTTCCACTGGGCCATACGTGTAACCTTTCAAATGTGCACAACCTTATGAACTCAAAAATTTGCTATTATTATTATTATTATTATTATTATTATTATTATTAGTACGAACAATCTCGTCCATCAGTCATATTGATATAGGATCAAAACGATTTTCATATCATTTAACGTGACTAAATCCATCAATGGTCACGTACACCCATACAACCAAATGACATAGATCAATCATGGAAGTGTAGTATGGAAATTACATGTTATGTGATCCAAACATGTCTATTTCCAACTGGTTCAACCTTATTTCTTAAGTGAGATCAATACTAAACATAATAACAGAGTGCAATGAACTGAATACTTTATTTCTGTACAGAATAATATCCAAATACATAAATGTGTCCAAAACATAAAGCAATGAAAATACAAACTCCCACTAAAACTTGATATCCTCATGATATACAACACACATAAGAGCAATGTGCTCATGAGAGACCTTGGGTGTCAATCCCTTAGTAAGCGGATCCGTAATCATGGACTTTGTCCCAATATGCTCTATTGAATTCTGTCCACTCTGCACTCTTTCCTTCACAACCAAAAACTTGATGTCAATGTATTTTGACTTAGATGAGCTCCTGTTGTTATTGGAATATAAAACTGCTGAGTTATTGTCACAACATAACTTTAGTGGTGTTTTTATGCCATTCAGAATACGCAGCCTAGTGACAAAATTTCGTAGCCATATTCCATGATTAGATGCCTCATAGCATGCTACAAATTCTGCTGCCATGGTAGAAGAAGCTATGAGTGTCTGCTTGGCACTCCTCTAGGAAATAGCTCCTCTAGCTAACAGATAAATATAGCCTGATGTGGATCTCCTACTATCTTGGCATCCAGTAAAATCAGAATCGGAGTACCCTATGATCTCTAACTGATCCAATCTGATATAGGTGAGTATGTAATCATTTGTTCTCTTCAAATACCTCATAACCCTTTTGGCTGCTATCCAATGATCTATTCTAGAGTTACTCCAATATCTGCCCAGCATTCCAACAATGAATGCTATGTCTGAACGTGTACAAACTTGAGTATACATAAAACTCCCAATAGCTGATGCATAGGGAATCTTCTGCATTTCCTTAAATTCAAGGTCATTTTGTGAGCATTGTTTGAGACTAAATTTGTCTCCCTTAGCGACAGAGGTGTCAATTGATTTACAGTCCTGCATGCCAAACCTCTTAAGTACTTTATCGATATAACCCTTTTATGAAAATCTAAGAATACCTCGAGAGCGATCCCGATATATCTGAATCCCTAATACAAAAGAGGCGTCACCAAAATCTTTCATCTCAAAGTTCCTTAATAGAAATCTATTGGTTTCGTGCAACATGCCTATATCATTAGTGGCAAGCAATATGTTATCAACATACAAATCCAAGAAAATAAACTTACTCCCACTGAACTTGTGATACACACAATCATCAACACCATTCATTTCGAAACCAAATGAGATAATTACTTGATGAAATTTGTGGTACCATTGATGGGAAGCTTGCTTGAGCCCATAAATGGATTTCTTTAATTTGCAAACCATATTCTTTGGGTTTCCTAGCACAAAATTTTCTGGTTGCACCATATAAATCGCTTCATCAATGTCACTATTGAGAAACGCCGTCTTAACATCCATCTAATGTAGCTCTAGATCAAAATGCGCAACAAGTGTCATGATTGTCCTGAAAGAGTCTTTCGTTGAAACTGGAGAGAAAGTGTCTTTGTAGTCAATACCTTTATTTTGGGTAAAGCCTTTAACTACAAGACGAGCCTTATATCTTTTCACATTACCATTCGAATCCCTTTTGGTTTTAAATATCCATTTGCAACCAATGTGTTTCTCACCTTCTGGTAATGGGATAAGATCCCAAACTTTATTGTCTTGCATAGACTTATACTCATCATTCATGACATCAATCCACTTTTAAGAGTTTGAACCCTGCATAGCCTGATGGAAGTTGATTGTATCATCTTCCATTAATCCATCATTTTCCTCATGTTTATGGAAAAATACTATAAAATCATCCGAAATAGCATTTTTCCTTTCTCTCGTGGATGAAGTAAAGATATTGGTTCTTGAGGTTGTTGAGTTTGAATTTCTGGAATAATTACCTCATTTTGGATGGGAGGTTCTTCAACATTGTCTTGTTGAGGTTCTGGATATACTTCTTGATCAATGACAAGTATAAGAACTTGTACATTGTCAAAAGTAATAGTATCCTCAACTTTTTCCTCAAAGATAGTGTCTCTAACCTTATTTCTCCCCCCCCCCCCCAAAAAAAACTCAATATCCTAAAAAAAAAAAAGTTGCAGTTCCCGTTTCAAAAATTAACTTAGTTATGAGATCATAAAATTTATAGCCCCTTGATCGCTCAGAATAACCAATAAAATAGTTGGTTACTGTTTTGGAGTCCAATTTCTTTTCATGTGGCTTATAAGGCCTAGCCTCAGCTGGACATCCCCAAATATGAAAATGCTTTAGACTAGGCTTTCTACCCGTCCAAAGCTCATAAGGTGTTTTGGTAGCAGCCTTAGTTAGTACTCTGTTCAGAATACAAGCTGCAGTCTTTAATGCTTCTTCCCAAAGTGGTTTTCGTAAAGTAGAATGACTAATCATACTTCTTACCATATCCTTAAGAGTTCTGTTTCATCTTTCAGCCACACCATTCATGCTGGCGTCCCTAGCATGGGGTATTGTAGGACGATTCCACATTTCTCTAGGTATTTAGTAAATGGTCCTAGACATTGTTCACCTAAACTGTCATTTCTGCCGTAGTACTCACCACCATGGTCAGACCTAACTTTTTTTATCCTTTGTTGAGTTGATTCTTAACCTCAGTTTTAAACACCTTGAACATGTCCAGTGACTCAGACTTTTCATGAATAAGATATAGGTACCCATAACGTGAGTAATCGTCTATGAATGATATAAAATATTGTTGACCATTCCAAGAAGCTTTAGGGAATGGTTCACAAACATTTGTGTGTATCAATTCAAAGACATCTGAAGTTCTGTTAGCACCTAATCCTTTTGTTTTGGTCTATTTTCCCTTGATACATTCAATACATACATCAAAATCTGTGAAGTCAAGGGAATCCAAAATACCATCTGACACAAGCCGTTCAACTCTAGATTTAGAGATGTGACCTAAGCGCTTGTGCCATAATTTTACTAAATTTTCTTTATTTAATTTACATTTAGTACCATGTGTTTCTACATGTATGTTTTCATTAGATGATGCAACAATATCAAGAAAGTATAGGTTATCATATGCAGATAATAAACCAGTACCAATAATATTGGAATTTAAAAAAAGACTAAACTGATTGTTTTCAAATGGACAACAATAACCAAATTTGTCCAACAAAGAAACAGAAACCAAATTTCGTCTAAAAGACGGTACAACTTTAGTGTCTTCCAAATCCAAATAATATCCAGTTCCCAACAATAACCTAAAAATGCTTATTACATCAACTTCCACTGACTTGCCATCACCAATATAGATGTATCTTTCATCATCATTTGACTTTCGGTAACTCAGGCATCCCTGCATAGAAATACTTATGTGAGTAGTAGCAACAGAATCTAACCACCAAGTATTTATAGGTACTGAAGCTAAATTAACCTCAGAACAGACCAAAATGAGATTTGTACCTTTCTTTGCACGCCGGCGAGATATTTAGTACAATTCTGCTTCACATGTTCAGTATTTTTACAAAAGAAACATGCCTCTTTGTTATCATGTTGCTGTTTCTTTTGTGTTGGACCCTTAGGAGCAGCTTCATATTCCTTCTTTCTTTTCTTGCCCTTATCTATAAAAGTGTTTGCCAAGTGAACATTTTCAGTTCTATCTTGCATCAACATTTCTTCTTCTTGCACACAATATGAAATGAGCTCATTTAGAGACAATTTATCCTTTTGACAGTTATAACTGACCTTAAAATGACTAAATTGTGCAGGAAGCGATATCAATATCAGATGTACGAGCAAGTCATCAGAAAGCTCGAGCTTTAGTACCTTAAGCTTAGAAGCAATGTAAGACATCTCCATGATGTATTCTCTTATGTTTCCTTTACCTTTATAGTTCATTGAAATCAAGCCTTGCAAAAACGTGCTTGTTTCAACATTATCATTTTTCGCAAAACGTTTTTCAATTTCAGCAAGAAAATCTTTAGCAATAGTCACGTCTTCAAATACTGCGCCTCAAAAGGCTTCCGGAATGCCGCGCTTAATGAACATCAGACTCATACGATTTGAGCATTCCCACTACGCAGTTCATCTTTTCATCAGATGAACTTTCATCCGTCAGAGGAGTGGGTTGCTCAATCCGGAGCGTAAGGTCTAGATCCATGAAGCCGAGAACAATTAATAAGTTCTCTTTCCAATCCTTGAAGTTTCTCCCATTGAGTTTTGGAATAGAGTTAATATTTGCAGATATTGTAGTAGCAGATGAATTAGCTGTAGAGAGAAAATGGAAGAATTATGCTCATATCAATATTAAGATTCAATAATCAATTAATTCAAATCATGGTAAGTCTCATCTCAAGATACGTAGCACATCATTAATATCATGGTAAGTGGTACTCTTGGTGTAGTGATCAAACATTAATAATAAATCATGTCAACTAATAAACCCATCTTTGGATTGATTTATTATTCACATGGAAACCTTATAATTGTCAGATGTTTACCACCACAAGTGTGTATCAAATTCGGCCAATTATTAACCTTCATTTGAGCCGGCTAATATCCGTATGAACAAGCATACACACGAATTCCTTCTAATATTCTAAGTTAATTAATTTCTACAAGAGAGGTTGTTTTGGCAACATATTGCTTCCATCAATTCACTTTTGAATATTATATACTCAATTAAGTCATTTATACCATAATTTGATAAGCAGAATACTTAAATTTATTTATCTTGAAACTTTAAGGGCATATGTGTTAATAATTCAATACTTTAGGGGTCGAAATTAATTAATTCAAAATTTTATGAGTCAATAATTAATTATTGAAAATTTATGCAAAAATTAATTATTCAAAACTTTAGGGGTTAATTGTTAATAATAGGAAAGTTTAGGAGTTAAAAAACAATTATGCGGAACTTTAGGGGCCAAACTAAACAAATTATGAACATCCAAGGCTTAATAATTAAATTCAGAACTTAAATGGCCCTAATAAATTAATTTCAGAACTTCAGGGGTTGAATTATTAAAACCCGTAAACTTAAGACCCAATTAGGATTAACTTTAAACTTTAGGGAGTGATATATAAAAACTTAACCCTAATTTTAAATTGTGAGAAGAGGCCTAAGAATTTCTAATTTATAGCCCATGTCCCCGCCCCCTTATCTTCCATAACCGAAACAGAATAGTCCCTTCCTCTTCATCTTTTCCCTTTGGCCGGTGCCGCCAAAGGTTAACAAGGGTCGGGAGGCAGGCGGCGCCTCTCCTTCCAGCAGCTGTTTCGCTGTTGGAAGCATGTTTCGGTCGCGAACCTGCTGTTGGAACACACTGCTTTCCAGTAGCGAAACTGCTGATGTTCCAATAGTGAAACATCGACGTTGCCGCCGACGTAATCAATAAATTTTTCTTTTTTTAATCTTGAAATTTCTTTATATTTTAATAGATCCAAAAATTCATAATATAACATGAAAATAAAATAATCCATAAAATTCAGAATCTTAAAATTCCAATTTCTCAAGATTTCAATTATGGAAGGCTCGATACCACTTGATAGAAAATCGAAAAGGAATAATCAATCCATATACTTTATTCAAATCATTTTCTCAAATAAAAATCATAGATCCATACTCCATATTGAAATCTGAAAAATTAACAAAAACATAAAACATACCTGAATCCATGATAATTTGATTGTTAGCCTTGAATGGGTCACGATCTTCCAACTTGATTGTGATCTTCGCCTCAATTTTTGATCTCTAGTGATGGGATGTAGAGAATCTCAAAAGAACATAACAAATTGGGATCATGACCCCATATATTCATAAGATAATGATCATTCATTATCTTTCATTTGTTTTAAATCGGTCCCTCAACAATGTAAAATAAACTTCCGATCTCTATACTTTAATTTCATGAAACCTAGTACCCATTAGTCAAAATTCATCTTTAGTGGATCACTTTAATTGACTAATATACTTTAAATAATAGCACCACACATTTTAATATGTTACGTGTGACCCCAAATATGTTAGAATTTTCCAACAAGAATTACTTGTTGTTACCCTTTGAACTTATGATTATTATTTTTGTAATGACAAGTAGGACTATCACCATTGGTAGATCTTTTTAGTTTAGGAGTTTCAACTCTATTCTACTTGAAGTAGATATTACTAAATTTCTATTAAGAACTTTGGCTATTGGATCACTAAATTCTCATTTGACCTAACGTGTTTAGAGAACTTATTCCACTCTTGATTAATTTTCTTACACAATCATGTACTTTCTGTTGTATAACTCATTGTGCTTTTGCTAATATGGCATGACTATCACATATGGTAAATATCGAAGATGTATTCTTTGGTCCAAAATGTATCTCATATAGAAGATCTTTAAATCACTCAACTTTTTTCCTAGTGTCAGCTAATGTCACGAATTCCAATTCCACAGTTGAATGTGTTATGCATTTTTGTTTATTAGATTTTCCAAGGAATTGCACCTCCTTCAAGAGTAAACACCCAATCTGAAGTAGATTCACTTTCACAAGGGCTAGATAACCAGAAGTTTGGAATATTAAAGTCCGGGTGGTTTTGCAATGCTCCTTGCTTGGGTTACTAGTAAACGTATTAAGTTTACTATTTGCAAATGCTATGTACATTCTTGTATATTGAACTGCATACGCAAGACTCTTTATAGCACTTGAATACTCAATTTTCGCAATAGCTATTCTACTATTCTTTATAAATTTAGAACTTCGATTAAGAGAGGTACCAAACTCTTTTATGTTCACGTTCTTGAACTTATATATCACATTCTCTATATAATGTGATTGACTCAAATAATAATCCCCACTAGTTTTTGTAACTTTGATACCTAATATGGTATCCATTTGTCCAATATCCTTCATCTTGAATGTGGAAGACAAAAACCTCTTTGTTTTTTTATTCCATCCATTTGATTACTTAAAATCAACATGTCATCGACATACAAGGAAAAAAAATATATAGCATAATTATCACATAAATTGGAATATAAGCATTTGTAATGACTATGGACACCACATATCTCTACATTGGTATGATATCGTCCACTTTGGGCATATACCCTTAAGGATTTTCTTTTGGGCTTTATCTCAAAAGGTTTCATACCAATGGAGATATTGTCCATACTTATAAACCTATAATCCTCCCCGCTTCTAGCTAATATGGGACTTTGGCCGCACACCCAACAATCCTCCTTTAGAACAAAGGACCACCGAGCCTCCCCTCAAACAATCATCCATCCGTTGATTTTCTACCAACTAAGACTCTTCACTCTCCTCTTTATAGTTTTGGAGCCAGGACATGTCCATGAAGCATCTGGAGAGCACTACCTGACTTGAGAGATTACTCTATCGAGGTCAACTCCTCTTCACCGTGTTGGGGTCAAGACACGTCCATGAAGCATACGGAGCACACCGCCTATCCAATTGAGCTCATCCATGGATCACATCGCGAGCAAACCGAGGCTCACCACCTTCATTCGACATTCTAAGGAACTCATCTACATGGATAAGTCTGGGGCTTAGCTCTGCTACCATTTGTAAAGACTATGGACATCACATATCTTCACTTTGGTATGATATTGTCCAATTTGGGCTTAAACCCTCATGGATTTGCTTTTGGGCTTTACCTTAAAAGGCGTCTAACCAATGAAGATATTGTCCATACTTATAAACCCATGATCATCCCTACTTCTAGCCAATGTGAGACTTTAGTCGCACACCCAACAACATTTATATACACCATTTTGTGAGAAGCCAAATGAAATAATCACTAACTCAAATTTCTCATCCTAGTTCTTTGGTGTTTGTATTAAACTATATAATTTTTTTACTAACTTTCACACTTTATGCTCATTTTCAGGTAGAATGAACCCTTCAAGTTGTTCTATATAAACCTCCTAATCGAGATCTTCATTTAAGAATGTTGTCTTGACATTCATTTGATGAATATGCAAGTTATATATGGATGCTAATGCGAATATCATCTTAATTGATGTTATTCTAGCTATGGGTGCATATGTATAAAAATAATTTTTTCAATCCTTTTGTCGATAATATTTAGCTCTTAATCTAGTTTAATAGATATTAAGAGAATCGTCTACATTATATTTTCTCCATTCACAACTGATAGGTTTAGACCCGATTGATAAATCGACAAGTTCTCATGTATTGTTTGACATAATTGATACAATTTCATCTTCAATTGCATTTTCCCTAAAGATACTATCACGATAAATCAAGCTTCCTTATAGGTTTTAGGATTGGTCTCGTCTAACAAAACAAAAGGTATTGTTCTAATAACATTCTTCTCATTTTCTTTTATTCAGTAAAATGGAATAAGTTGTGAATCACTTTCATCTGGATGTCTTTTGTTATTCATCTGGATGAAACCTCCACTAACTAAGTTCCTATTCATATCCGGAACATTTAATACATTTGTAATTGTAATACTTTTACTCGAAGGTGAAGATAATGTCCACATTTTCTTTCCCGAACACTTTGGAGCGACCTTTATTACCAATTTGTATCTCATGTTTTCCATTTGATTCATGATAAGTCTTGAAAAGTGACTTATCATATGATACATGTATAGTTACACGCGTATCACACCACCAAACGGAAATTTTGCCCTCGATAGCATAAATCCCGCTCACTGTAGCCACAATGCCATCTTTATCAATAAAGTTCACTTCGTCCTATTTCTTGTTTTATTTTAATGTCAACATTTATTTGCAAAATGCCCAGGTATTCACACACAAAAAAATCTCCCTTGGGCTTCTTCTTATACTTTTTTTAATCATTGTTAGAAGATTTCCTATTGTTTTATTTGCTGAATGAATCGGTCTTTTCCACAACATTGGCCTTAGAAGTACTTTGATAAGAGTTTTTACTCTTATCTCTTGTCTGTGATTCTTTCTCACTTCGAAAATTTCTTTGAATTTGTTACAAAGAATAACCTTCGGAACTATGAAGAATCTTCTTTCGATATTCTTTCCAAGTCTCCAAAAGTTTAGCAATAATTTCTCCCACTTGAAAGATTCCGGAAGTTATATTTTGACTAATCTTAACTTGTTAGCAAGAACATGTAATTCATGTATAGGGAAACATTCTCCAAACACATAAAATCAAAATACCTTGATATCAAGAATTTCTTTGTACCTCCTTCTTCGGCTTTTTGTTTGTTCTCCCAAGCATTCATAATATCTTTCGTCAAAGATGTGTTGGTGTTAAGATTATACAATTGGTCTGATAGTGCATTGAGAATGTTAACCGGTAAATCAATTCATCTTCTTAGTGTTTTTGCCTTCTCTCTTTTACCGCGTCAGTATCTTCATACGTTGGTGCCGAAAGTGGTTCCAAATTAGGATCAAGTATGTAAAAAATATTCAACGCCATGAGAAGGAATCTCAACTTGTCTTGCCACTAAGTGAAATTTGTTCCTCGAATCGATCCAACTCAACAAGATCTCAATTCATGAGCTTGATTTCACCAAGGTGTCTCATTCTCTTTACAAATATCATTTGGGATTATTGGTGAATATTATTATTCAAGTGGAATGTAGAAGATAACAAAAAGTAGAAGTATAATCAAGAACACCAAAAAACTTAGAAAAAAGGCTAAACATGCGATCATTGTCCACAAACGATATTTTCCCTACCTAGGACTAATTTTGGTGCTTAAAGTGATTCTTGACAAATGTTTTGTAGGATTGAATCAAGTCAAGTCGAAGAGAATATTCAAGAACTAGTGTTTTACTTCCAAGACTTATAGAACAAAAAGGAGGTTTAAATATGTTTAGAGAATTATGAAAAATGTCTTTCAAGTGTGGGATTAATTGTTGTATCAAGTGTTTCGAAATGGAGAACTATCATCTATTTATAATTATTCATCAACACAACACTAAATGGTTTCACAAAGTTTTATGAAAAGTAGGAATCTTTCACCAAAAGCCACCAGAATTGGGCATGAAAACTAGCCTTAACAACGTGTTTCAATGCCCATGTGATCATACGGCTTGAGGCTTTTTAGCCTTGATAAATACAAGTGGGTTCCATACGATCACATGGAAAATAACCCATGCGATCGCATGGGTTTGTCTCCTACCAATTCAATTTTGTTCCTCAATTCAATACCTAGGGCTACATACTAATCCCATTTCTACCATTGTGAGGCCCATTATCATTTTGAACAAATTGTAACAATAACTCACTAGGCCTTTTGCAACATGCAAAAGGCAACATTCATCAATTGCATGTTGCTAAAAGGGGTCTATGGCAACATTTAGAAAGTGTATGTTGCTATTGATTGATAAAATTGAGTTTTGGCAACATTTTTTTAATGAATGTTGCTAATACACCATTTGGCAACGTTCGCGGTCTATTGTCTTTAATTATTTTTTTGCAACGTTCAATGCCAATTGCTGTTAACATTTTACAAAGTGCAATGCGCGTTGCCGTATATTAGTTTTACCAACGTGCAATGTACATTGCCATTAGATGTTTTAGCAACGTGCATTTGAACGTTGCCATTATCCTTTTTTGCAACGTTCATTGCACGTTGCCATTAATAGTTTTAACAACGTTCAAATGAACGTTGCCATTAATTTTTTAGCAACGTGCACTGCCCGTAGTCATTGCTTTTTATTTTATTTTATTTTATTAAATATAAAAAGAAAAATAGTGACCCTCACCTCATTTCTCCTCCCCTTTCCTCTCTCCCGACTCTAAACCCCTACGCACCACTCTCCCTCGTGACCCCGTCATCTCTCCTACACCACACACCTACACATCGCACACGATCACACCCACTCATGGCACCAGTCTCCGTCTCTCCCACAGCCATGCTCTGCGGCTCCGTGCACTGTCTCCGCCATTCCAACTCTCACTCCTCTCTAAGCTCTCTCGGTCTCCTGTTGTCGCTGCTTGCCTGCTCCGATGACGTCGGGAAGAGGTAAGTTCCGGAACTCAACACTGCATTTAGGGATTTTGATGTTGGAGAAGTTGTGTGTTTGTATGAGAATGTATTACGGCTTTTAGGGCTATCTTCCATTGGACCCATGACCTTGACGTGCCTACTATCAGGTGGTTTTAAGGTACTGTTCAAGAAACTCCAAATAAACATGTAATTATCAAGTTAAAATTTTCAATCAATTGAAACAATTTGGTTATGTGAATGGGCATACAGATTCTTTGGGATGCGCAAGACCGCAAGTATCAAATGATGTGGTTGACTTTGAAATCAAGATTTCTTATCTCAAATATCAATTCTTCTCAGTTACAACAACAAAACAAGGGACATATCTCTTAATCTATCTATGATAATGTTTTCTGGTCACAACTTTAACTGGCAATTGAAAGGGTCTATCCCCTTGATGATATAATGCTCTAACTTGCTGGATGCTTTCCTGTAATTGCTAATATAATATAAACCTCTTCGTTATGAGTCATGTATTTAACTTTTGTCAACCTTTAAGTTTATAACTTGACTTGTACTTTTAACTTGACTTGTACTTTTATATTATTGTTTGATTTTGTAGAAATCAATTTACAGGGATCCAAATGATTCAAAGGTTGGTGCACCTTTTAATTTATGCTTGCTTGATATTTTTAGTTGTGCATACTACATCTTGTAAGTTTTTGACTAGCTGAAGGGATGAGAAGGTTTTTAGTTAACCGTTGCATAATAAAATCTTAATGTGGAGTTCAGAAGTAAATCGATAAGTCTTTTGATGAGCATTAGTAAAAAATTGTCATTCTTATGCAGTCATCTATACAGTCCATAAAGCCAATCTGTGGAAATATGCCGTGTCTGATAAAGTGCTACCAGCACTAAATATTTTCTGTACCTAATGCAGGAAGTTCCACCCAAAATGTGTCAGAATTACTGGCATGTTTAGTTAGGCAATCTAGCCCATTTCTGGATCAACATGGCATTGGCAAAGTTCTATTCTTGGTGTAGGGTTAGTGTAAAAATCCCCACAAAGTTCCAAAAAATTGAGTTCTTTTTCTTTGATAGTTAACGTTGTATGATTTTACTGGACAAGATGTGGAAATAAAAAAAATTGGTGTTAATAATGCTTCTACACAGTGCTTTTACTCTGATTCATATTTCTACTTGGTTTTTTTTTTTTTTTGGCTCTCTACTGTGGTAGCATCTGTGAGAATATGCATTAACAAGTGGAGGTTGCACCATAGATGATAAATAAAGAACAAGTCACTAGAGGGAGATGTAGACCAATATAAACATGGCTTGATGCGGTTGCAAAGTATTTGATTCACTGGATCTTTTGGTAGATGAAACAATGAAAAATGATTCATATAGCCAACCACAAATTCATTTTGAATAATTTTGGACACATTTTGTTCCTCGTCTGGGTAGCCATGTTGCAATTAATTGAGGTTTTCTGGGTGTATCATAATTTTATGGGTCCTGCCACTTTGATCCAGAAAAATCTTCTTAAATAAAAAGAATAATGTCATGTAACACCAGTGCAACGTCCTACTTTTAACATGATCTATCAATTAATGACAATTAAACATGGCTTGATTCGTGCTTAGCACTAGGTGCTAAATAGCATTTACATCAGAGCCTTTCTGAAGGCAACCGAAACTGGAAATTTGACGAAAAAGTAGATGATGAGGTGGTATTTCAGGGGGGTGGGGGTTGGTTCAGTGATTGGGAATTGTGAAGGGGTGCTACATGTTTATTGTGTCATTATGTTTTTAACCTCGTCCTAGAATTAAAGGCTGGAACCATGGTGATTTCAGCCTAAGAAACATAGCCCAACGATATTTACCTAGTCTGGTGATTTTTCTAATATGATACTTTTTGGGGACTGAGAAGTTCTTAATGAGATTTTAGCAAGTCATTTTGGAATAAGATTGCTTTATGCAATAATAACCCAGAAGTAAGTACATAAATTTAGACTATAGCATACTAATTTTGTGTTTAATATGTTAATTTAACTGTGAATTTGTAGTCTCAACAAAGAAGTGGTATTCAAGGAGGTACTGCACATTTGGAAAATTCAAGATGTCAACTATTGCATTGGTACCGGTACGATGAGGAAAAAATTGTAGCAGAAGGGGAGATTTCATCGACGGACCCAAGTGTAAAGGTGCACCACATGCCACTTGGACGAGATTGTTGGAAGGTTTGGGTTGAGGAAGTGTATATAGGTGTGGAAGATGGAAGGACTTGTGGTAGTTCCTTTTTTTTTTTTTTTTTTGAAATGTATTAGATTTTTAGAAGTTTCAAATTTTTTTATCTGAATTTTGTATGGATATTATTACATTTTGGAGTTCAATTAATGATTATTATTGGAGTTACTTGATATTGTTATCTTCTAACTTGTTTTGTGATTGATTTATGTAAATCATTGTACAAATAAAAGAATTAAAAATTAAAAAAAAATGTAAAATGACATACGGCAACGTTCGCTGAATGTTGCGAAAAGTTTCTACAGCAACACTCGCGGAACGTTGCCATATGATCTACGGCAACGTTCATTGAACGTCGCTGTTAGATCTACGGCAATGTACAATGAACTTTGCCGTTGATCCTACAGCAACGTTCATTGCACGTTGCCAAAAGTTGAAACTCTACGGCGATATCATAGCCCACAATGTGCACCTAAACGCTGCCAAAAGTCTATGGCAACGTTTTTCCCGCGTTGCGCGTTGCCATAGGCAGTTTCTAGTGTAGTGACTCATTGATGTTTCGTGTCAAAGTGTAGATGGATCAAGACTTGATTGATATCATTTGCTAAAAGTGGATGTGTTGTAATATTGTTGAAACATATAATGATAAGTGATTTAGAGTGATCAAACATCCATGCGGGAATATCAAGTAAGTGAGAAAATAATTGGAAGAAAAAAAGAGGAAAGTCAATAAATTGGGCGATTGCCAGGCCTAACTTTATATTTTTACTCCAAAGGCTAAATGAGTACACTGGACGATCGCCCCTAATTTCAGTGTGCGATTGCCCAGTTCAATATTTCTGATTGCTGCATTTGAATTTTCTAGTGATGTTTTGATTGTTTTCACACCTCTTTGGCTTGATTTTGTCACCCATTCATGCATGAGAACTGCTGTTCTATCGCGGGTGCTTCCTTCGTGTGCCACATACACACACACACAAACAAACTTCATGTGATTCTCCTACGTGATCTTATTGTTCGATTGTTTCATTGTTGAGGTTGAGCCTTTGCGCAATATTATGGTTTATGTTATCGTATAGTGAGTTTTTGTATTCGTTCAATATAATTCAATATATTTCTTAAATATGCAATATTTTGTTTCGTGAAGCAATTGTCATCTAAAAGTTTAAGAAATTATTTGGATAGAGCAATTATTTTGTTAATAAATTATTATTGCAATATAATTCAGTATATTTCTTAAACATGCATTATTTGGATTGTATTAAATAATAAGTCTCAGCGAAATTCTCAAAGAAATCAACAATAATTTCCGGAACGACATATTCAAAGAAACTCCATGGAGGAGGCATCCTTGCTGACGTTTTGCAGCTCTTGCGGCCTCGATGTCTTTGAAGTACATGAAGGTATAGTTCCAACTGGAGTATCGAGTCACACTATCCACTTTTTCGCACTTCTCGAACAAAGTTTTCAAGTCTAACTTGCTCAACTCAAACGAAATGTTTCCGATCCATAATTATTGGTGGGAGTGTTCCTCTGCCCCAGATCTATGGTCAAGGGGGATGAATCATTTAAATTGTCATGGCTCTCGCTAGTTTTTGCCGTCAATTTATTGATGGAAGCTATAAATTAATTGAGATCATTAACAGGAGATGAAATATTTGTAAGTAAAATGTAGGGTTGGAATTGAATTGAGTACGATGTAGAGAAGGAATGTATGAATTGGGAAAAAAAAAAAACGAACAACAGAACATATACACAGAGGAAATGTTAGGTTTTTTGAAGAATACGTCGTGACGGAATTGGGTCCAAACCTTTTCAAAAAGAGCAAACCTTTATTCTCCAAACGTAACCAGATTGCTCCCAAAATAATTCATTTGTACAAGTTCTGCACAAATGCTGATCTTCATGAAGGAACTTGATAATAACGGGCCGAGAGACGAGAATATGTTTATAGGTATATGTTGGTCTGTAGGGAATGTATTGCAATGCAAGTTACTTTTTCAAGAATGTTCTTCCCAACCAAGGCCTTCAAGGTGACAATACGATCTTTTAGGAACATATTATCACTTGAAATATCTTAGAAACCTATTAAACAAATAAAAAACTCATAAGCAAGCAGAAATAATAGAAAAAATTGACTATATATATGTAGAAATAATACTCATTCATTTTTATCAAATAATAAATTTTAAAATCACAGTCATTTCACATTGGGATAAAATCGGTTCGATATATGTAATTACCACGTGTGCTTCATAATGTTATCTGAAGTAACTGGGAAAGACATGAAATTTTGAGGATATTTTCGATGTAAACAAATTTATAACTGGCCTTGGTGATCAACATCCCACATGCCTCCTTCTTGTGGAAAATACACGCACACAAACTGCACATGATTCTCCTGCGTGGTCTTGTTCGATTGTTTCATTGCCGTGTTTGAGCCTTTGAAATAATGAAATAAAATGCATTATTTTGTTTTTGCGAATCAATTATCGTCTAAAAGTTTAAGAATTCTTTCACGCCTTACTTTCTTGTCAAGAGTTGTCCAGGGACAATTAACATAATCATATAGGACATGTATAGAGGTTAAATTTATATTCAATGGGAAAGGTAAATATCTTTTTAAATTGGTATTACAGAGAGTGTGGAACATGATGCATCCAGTCTCAAAGTATGTGATGGCACAGTCATATACAAACCCTGAAGGTCTCCAGTAATCATTACCTGGAAGCAACCTCACACCTCCTTGCTATACTACAGTTTTCAAAGGCAAGGAATTTACCAGTTGAACGCTCTGACTTCAGAAAGTAAGTTTGCTAGCTGAAGTGTTAATTAAAATAATTATGCAAAGCTCGTAATTTGTTTACGAAGTTTTTGGAGGATCTTCATTTTTCCTTAAAACAACTCTGACCACTTAATTTCATGATTTTGTAAATCAAACCAACTCATAAATTTTAATCTCAGGTATTCGTGCTATGCAGATTTAAATTACATAGTTTCATTTGCTGAAGTAAAAGGGTTTTACCTGTGAGCCAGATTTTGGTTATCACTTGTATATTTTGAGAGGTTGCAGTTACATTTTTTTTTAGAGTTGATATTGTTAAGTTGAAGTTGAAGATCATTTTAATTATACTTAAAATACATTTAAAGGATATGGTGAGGAGGAGGTTCAAAATGTGTCATTTTTGGCCAGCAATTTCAAGTTCAAACCAAATAAAGGGAAGAAAATGAATTTCAGATTTCAGGCATCCTTATATCAACCCTTATATAATGTGTTAATGAGAATCATGTGATCTAAATAGAACCTTAGGCTTTTAATACCAGGCAATTGTTTTGTATTGAATTTTACTTTTCTCACCTTTTTCCCAAGTCGTGCACTCTTGCACAAGTTGCAGTTCTTTCACTCTCATAGAACTCAAGTAAGAAATTGTTCTTATTTGTTTTGTACATGGCACAGTTTTAAAAGTGTGAAAATAACGTTATCGTTAAAAGAACTTATCGTTAATCTTGTGAAAATTGCTGATGTAGATGATGTTAGAAAAGTGTTTCAGTAATGGATATCGGATTTACACACTGAATACCGGATTTGCAGTTTTAATACCACATTTACAACATATCGGATTGGCGCATACCGTATTTGCAGTGGGCTTAGATGCCGTATATGCACACACCGTATTTGCAGTAGGCTTAAAATATAACATATTTAATTATATATAATAGATTTAATAATCTAACAGATTCAAACAAGTAACCGAAAAAAAAAACAAATTAAACAACAAAACTTTTAACTCGATGCCTATGTTACACACAGTTTCCTTAAAACAGATTCGCCCCCTCATCGTCTGTGCTTGAGGCATAAATCGAGCGTTCGTTTCCTAGAATACAACGGGTAAAGCAGTAAAACTTGAGCACCACAGACTTTACCCGACGTACTGATTCAGTACCCGAACAATATCACCACTAAGAAAAACGAAACCAGAAAATTCAACAGAGACACAGGATTGTAAACTATGCAGATGCAGTATGTTTTTTTCATGTGTTTGAATTGTGGAAAAAGGATTCTCATATATAGACTTTTAACTCCTAGAAATCTATCCATCAATTCATTGGCAATAATCACATGAGTTTCAAATGTTTCTAGAGTTTTAGAAATTAAAAGTCAGTTCTAGAAAGCAAAAAATTTCTAAAACGTAGGCCCTCCTAAGGGGCCAGTTTTTTGGTTAATTCGGTCCGACATTGAGTTCAAGGTCCGAAGCCTATTTTGGCCATGAACGTACGCCTGGTTGTGTAAGAGTTCACAAGAATTGAGCTCCACACAATTCTCTTAGAAGTGGCCCCATTTCTCTCTCACATAGATGATTTTATGTTGTAAGTAACCCGCATTACTTAGCTCGAATTTCGACGCATAAGAATCATTAAAAGCATGTTGTTTATCCTTCATCCTTAGGAGCATCATTGTTACATTGTAGGAATGGACACGAGGTAACATCTCCCACAGTGATTTAATTAAGTCTTTACAATTAGGTTGTCCCTTTGAACCTAGATCTTGGGTCCTCTAGCCAACTAGGTTGGGTTTCCTTTGTACTAACTTATTCGTTCAAGGGCTTAAGTCATATTCATTTCGATGATTTCCCAACTAACTCTCTATTTAACCCTTTAGTTAGCGGATCCGCAATGTTATCCTTTGATTTTACATAGTCAATAGGGATAACTCCAGTTGAGAGTAGCTGCCTTATGGTATTGTGTCTAAGACGTATATGTCTAGACTTACCATTATACATGTTACTTTGTGCCCTTTTAATTGATGATTGACTGTCATAATATACGCAAATTGCTTGCACAGGTTTTGACCATTTTGGAATATCCTCTAAGAAGTTGCGTAACCACTCAACCTCTTCACCACATTTATCTAGAGCTATAAACTTAGATTCTATTGTAGATCTGGTTATAACAGTTTGCTTAGAGGATTTTCAGGATATGATTGCACTTCTCAATGTGAACACAAATCCACTAGTGAACTTTGAATCTTTTATATCAAATATCTAATTAACATGACTATATCCTTCAATGACTGCTGGATATCTGTTATAGTGCAGTCCGAAATTACGAGTAAATCTCAGGTGCCTCAGTAGTCTTACTATTCCTTTCCAATGGTCAACTCCTGGATTACTCGTGTATGTACTCAGTTTACTAATTGTGTATGTTTTGTCTGGTCTTGTACAACTCATCAAGTACATCAGACTTCCAATAATTCTAGAGTATTCTACTTGAGAGACACTCTCACCTTTGTTTTTAGATAGATACTGACTCATATCTATCGGTGTTCTAGCCATTCCAGTATCATCCTTGCTGAACTTTTCTACAATTTTGTCCATATAATGTCACTGACTTAGAACGAGTCCATCTGTTGTTCTGTTAATTTTAATTCCAAGTATGACATCAGCTAAACCTATATCTTTCATGTCAAACTTTGAATTTAACATATTTTTAGTAGATTTGATCATTTTATTGTTGCTACCAATAATAAGTATGTCGTCAACGTAAAGACATAAAATTATATAATCATTTTAGTTTCTTTGACGTAGACACATTTGTCACACTCGTTGGTTTTAAATCTACATTCCATCATGACATAATCAAATTTTTCATGACATTGTTTTGGTGCTTGTTTCAAGTCATATAATGACTTTACCAGTTTACAGACTTTTTTTTCTTATCCTAGAGATAAAAACCCCTCGAGTTGTTCCATATAGATTTCTTCCTCTAAATTTCCATTCAAAAAAGCGGTTTTAACATTCATTTGATATACTTTAAGATTTCGTAGAGCAGCAATTGTAAGTATCATCCTGATAGATGTTGTTCTCATTACTGGATAATATGTATCAAAATAATCAAGGCCTTCTCGTTGTCTGTAATCTTTTATTACTAATCTAGCCTTATACTTTTCAATAGTTCCATCTGCTTTCATTTTCTGTTTGAAAATCTTTTGGTAGCCTAGTGGTTTACGTCTTGGAGGAAGATCCACTAGCTCTTATGTATGATTTTGCAAAATAGAATCTATTTTACTTTTAATGATCTCTTTCCATTGAAGTCCTTATGAGGAGTTCACAGTTTCTCGATAGCTTTGAGGTTCACTTTCTAGCATATAGGTCAGAAAATCTGGACCATAAGATTTTTCTGTCATTTTCCTATTGCTACGTCTTGGTTCAACCTCATCTTCTAGTTCTTGATCTTGACTATTTTCAGTCATAGTCTCATATGCCCGTTTAGAAGAGCTCATCTCTTCTTTGGACTTTTATGGAAATACATGTTCAACGAGCGAAGCATTTCTCGATTCCATTATCATGTTTTTGTATATATCTGGGATTTTAGATTCATATACAAGAAATCGATAAGCACTACTATTATGTACATATCCAATGAAAATACAATCTACAATTTTTGGGCCTATCTTTACATTCTTTGGTGTTGGGATGTCACTTTAGCAAAATACCCCCACACTCGTAAGTATATATAGAAAGACTTTCTTCATTTCCATAACTCATAAGGGGTCTTTTCCAATTTCTTTCGGGGCACCTTATTTAAAAAGTAATTTGCTGACAACACAACTTTTCCCCATGTGTTCTAAGGTAACCCAAAACTTACTAACATTGCATTCATCATTTCTTTTAAGGTGCTATTTTTTCTTTCAGCAACACCATTTTGTTGCGGTGAATACGGTGTAGTGGTTTTATATACCGTGTTGTGCACAGAATTTAGCAAACGGGGCTTCATACTCACCCCTCTATCACTTCTCAACACCTTAATTTTCTTGTTAAGTTGATTTTCAACTTCATTTTTATAGAGAATAAATTTTTCTATCGCTTCATCCTTACTTTTAAGCAAGTACACGTAACAATATTTTATACTATTGTCAACAAAAGTAATGAAGTACTTGTTGCCACCTCTTGTGTGCACAAACTTTAAATCACATATGTTGCTGTGAATTAATTCAAGTGGTTCTGTATTCATTTCAATTGATTTAAAAGATGACCTTGTCAATTTTGTCTCAACACAAGTTTAGCACTTATATTTGGAATCAATATAAAATGCGGGTATGCAATTCAAGTTAACTAATCTACGTAAAGTATTATAGTTAACATGTCATAGTCTACCATACAACACATTTGAAGACTCGAGTAAGTAAGTATAAGAGTTTACTTTATTCATTCTTGGTTTACCAATCATTACATTCAATTTAAAAATACCATTGGAAACATAACATTTTCCGACAAACATTCCACTTTTTGACAAAATAACTTTATGTGACTCAAATACAATAGGAAGACCATGCTTACTCAAACGCGACCCGGACACTAGGTTCTTATGGATTTTCGGTACATACAGCACATTGTTACGAGTCAGCTCTTTTTCGAAATTCATCTTCAGAACTACCTTACCTTGTCTCTTGATTTCACAAGTTGTTAGATTTTATATAAACAACTTCTCTCCATTCTTAATTGCTTCGAAAGCAGTAAACAGCTATTTATCAGACCACACATGCCTCATAGCTCCGGTGTCAATCCACCACTCTTTTGGGTTTGAACCTACCATATTCACTTCAGAAATGACGGCTGCGAGATTCATCTATGACACATCATGTGCAATTTAGTCAACTACATTTGCTTCTTTCTTCTTCTTTAGTAATCTGCACTCCGAAGATTTGTGGCCTACTTTGTCACAATTGAAGTGCTTTCCTTGAAATTTGTTTTAGAAATGCCCCCCCTTTCGGTCCCAGTTTGATCCTTTTTTTCATCGGATGCCCCAACCTTGGTTTTGTAGTTCTTACCACTTTGACCATGTTCCACAACATTAGCTTTAGCGACACTAAGATTGAACTACTTCTTTTTAGAACTCTTGTTGTCTTCTTGAATTCGAAGTCTAACAATAAGTTCTTCAACGTTCATTTCCTTTCGTTTGTGTTTCACATAATTCTTGAAATCTTTCCATGCATGGGCAATTTTTCAATAATTGCAGCTACTTCGAAAGTCTCACTCAAAATCATCCCTTCGGCATGAATTTCGTAAAGAATCACTTGAAGTTCTTGTACTTGATTGATTACTGTTTTGGAGTCCACCATCTTATAATTCAAGAATCAGCCAACAATGAACTTCTTGGCCCCAGCATCTTCAGTCTTATATTTTCGGTCCAATGACTCCAACAGCTCTTTAACAATTTTCATAGTACTATACACATTGTATAACGAATCTGCTAAACTATTAATGATATAGTTTCAGCACAAAAAATTTGAATGATTCCACGCATCAAGTGACACGACCTGTCCCAGATCACCCTAATGAACCCGAAACATGACGTGCACCGATGGTAGAGGCTGACTAGATGCCGACCCACCACCAAGGCTGACTACAAGTTATTACAAGATATCAAGAATTACATGTTTATGAAAAATACAGTGCGATGGGCCCAAAATAAATATTTATCAAGAACCAATGCTACCTATAATGCATCACATCGTGTGGCTACAACTCTGAAATCATCAGGCTTCTCAATCTATCAAGAACCAATGCTACTTATAAGGAAAATTATGGAAAAATATATGAGCAAATAGCTCAGTGAGTGGAGAAGTTCAAAAATAATTATGCCTTTCCATTTACACATTTTTATCAACATCAAGTTTACATAATTTACCAGTCCACAGTATCACAACATATAATAATAATAATCAAAAAAGTGAGACATCTCATAACACTGAAAAATATCATCTAATAGTCATGATAGATTATCAACTCAAATACATATCATCATCTCATCATATGTAATCAACCAAAAATGTACCTTCTGATTGAAATCAATAATCCGGCCCTTGGGCTAAATACTTTCATCATGACTCGTAGGTCCCTTCGTGATCGAAAGTGGGTCTCAAAGACCTCTCATAATCAATACTAGAACACGCACAAGGCCACTCAGTGAACTATAGGTATACGATCAGACCCCTTCATCCACGGTTACCCTTCAGTGTAGTATAGAACACGACCAAGGCCACCCCATAAAGTAGAATAAGTATATAATCATAAGTACTTTTCTAGTTGATTTCAATATCACATATGTTTTACATTCCAATTCACATATAATCCATACAAAATCTTTAAAATTCCACACAAATCATAATGAATGAATATTTCCAAATTAATCTTGTAATTGGACAAATAATTCACTTAATTGCATAAAATGGATAATAATATAATTAATTATCAATACTTGGAAAATACTTAAGTTTTTCCACTCACAAGCTATTTACGGGACGATGTGTTTGGTTGGTAGGCTGTCTCAAACTCTACGATGCCTCCTGATATAATAATAAATTTATTCAGGTCAAAACTCAATTCACAACCTTAACAATAATAATAGGTAACCATTTCACTTCTCTTTACCAATTTACCCACCAATCATCAAATATATTAAATTCATTACTTATTCATCTAATCCTATATACTGAAAATGACAAGCCTAACTATTGACAGAATAGCACTTCTAGAAATAATTTCAAAAATAGCTCCGATGTATGATTTGTCCGAAAATTGCCAAAAAATGGAAAATTCCAACCTCAAATCCCTAATTTAAATATTTAGCATCATATACTCAAAAGAAAATCCAAGAATCTATTTTTATTTTACAAACCCGTTTCCAAATTTTCACTTTCTTAAACTACAATCTTCGATTAAACATTTCTTTGCTATACTCATACTTAAAACCTCAAATAAACATTAATAACTCCGCATTCTTGTTAAAATTCGAATTTAGGGAAAAATTCTATGAACCCTAAAATTTAATATCACTATACAATAAATAAAATTATACTTACCTCTATGAATTGAGAATGATGTTGAAGATTGTAGCCTTTCCTCTTTTTTTTTTCTTCTCTTCCTTTCCCTTTTTTTTCTCTCTCTACCCAGTTTCTTCTCTGTTCTACATTTCTTCTCTCCAAAAGGAATGGACAAATTGAGTAGATAAGTCTTCTCTCCAAAGGAATGGACAAATTGAGTAGATAAGTCAAAGTTAATGGATAAGTATGGCCCAATTGCAAAGTCAAGTCCTCCTTTTTCCAATTAATATAACATTTGGTAATATAACTTCCAATGATAGGTAAGTATAACCCCAACTTTAAATTTAATCCATCTTAAACCCTCAACTATTGTCAATTATGAAATAAACCACAACAAAATCATTTATTTCATTTAAGTCCCTAATTGCCTTGACTACTTGAACTTTTGGCTTGACTTTGACTATAAGTGATTGGGGGTGTAACAATACTTTCGTCACGACCACTCTGTGATCGAAAGTGGGTCTCAAAGACCTCTCATAATCAATACTAGAACACGGAGAAGGCCACTCAGTGAACTATAGGTACAAGATCAGACCCCTTCATCCACGGTCAATACCCCTCAATGTAGTATAGAACAGGGCCAGGCCACTCCGTGAACTAGAATAAGTATATAATCATGGGTACTTTTCTGATTGATTACATATAATGAGATGATGATATGTATTTGAGTTGATAATCTATCATGACTATTAGATGATATTTTTCAGTGTTATGAGATGTCTCACTTTTTGATTATTATTATTATTATTATTATTATTATTATTATTATTATTATTATTATTATTATTATATGTTGTGATACTGTGGATTGGCAAATTATGTAAACTTGATGTTGATAAAAATGTGTAAATGGAAAGGCATAATTATTTTTGAACTTCTCCATTCACTGAGCTATTAGCTCATATATTTTCCCACAGTTTTCCTTATAGGTAGCATTGGTTCTTGATAGATTGAGGAGCTTGATGATTTCAAAGTTGTAGCCACACGATGTGATGCATTTTGGTAGAGCACAAAATATTTATTTTGGGCCCATTGCACTGTATTTTTCATAAACATGTGATTCTTGATATTTTGTAATAACTTGTAGTTAGCCTTGGTGGTGGGTCTGGCATCTAGTCAGCCTCTACCATCGGTGCACGTCACGTTTCGGGTCCATTAGGTTGATCTGGGATAGGTCGTGTCATCAAATGCACTGATAGCTTGTACATCCCCCTTACCCTCTTGGAGTTTTGGAGCAATTTCAGTCAAGAATCTCACAAGATTCAAGGTGGTCAGGTAAAACAACATTTTCTGCTACCAATTCTTGAAATTCAAGTCATTGAATTTCTTTGATTTTTCACCATGATTAATTGGAACAGTAGCCACAGGTTGGATTACAACATGACTTAACACTTTAACCACAGTCTGAGCCATAATAGAACTATGCCTTGCAGTCATAGCAGAGTCCACAGCCACAGTTTGAGGCACATCCATATTGGTGGAATCGGTTGCCATTTCTAAAATGAAACAAAATTAGTTTCTGAAATCAACAATATAAGAAACTAATTTTTTTCTTTTCTTTTTAGAATATGTTTTAAGTCTGTTAGAAAAGTGTTTCAGTACTGGATACTAGATTTACACACTAAATATCGGATTCACAGTTTTATTATCGTATTTACAACATATCGAATTGGTGCATATTGTATATGCAGCTTATTGGATTGGTGCATACCGTATATGCAATATACCGTATTTGAAGTAGGCTTAGAATATAATAAATTTAATTATATATAATAGATTTAATAATCTAACAGATTCAAACAAGTAATTGAAAAAAAAAACGAATTTATTGGCAATAATCACAGGAGTTTCAAACGTTTCTGGAGTTTCAGAAACCAAAAGTCAGTTTTAGAAAGCAAAAAAAATTCCAAAACGTAGGCCCTTTTAGGGGGCTAATTTTTTTGTCAATCCAGTCTGACATTCATGTGCGCGGTTGCCCTCGCATACGAGTTCAAGGTCCGAATCCTATTTCGGTCTGTGATTTGCACCCCCCTGCACGCGCAGATGGATAGAGCATCTATGCTACATATGATTACACCCTTCCAAAATGTAATCCTATATAAAGTGGTTTTTACTTTCCTCATTTTCTTATGTGGGACAACCATTAATTGGTTTCCTTCCAACACATAGATTTCTTTCAATTGGCACACTAGGAGCTCCAATTTTTTATTTACTCGAACATTATTTTTGGCAAGAAAATATATGATTTCGATGTTCGCACGGAGGAAAACACAAATCAACTTTCATATTCCAAAATGAACAATCAGGTCCCACTCAAATTTAGCTCCAAAGTCAGCCATAGTGGTGGCAATCGAGCCGAGTAGTTTGTCGGCTTGCCCGCTCGGCTCGTACTGTAGCGACCCACGAGCCGCTCGGGCTCGTCAAAAAACGAGCCCGAGCACGAGCCGAGCAGGCCAGCTCGGTCGGCGAGCTGAGCCTGCTCGGCTCGTTTTAGACGAGCGGCTCGTCCAATTCTTTTTTTCTTTCATATAAGGACAGTTAAAAAAAAAATCAAATCTCACGAGCCGAGCCGAGCCGCTCGGCTCGTGGCTCGTGATAGACGAGTTCGTGGGCCGAGCCGAGCTCGCCCACGAGCAACGAGCCGAGCACGAGCTCGACTCGTTTTGTAACGAGCCACGAGCTCGGCTCGTAGGGCAACGAGCCGAGCTCGTGGGGCAACGAGCTGAGCCGTGCCATCTCTAGAGTGAGGTCACCAGCGGACCACTTAGATTTCAATATCTCCTTAGACAATTTAGATCTTTTTGACAAAACCTTTCAATCTTGCGAATATGTAAATCAAGAAAACTCAAACAATAAGAAAAAACTAAATTGTCTTTTGAAATCAAATTTTCTGAAAATATTGTTATTATAATTTACCATTATTATTTTAAACAAACATTACGCAAAGATACAACTAACCAGATAGGTATCTATTACACGTAACATAAAAAAAAATTAATATTACATCGTCATTTTCATTTAATTGTTTTGACTCAAAAAATGTGGTGAGAATGGATACCGAACTAGTACTAATTCTTATCTTAGAATATTATAAGAGTCGGTTGGAGGTTACTTTTCACGTTTTTTATCATGACGGCATCGTTTTTTCACATCCAAAGCAACGTCATTTCATTCGAAGTGACAAAGGAATCGCGACTTATTGGCGACTTCTTCTTCTAATAGCTTCAACCCTAGATCCATCATCCTCCCCTCAAAACCTAGATTTGTTGAGCAATTTTCATCTAGACTTTCGTCTTTCTAGAATCTACGAACCATATATTTGTCATTTTCATCTTTCTTTCAAACACGTGAGGTGTAGATTACGGGGTTTTCACTATGATTCTTTTTTGTTGTGTTCGTTTTACAAAAAAACAAATTTTTTTATAGATTTGTTCCAAGTCTTTCAAATTTTCTTTCATTTCGTCAAATTGAGAGTTCTTCTTGACTTCTTCGAATTTCTTCTATTTGGTTTGTCCTCTTTTAGTTCTTCATTTGTCTCCTTGATTTATAGGTGTGTGTTACTTCCAATTTTTTTTTTTTGTCGCATCCATGTTTGTGTGATACGAGCAAGTATGATATTTTTATAAATTGAAAACTAAATCAATTAAAAATATTTAATTAATAATTTTAACACAAATAAATTTTAGGCAATTAAATTAACAAAAAAATATTTTCTTCTCAGGTAAATTTCATGCTCACAATTATACGCACCTATGGATACACACGAATTCTAGACTCTGGTGGGCCAGCCGCCGTCTCACCAAGCCCGCGTAAATCCTGCTATTCAATTTTCGTTAGTTATTACTAATAAATTTACGAAATTATTCCACACACAACTCTATTTGACTTTTTTGGCTTGGAGTCCAAGTAGATGAAGGACAGAACAGTCATTTAGCTCCTCAACCCGAGGACAATATTGTAAATTTATTCAAGAGACATCTCCCCAAGCCCTAGCGCTTCCGCTTTGCTCTTTCTTATAAATAGGCTCAAACTAGCAATTTTCACTCCTCTGCTCTCTATCTCTGCATATCGGTTTCGGAGGCTAGGGTTCTTATAGCTAGTTTATATCTTTTTATCAGGTATTTCTTAATAATTCATTTAGAAATTCTGGTTTACGTTGATTTATCTAATTTTACGTTTTGCCTTTTATTATGTGGTGCCATAGTTGATCATTTTTTCTGTTCAAGTCTACCTTGATTTTATATAGATCTGAGAAAAGGAGGAATATGTGATTTGTTTCTCTAGTTTTTGATTAGTTTTTCTGCATTTACGAATATGGATATGGTGTTATGGTTTTAGGCGGTTGCACGTTTTTCCTTTTTCCAAGTACGAATTTTTTTTTTTATGATATTGGCTCTATTTTGAAACTAATAGATCTGTTCTATTTATAATTAGAATGTCTTTATTGGAAATTTATCTTACTATGGTTAATATTTTAAAATTCGACGTTTTGTTCCTTTTTATTTTTTTGTAATTTTAGATTTTATTTGTTTTAGTGCTTTCCTTACATTTATTTGCTGTTATCTTTTCAAGAATGAAGTTATTTCTCTCTTTCATTTTTTGTTAATTTGTTTATACAGTTATTCTTTTTGATTTTTTCGAATTGATGTTTCAGTTTATAGTTCACACTGTTAAGGTTGTTTGTTGCTGCAGCTTAAAAATCAAGTTCTAAAATGGGCAAGGAGAAGGTTCATATCAACATTGTGGTCATTGGCCACGTGGACTCAGGAAAGTCAACCACCACTGGTCATCTCATCTACAAGCTCGGAGGTATTGACAAGCGTGTGATTGAGAGGTTTGAGAAGGAAGCTGCTGAAATGAACAAGAGGTCTTTCAAGTATGCCTGGGTGCTTGACAAGCTCAAGGCTGAACGTGAGCGTGGTATCACCATTGATATTGCTCTGTGGAAGTTTGAGACCACCAAGTACTACTGCACTGTTATTGATGCTCCTGGACATCGTGATTTCATTAAGAATATGATTACTGGTACTTCCCAGGCTGACTGTGCTGTGCTTATCATTGATTCAACCACTGGTGGGTTTGAGGCTGGTATTTCTAAGGATGGACAGACCCGTGAGCATGCTCTTCTCGCTTTTACACTTGGTGTGAAACAAATGATCTGCTGCTGTAACAAGGTATACATTATTTTACATCTATTTTTCTTCTTTTATAGTAGTTTATATTTATATTTGTGCTTTTGTATGCTTTGCTTGCATTTTTGTGAACTGGTGCAAATTGAAAGTGATACCCCTTGATTACAAATCCTATGTTGATTTAATAATTTTATAGGAACTATTGGTAAATCAAAGAGGGGTCTTTCTTTCCGATGGTTAACTAACTATATTTAATTGCTGGGATTGTAGTTCAATTGGATATAGTCCACCCTAACATGGGTGGATGCTTGGATATTCTTTGTTATGAGAAATCATTATTCATGTTGTTCCAGCTATTCAAGCAACTTTGCATTTCATAGAGATTTTGTCGTTTCTCTCATTCTTGTATCCTTAATAAGGGCTAAATAATTTTGAAAGGTTATTGTTTTTGTTTTTATTGTCTGCATGAGTAACAAATTGTTCATAACTGTCTAGGCTGAAGGGAAATTCAAACAGCAGAGTCGTGGTGTATTATTCTTTATACCCTTGTAAAGATTTTTTAACTTCCATCTTTTTATGATCACACGAGTCAAATGTTTTGATTAGAGCATGTCCAATGATGTAGTTATGAATTTGCAATATGTACTTAAACATTGAATTATCTTTCCTCATATTTTGTTTGAATATGATTAGACTAGCATGTGTATCTCTGGTGCTTTCTGTCCTGGAAATTAGTTGTGAATGCTTTCTGGATTGTTTGTTTGCTGAACTGTTCTTTTTTATCAGATGGATGCTACAACACCCAAGTACTCCAAGGCAAGGTACGATGAAATTGTTAAGGAAGTCTCTTCCTACTTGAAGAAGGTTGGGTACAATCCCGACAAGATTCCTTTTGTGCCCATCTCTGGTTTTGAGGGTGACAACATGATTGAGAGATCCACCAACCTTGACTGGTACAAGGGACCAACCCTCCTTGATGCCCTTGACCAGATTTCGGAGCCCAAGAGGCCCACGGACAAACCACTGCGTCTCCCACTTCAGGATGTCTACAAGATTGGAGGTATTGGTACTGTCCCTGTGGGTAGAGTTGAAACTGGTGTCCTAAAACCTGGTACGGTTGTTACCTTTGGTCCAAGTGGGCTGACAACTGAAGTTAAGTCTGTTGAAATGCATCATGAAGCCCTCTCTGAAGCCCTCCCTGGTGACAATGTTGGCTTTAATGTGAAGAATGTTGCTGTTAAGGATCTTAAGCGTGGTTATGTTGCATCTGACTCAAAGAATGACCCTGCCAAGGGAACTGAGAGCTTCACATCTCAGGTCATTATCATGAACCACCCGGGTCAGATTGGTAATGGTTATGCTCCAGTTCTCGATTGCCACACCTCCCACATTGCTGTCAAATTTTCTGAGCTCCTGACCAAGATAGACAGGCGTTCTGGTAAAGAGCTTGAAAAGGAACCCAAATTCTTGAAGAATGGTGATGCTGGGATGGTTAAGATGATTCCAACCAAGCCCATGGTGGTTGAGACTTTCTCTGAGTACCCCCCTCTTGGACGATTTGCTGTGAGGGATATGCGCCAGACCGTTGCTGTTGGTGTTATTAAGAGTGTGGACAAGAAGGAGCCATCTGGTGCAAAGGTGACCAAGGCTGCTGCCAAGAAGGGTGTCAAGTGAACTGTGCTGCCTGGGATCTACTACTGCTTTAATTACTACTACAGATCTTTCCATTATCAGCATAAAGACTTGCTTTATTTTATTCATGCTGTTTCGAGTCGTTTATCACATGTTGCTGGTTGTTTTCTGTGTCCTCGTCAATTGTCTTTGCCATCTGGTTATGGTTCCCAGAACTGGGTGCTAGACAGGCGGTGGCGACACAGTCATGTGAGTTGTTCGTCTATTTTGATAGTTTGACATTGCTTTATATTTTAAGGTTTTTGATTAAGAGGTTTATGAGAATCGATTGTTCCACCTCTGACTTAGCCCCTGTTTGTCAACTATTAATCTAAAACTTTGTTTGCTATAGCAAGATTTTTCACCACACTCATCCAAAAAATACAATTCAAAATTTCATTCTTTCTCCCAATAATGAGAGGCAAACAAGCTCTTAGATTGCTCTGCAAGTTTTGAATATTTGTTAGAATTGATATGTTTTGAATCATGTTCATGCCATTATTCAAGGCGTTGCTAATTGGAAAAAAACGGTCAGCATGAGCTGCTTGTTGAACTGCTGTGTGAACATCCAGATACAAGAATTGAACTATTGAAGTCACAAGTAAGCTGCCAATCACTTTGGCAGAGCATGTTTGCTAAGCTTAAAAGTTACTATTAGGCCAACTGTTTTCAATGCATTCGACAAACGTGCTCTAAGCTCATTGTTCTGCCGCCAACGCCCACGCCCACGCCCAATGGACATACATATATACTGGGATTGGAAACAGATTTGGAAGAATCATTAAACACAGCATAATCATTGTTGCCCAGAATTAACAGTGCATAAATTTCCCTTTTTCTTCCCAAATGTACCATTACGATTGAAGTTTCTTCCCACGTATATGGAAGACCCAGAGTGAACTATTGTCATGTTTAGTATGCATATTGGACATGTTATAACTTATAACTAACATTTTTATTTTTTATTTTTTTCATGTCCAGTATTATCGAATTCATTGTCAAACATACCCACCTTTGTGTGTTTTTGACCCTTTCTACCCCTCCTAGTATACGCGTTAGAAATGAATACCACCAAAGTCTTTAAAGGTAGGGCGACGTCATTGTATTTCTCTTCTTAACTTCGCTCTCTGCACCTTCACAACTCCAAAACAACATTATAGCGTGTACACATTGGTGAAATAGAACAGGAGATAGTTAGCCACCAAAGAGAGGGAGGAG
>CM032637.1:20633746-20645916 GCA_019097785.1 Fraxinus excelsior
TAATGCTGTATATTCTATCGATGTAATTGATGATCTAGCACGTGATGTTTTTGATCTTGATGGGAATGATGATTTGGAGGTCGCTATTCCTGAGAGTATAGAGAAAGAGAATGATGAATTAACGTTGAATCCTAGTTTGCGAGAGAACTGTTGATATGTTGAACACTCCTCCAAGGTCACAACAAGCAGGTAAGGGTTTTTATGTTGATTTGCCTGTTTCTAATGAAAAGCCTCTACCTTCTGTTGTTCAGGCCCCCGTTCTGGATTTGAAGCCTCTTCCTAATCACCTTAAATATGTGTTCCTGGGAGATGACAAAACATTACCAGTGATAATTTCCAACGAACTGACTACATTGCAAGAAGAAAAATTGGTGCAGGTCCTCAAAGAGCATCGAACAGCCATTGGTTGGACAATCGCCGACATCAAGGGAATCATTCCATCCATCTGCATGCATCACATTTTGCTTGAAGAATGAGAAAAACCTTCCCGTCAACCTCAACGAAGATTGAACCCACCCATGATGGATGTTGTGAAGAAAGAGGTCCTCAAACTTTTGGAAGTTGGCATGATTTATACTATTTCTGATAGCAGTTGGGTCAGTCCAGTTCAAGTGGTTCCTAAGAAGACGGGGATAACTGTGGTGAAGAATCAGAACGATGAATTGGTTACCACCCGTGTTCAAAATGGGTGGAGAGTTTGTATAGATTATAGGAAATTAAATGCTGTGACTCGAAAAGATCACTTTTCTTTACCATTTATTGATCAAATGCTTGAAAGGTTAGCTAGTCATTCTTACTATAGTTTTCTTGATGGTTATTCAGGTTATTTCCAGATTGCAATTATCCCAGAAGATCAAGAAAAGACAACCTTCACATGTCCATTTGGAACATTTGCATACCGTCGCATGCCCTTTGGTCTTTGTAATGCTCCAGCTACTTTTCAACAATGTATGGTGAGTATATTTTCTGATTATGTTGAGCATATCATAGAGGTTTTTATGGATGATTTCACAGTTTATGGGGATTCATTTGATAACTGTTTGCATAACCTTGAGTTAATCCTTAAAAGATGCATGGAAACTAATCTTGTTTTGAATTCTGAAAAGTGTCACTTTATGGTAGAACAAGGTATATTTCTAGGGCATGTTATCTCATCTAAGGGCATTGAAGTAGATAAAGCTAAAATTGATATTATTCAATCTCTACCTTGCCCCGCTAGTGTGCGGGAGGTTCGCTCTTTTCTTTGACATGCAGGTTTTTATCGCAGGTTTATCAAAGACTTCTCCAAAATTGTTTTACCCCTATGCAAATTTTTACAAAAAGATGTGACTTTTAAATTTGATGAGGCATGGAAAATGGCATTTGACAAGTTGAAAGAACTGTTGACTTCTGCACCAATCATTCAACCTCCTGACTGGAACTTCCCTTTTGAAATCATGTGTGATGCAAGCAACTTTGTAGTAGGAGCAGTGTTGGGTCAAAGAACTGGAAAAGCATCTCATGCCATCTATTATGCATCCAGAACTCTAAATGATGCCCAGAGAAACTACACCACAACTGAAAAAGAACTCTTGGCTATTGTTTTTGCTTTAGAAAAATTTTGTTCTTATTTACTTGGTACTAAAGTGATTATTTACTCTGATCATGCAGCTCTGCGGTACTTGATGACAAAGAAAGAGGCGAAACCAAGGCTAATACGATGGATACTTCTCTTGAGTGAATTCAACCTGGAAATCAAGGATAAAAAAGGAACAGAAAATAGTGTTGCAGATCATTTGAGCCGTTTAACTAACGTGGATGCTGAACTCCAATTACATGAAACCTTTCTTGATGAGCAATTATTTTCTGCAAGCACAACTTTACCATGGTATGCTGACATTGTAAACGTTTTGGTTGTTCACACTCTACCTTCTGATTTGTCTAGGGCTCGAAGAGATAAGTTAAAGAGTGATGCGAAATATTATGTATGGGACGATCCATACTTGTGGAAGCATTGTGCAGATCAAGTGATTAGAAGGTGTGTTCTTGAAAATGAGATCACTTCCATTCTCACCTTCTGTCACTCTTATGCTTGTAGAAGACACTTTGTAGCAAAATGAACGGCAAGAAAAGTGCTTGAATGTGGTTTCTATTGGCCATCCATGTTTCGAGACGCCTATTCCTTTTGTAAGTCATGTGAAAACTATCAAAAAACAGGTAATATATCTCAAAAGACTGAAATGTCACAAACTCCCATACTTGTTTGTGAAATCTTTGATGTTTAGGGCATAGATTTCATGGGAGCATTTCCTGTCTCTTTCGGTTTTACTTATATTTTGCTTGCTATGGATTATGTTTCGAAATGGGTGGAAGCCAAGGCCACCAGGACTGATGATTCTAAAGTTGTTGCAGATTTTATCAAGTCTAATATATTCTCCAGGTTTGGGATTCCGAGAGCTCTCATCAGCGATCGTGGAACTCATTTTTGTAATCGAACTGTGGAAGCTCTGTTGAGAAAATACCATGTCACCCACAAGGTGTCAATTGCATATCATCCACAAACTAATGGTCAGGCAGAGGTGTCAAATCGGGAAATCAAATCCATCATTGAGAAAACGGTCTTCTCGAAGAGAAAAGATTGGAGCTTTGCACTTGGATGAGGCTTTATGGACGTACCGAACTGCATACAAGATACCCATCGGTATGTCACCTTACCGGTTAGTGTTTGGGAAACCATGTCACCTTCTAATGGAGTTAGAACACAAAGCTTACTGGGCCGTCAAGAGTTTCAACATGAAGATGGATGAGAGTAGAGAACACAGAAAGTTGCAACTTCAAGAGCTAGAGGAAATTCGCAATGATGCCTATGAGAGTGCAAGACTTTACAAGGAGAAGACGAAGGCTTTTCATGAAAAGATGATCTCTATGAAGGAATTTGAAGTTGGTCAAAAAGTCCTCCTATACCAATCACGGCTTCGTCTGTTTCCAGGTAAATTGCGTTCCCGTTGGATTGGACCTTTTGTTATTACTAATGTCTTTCCTCATGGTGCTGTAGAAGTTTAAAGTTTGGAAACCTCAAAGGTATTCAAGGTGAATGGTTATAGACTAAAACCTTTCTATGAAGGTCTTCAGGTGGAGAACGTGACACAATTAGATCTCAAAGACCCTTTCTATGTCGGTTGAAAGAAAGAGCAATGAGTCGAGCCTAAGACGATAAACAAAGGCACTGCTTGGGAGGCAACCCAAGGGGAGTTCGTTCCTTTATCTTTTTATTTTTGTTTTTATTTTTCGCATTTCATTTTTTATTTTAGTTATATTTGTCATTTTCTTTGCATTGGACCTTACATTGGGGACAATGTAAGTTTTAAGTGTGGGGGAGGGATTTAAATTTAAGTTGCATTTATATTGAGTGAGTTAATTTTTTTTAAAAGAAACAAAAATGTGCATGATTTTTCAAGAAGAGAAGTTGAGGTTAAAAGATTTTTGGTTGTTTATGTTATTTGCTGGAATTAATTAGGCTTTTGAAGAACTCATAATAGGATTGAATGAATAATCCTCCAACTTAGAGTTGATTAGTGGAGTTATTTTCTTTGAGGATGGTAGTAACTAAATTCTGTAGACAAAAGCCGGTGAGATTTTTGAGCCTTTAGACTGATACATCTATAACAATCTCATTATTTCTTTTCATGTGTGATATTCTACCATGGTTTTGTTTCTCCAGAACTTGCATTGATTCTCTTCAAGATCACATTGATACATGAATGCACGAACATGATTAAGGTCATCTTTGTTACATAAATGAGCTTCATTAGCCAAATAGCCAACCCTGCAATTGAATTTTCCATTGTTGAGCCCATTTGAGCCTTATTGCCTTTTCTTTGTATAAACTCATATTACAAGCTTTAAACTGGAAAAACAATATCTTTACCCAAGCCTTAGAGCTAGTGGAGTATCGTTGAATGTCATGAGAAGTGTGGGTATGCAAGAAAATAAGTGTGAGGGTATCAAGATTTATGGTAGTGCTATTATTGGTGAATTGAAACAAATTTTCTATGTCAATTCAGGGAGTTCCAGTATTGGTGTATAAATTAGAGTTTACATTGTGCAAGAAAAACGCAAGAAGGAGAAGAAAAAAATGAATGATTGAAGAAAAAGAGAAAAAAAAAAGAAAAAAAAAATAAGTGATGAAGGAGAGTGATTTTAATGTGAAAAATATCTATATTCATAACTCTTCCTACATCTCAAGAGGAGTTCGATTTGTGTGGGATAGATGCAAAAAAAATGATGAAGCTATCATGTGGAGTGGTTGGTTTACATGTTTTATGTATATGTTTGAGCTAAGTCTTTTTATCTTTACTCCACTAGTTTCGATGGCTCTTGAGTCACATACCCAAATATTTCCTACCTTGACCATAAACCACATTACAACTTTTGAAAAGTCCTTATGATTCTTGTAAAGCATGTGATCTAAGTGGTGGCGAGTGAGAAGATATGCATGCATATGGTAGAACATCTCCATTGGAATGAATTTGAGCGAAACACTTACCATTTTAAACATATGAGAGTTGAGTGATTATATCTGTGAGGGTCTACATGTTTAGTTTACTCCATCTTCATATGAACATGGTCGCTAATTGATAATGAGTTGTGTGGGATGTTTATTCATGATATTTTATGTGTTTTGAAAATGCTTGATGGTTCTATGTTCTTGGCATTATGACCTGGTGTTTTGGAAAATTAAATTTGAGTTTTGCTCGAGAACGAGCAAAAGCTAAGTGTGGGGGAATTTGATAGGAATGTAAAATGCATATTTTTCCCTCCTTATTTTATACGCTCGTACGTTTATTTTGTACCTAAATGTACTTAGTATTATCATATTTTGGTTTAGGTGGCAATTCTATGGATATTGCATAATTTGGAAGAAATATATGAAAAGATATCAAAATGGAATAAAGTGAAAGTTCAGGGACTAAGGTGCAAATATTTAAAAGTTGTATCGAACCTCATGATAAAGACTTGAGAGTGTTAGAGGCCAATTAGATGAAGAAAGGATTCAAAGGGATGAAATATGGTCAAGACATTTTCACATATCATCATTCAAGCTGAAAAGTTTTGCATCGGTTTTCAACCTCATATGGAGACTAATTTTGGACATAGTAAACAATCAAATTTGAAGATAGTCTCTTAACAAAAGATATAGCCCTTTGAGTTATCTTTCTAACACATCTTGAATCGTCTCAATCGAACATCGAAAGAGGAAGTTATGATGAAAATACTGAAGCAGACGCAAAGTGGACAGATTTCTAGCGCTCAAGCGCTACGAACTCAGGGCTCAGGCGCTTCACTAGCCGAGAAAACACAATTTCAACAGATTTTCAGCGCTCAAGCGCTGTCCTATAGCGTTCAAGCGCCGCGCGCCGCCACAGATTTTAGGTTTTTATTGTTTGGGCTGCGAAAACTCGAGAAAAAGACTCCAAATTGGCCAAGAATGTGTAGGGAAGTATAAATAGACCTAAGGAGGCCAAAACATATGGCTCTAACCTATTTTCTCTCTATTTTTCTTAGATCTATCATGTGTAACTAACTCTTGGTGCTTGATTGAAGGATACCGAAGCCTTGAAAAATATTATAACTGTGAGATCCACCTATTTTCATTGTTTAATTTATATTTTTAATATTGAATATTCTTCTATGCATAATTTTATGATTGTCATGTTTGAGATCTATTAGTTTTTCATATATAGCAATCTATAGCTAAGTTAAATCTCAAATCCGTAATTGTTTGAATCATTTAACTTGTGAAGCACTAGGATTTGATAATTTTCTGCGATAGAGGTTATTGAATGTTATGAAGAATGTTTAAATAGATTTAATGCAATCGCTAGTGTTTGTATTATCTAGTTCATCGATTTCTCTGTTATTTAAAGCTGTTATTAAATTGAATCTTTAGCGCTGGTCTGAGATTATTTGATAATTAGGGTTAATTAGAACGCTGGTTTCTGATTAACTAAAATTAAGGAGAAATAGGAATCTATTCCAACGATGAATATTGTGAATGTGAATTGATTATTCTTTGTGGATTGATGAATGGTTATAAATCTCCAATGGTGGAAGTTGACTTTGATCAAGACTCGTTTCATTGATTTAATACAACTCGTTAATTTACATTGTTATTTGTTATAAGATTGATTTCGTTATAAACAAAATCCCCCAATCATTATACGAAGCATAAATTGTTGAATTGCACACTCTTCGTGGGATCGACCCTTATTTCCACTATTACATTAGTTTTAGAGGTTTAAGGACTATTTTTGGGTGCCTACGACGGCACACCATGCTTCTATATGGATAATGCACATCCATTGGCATCACCTATGATTGTTCGATCACTTGATATGAAAAAAAAATCATTTTCACCCACTTAAAAATAGGGAAAAGATTCTTAGTCCTGAAGTATCATATATTAATGCAATTGGAGCATTAATTTATCTTACAAACTATACCCGACCCGATTGCCCGATTGCCACATTTTCCATGAAAAATGTCACATTCGAGGAAAACGAATTTCATTTTGGTTGTTTGATTGTAACGTGGAAATGAAAATCGAATTTCAAGGTACAATCACTTTAAACTGCATTTTCTTTGTTTTTATGGAAAACGAATTTCTATGAGTTTGGTGAGTTTTTATTTTCCAACTAATATGGAATTGAAATTCATTTCCACACTTGCCTATAAAACGGACCCTAAGTTTCATTGCAAGATATAGCTTTTCACCAACACAATGGCATTGGAATAATGTTAAATATTTTTTTCGTTACCTGAAAGATACTATCAATTTGGGATTATTTTATTCTCGAAAGTCGGTATCTGCTTTAGTGGGATATGTATATGCAGGTTATCTCTCCGACTTATGTAAAGCTAAATCACAAACGAGATACGTGTTTACACATGGAGGAACATCTATATCATGGAGATTTATGAAGCAATTCTTGACAACAATATCCTCAAATTATTTTGAAATTATTGCAATCCACGAAGCAGGTTGATAATGTGTATTGTTGAGGAACATGACCCATCATATCCAAGTATCATGTGGATTAATTTCAACAAAAAATAATCCAACTATTTTGTATGAAGATGGTACTGTTTGTATTGCACGACTCAAAACATGTTATATCAAAGGTGATGGGACAAAGTATATTTCTTCGAAATTCTTTCATACACATGAATTTCAAAAAAATGGCAACATCGATGTTCAACAAATTCGCTCAAGTGACAATGTGGCTGATTTATTAACAAAATCACTGCCCACATCTACATTCAAGAAATTGGATCACAAGATTGAAATGCGTTGATTTAAATATTTTCAGTGATCAACATTAGAGAGAGTAGTTGCACTATTTTTCCTTCGCTTAAGTTTTATCCCATTGGATTCTCCTAACAAAGTTTTAATGAGGCAACATTTATATTTAATACTCCAAAATAACTGTACTCTTTTTCCTTTGTTTGATTTTTTGTCCCATTGAGTTTTTACCAAACAAGGTTTTATTGAGACAAATATTTTGTAATATGTCATTCAAGGGAGAGTGTTGTAAATGGTAAATTTATTAGTGAATGACAATTGTATTCCTACATCCCTACAAATTATTACCATTGTATACGTAATCATTCCCTATAAATATAAAACTTTGGTTCTCATTATAATATAAACAAGTTTATTGATTTTTATTTTCTATTCTCTTTTGCTCTCTTTCATAAGGTACTACAATTCTAATTTTTTTCCTTGAACAAAATAGAAATCACAAATATATTCAGTCATACTTCAAATAATTGAAAGCATTAATAGGATAAATCATTCAAACCGACACAAATTTGAGCTTCATAAAATTACACAAACACGATTTGACATAATATTAATAATACAATACCCGAATTTAAATTGTTAAGAGGAAAAAAAAAAGAAGAAAAAACTCATGAATCGCGTGAATATCTTCAACAATGATCTTCTTGTACTAATCTTCTTCCAAAATTCAAGTGAAGGTATTGAATTTGTGTATGATTATGTGCTTATGAATCAAAAGCTTCTTCTCCCTTCTTGAATGCTGGAAAACTCTCTTTAGTAGTTCCAAGATTTGGGCAAAACTCATGTCATATTCTCCTTTCATGTAGAAACGTAATTGAACTAGGAAATAAATTATTGTATGTCCCCTAACCAAGCGATCATATGATTCAATGGGTTGAGATTGCATGAGTAGTACACATGCTGACTCTAAATTTTATGATCATATGACTCGATGGGTTGAGATTGCGAAATGTTAAAACTTTGCTTCTCAATTAACATTAGTCCATGAACGTTCTCTTTGGTTCAACTCAAGTCCCTTCTTATTTTTAATTGTGAGTTCATCTTTCAATTCTTTACACATCGAGTTTCTTCTGAACAATAAATATTTAACCAAGATTAAGTAGCATTGCGCTTAAAATAACTCTCAAACATCCACTTTTGATAGCTGGATAAATGTAAAATTACAATTATCAGATGTCTTCCATTCGTTGCTCTGGTCTGTTTGAATTTCTCAAACGATTTTGTTTGCCTTATTGTTGAAATCATTAATTTTAAATGGAATGACAAGTTAGGAATAACGAACTTGACTATTTGGAAATTTCTAAAGATCAAAACAACGTTGAAAATGAGTTAAATATATTGGTGGCCACCCAATTTTATATTTAGTGTCACTATGACTATCCAATTTAATTTTGTTTAACTATTGTCATCCAACTTTATATTTAGTGTTATCATGGTCATCCAATTTGATTTTATTTCATTATGACCATCCAATTTAATATAACTTTTTATCATGGTCACTCACTTCTTTTCACCATTTTCACTAATTTTTAAAAGGGATAAAATGGTAATTTTGTATTATATGTATAAAATAAATTTTTAAAAACAAAAATAAAAGTTTTTTATTTTAAAAATGTTTTTTTAAATAAATTTTATTATTTTGCGTATTTTGAAATTAATGAAAATGGTGAAAAGAAATTAGGTAGCCATGATGAAACGTTATTTGAAATTGGGTGGTCATGATGAAATAAAATTGAATTAGGTTGTGTTTTCGCGCGTTTTGCAACCCGCCAACAATTACGAGAAAGAAGGGTCAGACGATTGTGTAAGGAACAGACCTCTTGAGACAAAGTCCCAAAAAGGGGTGTGTATGCCAGTGAAGGATTACAATTAGGAAGTAGACAAAACGCCTCCAAGGGGCGCAAGCACACGAGTACTGAAAAAAAGGATTAAATTTAAACTAAGAAATGAAAATTACATGATCTCTTGTAGAGAGTTTTTGATTCGGTCTTTGTCTTCTATGACGTTACTTCTTTTATACTTCTTGAGCGTCCCTTGGTTATCGAAACTTCTCAGACTTGCTTCGTGTTCTTCGTAACCGCCCACTCTTTTAGTGGGGAATCACTAATTCGGGGAGTAGTTGCTTAGTAACCGCTGCCACTACCTTTGTTGCTTCCTGGATCGTGGGATCGTGCCGGGTTTACTTGCCAACCGCTTCCAAACTGTATCCTTTAGACTTGTTTGATTTTGGGCGACTTGGGGTTCTGGGCGACAATGAGGCTGTCGTTCTGGGCGATTGTGCCGTACCATCTTTGTTCGGCCTCTAGTCGTCCTACAACCTTGGGGCGATGGTATTCCTTTGTTCTTGGGCTTCCAATATTCAGGATTTTCCACAGGCCTTCAACTTGGGCGTTTCTTCTTGGGCCTTTTAATTGGCTTCTGTTGGATCTTTACCTTGGATTTATCAATTGGACTTCCTCTCGATTTTGGGCTGCATTTTAGTGTGTCAACAATTACCCCCCAATATGGCAGAATTAATACTAACCATTAATTTTGCCATATTCGTTCTGTATCTTTCCCGCAATATTTGAGCTTCCCAGAATTTCAATCGTCGCTTACGTTCTAGTGTTTCAAAAGTTGCGACGTTATAAACCCTTAAAACCCCAAAAGTACGCGGCATCCTTTTCATTCACCATTCTGCGGCATCTCTTTCTTCGCCATTTCACCGTCTTTCTTGCGGCGACCTTCGATTTAGATCAAACCATCTTCGAAAACAAAATACTTTATGTGCCATAATGACTACTCCTCAAACTCCTTCGGACAATGTTTTCAGTTTTGAGGATTTCCAGACACTTCTTGCAAGACCATATGTGAACCCGTCTTTCCTTTCACAATCCGATGCGGACCGCAATGAGTTTTATTTGGGTCCGTCGTTCAATGATGCTGAATCCGTCGAACGGGCCGCTGTCGGACATTTGTTCCCGTGTTCTGAGGATCTCCCTTTCTCGCAATCTTTGCCATTGAGGCCGATCCATGATAGAGGTATTCGTACTTGGCCTAAGACTGATGCATCTTTCCGTAGGTGGCATGCACGTATGGTGGCTCATGGTCCCACTAAATCAATTTTTGAACGTACTAAAATTCTGGACCTATTGGAGATTACCCTTTTCCCCCCAACATATGACCCTGTGCTTTTTCCAATCGCCCTAAGTTATTGGTCCCCCGAGTTCAATACCTTTGTTTTTCCTCTTGGTCCCATGACCATTACTTTGAGGGACGTTGGGGCCTTGCTGAATCTTCCGCCTTTGGGCGATACTATTTTTCCGGGCATGCTAATTTCTGGTGCTGCCCCAAAATTTGATAAAAAGCTTACTGAGTCTTACTCGAGCCTGCAGGGCAGTTATGTCACTGCTGTATCTGAGCCTAGCCATTCTGAGCGAGTTGCTTTTCTCCAAGTCTGGCTCTGTAAATACGTCCTTTGTGTTCCTAGCTTGAAACCCTCTATGAGCTACTTGCCCCTATCTCATGAGTTGGCTCGGGGTAGACCTTTGAATTTATGTTCATTCATTCTGGCTGCTCTTTATAGGGGCATGGCCATGCTCCAATTCCAATTGAAGAATAATGCATCTCCCACTGGCAGTGGGCCTTTATGGCTTGCTCAATTGTGGTTGAGATCTTATTTCCCTCAGTTGGGTATTTCACCTTTTCCTCCTCGCGAGGTTTCCTGTTATGGGCTTCTTATTCATCAACTGAGCCCTGTAAATATGTCCATGAGAGATGTTTTCACTTTCTTCCACACTTTGAGTTCAACCCTTTCATTCTTTCCTTTTCCTTCCGAGCAAATTCCTCCTTTTGTGCGGCCTCCTTCTACTTTGGCCGAGGCGGATACATTTCTGCCTGTTTGGGTTCAGTTTTTAGTAGGGAGAGAATTGTTTCACGACATTCTGACAGGGACCAATGCTAAAGCGGGGGTAGAGATATATGCTCCCCAATTTTGTGCTCGCCAGCTTGGTTTCGGCCAAATGTGGCCTGTCCCTCCTTGCTACTCCAATAATATGATGGATCGCTTCTACATTCTTAACAAAACAGAAGCCCAGGCCATCGATGTCCGTAATAAACTTTTGGCAACCGGCTTTACTTTCGCCCCTTTCAATCCTACTGCTGCGACTCATCCCCTTTTTGACCAACTGTGGCCGTCAGTGAAGCAAAGGTTATTCTCAACTGATGCAAATCGCGCCTTCCACCTCCTGGATAAACAGGGCACTTTTCCCGTTTCCACTGCGCCTACACGTTCCCCAGTTTCGAAGCCTACCATTTCTAAAGGTGCTCCTAGTCGCAAGCGGCCAGCTGCGACCTTAATATCCCTGCAGGATGATGATGATGATGATGACACCCCCCTCATCATAAGGAGAAAAGGTAATTGAACTTCACCTACTGCACAGTTTGTTTTCTCTTCATGCGGTAATGATTTGCTTTTCTTTCCAGAAGGATTCTTCTTCTGGGGCTATGGTTTTGGCTGATTCTTCCTCCTCTCCTCTTGTCAAGGCTGCGCCGCCCAAGCATCAAGCTCCAGCAACATCGCCTTCAGTCGATCCTCTTCCTCAGGGTGTCGACCCCCCAAGCGAGGTCCTAGAAGGTAAGGCTTACTTTTGATACCTTTGGCTTTTCTTTATCGCTGCTGTTTTCATTGGTTTACTGCGATATGAAATGTGCAGAGATTCTGGTGTCTTCTTCTGGTGGGGAGGGTCCTTCTTGCCCGGCTAAGGGGAAATCTCCTCAAGTGATGGAGGAAATAAGGGGAGCTCCTGAATTTCCACCCACCGGCGATGAGGTCTTTTTACTGCGCTCT